>CM046453.1:63030156-63258618 GCA_025506515.1 Flaveria trinervia
ACTTTGGAAGAGTGGGTGTATAAGGGCATGGCTGCCCACACCACTCTCCCATACACCCTTTTCAATTGGCCAAAAGAATAAGAAAGTGAGAAAGGGCAAAAAGCTAGGGTTTCTTGAAGAGTCTAGTCCAAATTTTGAAGTCAAGTGGGTTTGGGAAGCTATACCCGAAAAGGCTGCTAAGGTGAGTTTTAGGACCCCTTTTTTACATGTTTTTGACTGATTTTGGGGCTGGAACACATAGCAAACTGTTTTTGGTTGTGTGGGTGTTGAACCTGTTTATGTGTATGTTTGTGTGGGTGTACGAACCGGGTGGGGCTCGTGTTTGGGCTTGTGATGCTTGAATGATGTTGTGGTTGTGTTTCTAGGGCTTAGGATGGTTGGTTTTAGTCTAGAACAAATTAGAAAGGGGTTGGAGGCCGAAATCTGCAGTTCAGGTTTGAAGAGGCTGCAATTCGGCACCTTGCTAGGGCTAATACGACTGGAAGTCCATACGCACGAATGACATGCGACTGGAGCCCATATTGTTGTTATTTAAGCGGTCCGTACAACATTTCCACGATATAATTATAGCAATTAATGGGCTTGGCCGGAAAGTGTTCTTGCCTCTCTCATTAGTTGGCTTTCTGATGTTTTAGTAACCTTTTACTTTTAGGGTGACCTCGCTCCCCCCCGGATGTACCCTTTAGCCGCGAGGGGAACCGGGCAAACAAAGTCGCGATCAGAATGAATGGGAGTTCGCTGGGCCTGTATTTATTTTGATCCCAGAGGTGTTGGTTCGACTCCAGCTCGCGACAAGACCTTTGGTCATAGAATCTCTCGGCGCCTCCGTTTTTTAGATGGAGGACAGCCCCATTTTTCTTTAAGTTTGAAGATTCTACTTGCATTAGAAATGTGAATGGATGCCATACGGCCGAAAGGCATGCGATTGAGTCCATGTGCCTGAACAGTGTGCGACTGGGTCTATGCCCCTGAACAATGTACGACTGAGTCCATGCGCCTGAATGCCATGGGACTGAGGGTCATTTGCATGGAAGTTATGCGACTGAAAGCTATGCGACTGGGAGTCCATGTGCCCCATAGTGCCCATGCATCTGGAGACTCTCCATACACCTAAGTGCTCATTCGCCCCATAGTGTCCATACGCCTAAGTGTTCTCATGCGCCTAGAAGGCCATGCGACTGAATAGTGTCCATACGCCCAAATAGGGCTCATGCGCTCGAAAGAATATAGTTTTTTTTTTGATTCTCGGGGGAAAGTGTAGATGTAGGTTTTGACTTGGGAGGTTCCGGGGGGTTCATGTAAGTTGATTTTTGAGGTCATAGATGTTGTGATGATGTGATGAGCATGTATGATGTATGATTGATTCTTATGCATGATGCTGTGTGATTGATGATGTATGACGGTTATGTACGATTGCATGTTAATATCTGATATGTTCCTTATTACGTATGATGTTGTGACTTTACGTGGCGTGATATTGTTAATGAACATAAACTATTATCTTAACGAAGTGAAAGATTTAAGATAATGAAAGTGGAACATAATGAATGAACGAATGAAAAGACTTGCAAGCATATGAAGGGAGATTCACAACTCATTGAGAGTTGTTACCTTAACTGTGTGTGTTTCCAGCGTGCGATTTTGGCTACCTCATAAGGGTTCATACACACAGTAAGAGTCCAGTCTTGGTCACTGCTCCAATACATGTGATTTCCTAATTACTGTGTGTTATACAACGTGCGATCTTGACTAACACATAAGAGTTCACACACACAGGGGGAGTCTGTCCTAGTGACCACTCCATACGTGCGATATGGGGTCCTTGTCGCTTAACCCAAGATGAATTGCTTGGTGCTCTAGAGAGGGGTTAAGCATATTCCATGACCTAGATAGAAATGGAAAGACAATAAATGTACGAAATGTGCGATAAGTACGAAATGTGCGATAAGTACGAAATGTGCGAAACATGCGAAATGTACGAAACGAACGATGATGAAGATAATAATTATTACTTTGATGTATGTACGATGTGTGACCACGTGCGATAGTAATGAAAATGTTTTAATGAATGAAAGGTAATGTAATGTTTTTATAAAACTAGAACTCACTCAGCAACGCTGATTTTTATATGTTTCCAGTTGGCAGGTGAGCATTGCTAAGGATGTCGTGGGGCAGCTACTAGTACTCATTTTAGATGACATTCTTTTGTATAATGTTTTGCATTATAATGCGAAAAACCGATATTTTGTAACGAATGTTGTATTATTTTGCAAAAGCTTTTAATTTAATGAAATGAAATGTCTGTTTTATTGATTCCGCTGCAATGTTTTAATGATCTTAATGTAAATATATGTTTTATGTGCGATAATTGGTCAGCTGTAAACGTCCTGGGAACGGGGCCTTACATATAAATGTTTTAAATTTGCTCATTTTTGGTACTGGTTTATTCAGAATAGGCGACATTGGTATATTGATTTTACGTACATGTAAACCTGTAAATGTTTGTATATGTGTTTGTAAATACATTTGTGTAAATTAAATAATACTGTAAATATACATTCAATATTTTTTGTATCAAAGTGTACAATTAATCTTGCATAGTACTCGTTTGGTAATTTTTGTTGAACCACAATTAGAACGTGGCAAGATTTCATGTGCAAAAAGTAATATATAATTAATTCGGAGAGTACTAATTTGAAGCATTTGTTACAGGTGAGAAAAAAATGAGGTTTCATTCGTTGTCAAGTGAAATGATTGCAGGACGTAAAAGCGGGCAAATTATCAAACAGACATCTTTTTCGAAGTTTACAAATAAGGCGTTTAGCCCAGTTATAATTGTAGATTCGAATGTTTAAAATAGCAAATCTTCCAAACAAAATCCGTTAGACGAGCCATCTGGAAAAAATGAAGAAAATGATTTGAAGAAGAAAATGCAAGTAGTGATGACTCGGAACAAAATACAGATGATGTGTTATATGAAGGAACGGGCATGTTATTAAGATTTAAGAAGTATAAATGGTTATTTTTATAGAATGTGATTGAACAAGGTGCATAATGACAATAAATTTGTTATTGTTGAATATTTTATTAACAGATGAGGGTGTCGATGAGAAGAGGATTTCTGGTAAAGAAAGAAAACATAAAAGTTCAAGGAAGATGGAAAACTACGTAACAAAGAGTAAATAAAAAGCCATTACATTGGTAATGAGTAGAGGTGTACAAACCGGTTTAGGGGCCCAAACCGGTTCGGGTCCCAAACCGAAACCGGTTTGGTCAAAGTCAGTCAAAACCGGTTTGGCCCCAAACCGGTTCGGGTTCAAACCGGTTTCAAAACCGTAAAAGCCAAACCTATCAAACCGGTTTGGGCCGGTTTGGAACCGGTTCGGGCCCAACCGGTTCGGCCCAAACCGGTTTTTTTTTTGTTATATTCAAACGAAATTTTAAACTTTTAATTAAAACATAAATATTTATAACATTTTTATATAATTTATATAATTTAAAAGAATTTATATAATTTAAACAATTTATAACATTTATAAACATTTAAAACATTTAAACAATTTAAACATTTAAACGATTTAAACAATTAAACAATTTATAACATTTATAACATATATATATATATATATATATATATATATATATATATATATATACTATTTATTAACATTTATAAACAATTTAAGCATTTTAACAATTAATAACATTTATAAACTATTTATATCATTTATAACAATTTAAACATTTTAACAATTCGTAACATTTAAATAATTTAAACATTTAAAACTAAACATTTAACATAGTCGTTTCTTCGTTCGTATTATACTTGTACGTTTATTCCTCGCCACCAGAACCGGAACTGTTATGAAGGTAGTCATCATATGCCGCTTCATCATCAGTCATTCCTGGTGTCAATCTGCTCTCTACCTCGTCCTCGTATAATTCTGCTTCGTATTCCAGTTCTCCTTCAAGCGATCGTTTGTCTTGTACTCTTTCCGCGGCATCCAAATAATCTTTCAAGCAAATTGACATTTCAACTGCTTGTGGAGTGAGTCGAGTTCGTCTTATTGATATAATCCTGCCACTAACAGAAAAAGCAGATTCCGAAGCTACCGTAGAAGCTTGGACGGTTAGTAAATCTCGGCCATGGTGGATAGGATGGGAAATTGATCTTCCTTACCTTTCCACCAAGCCAACAAATCAAAAATTTTAAATTCATGTGGAGTCATGGTCTATAAAAAGTTTGTAAGACCATACCTCCCGAGTTCACTACTCGGAGTGTTACCACGTTGACGTTTATTACATTCATCCCTTAAAGTATTATATAAATCAAACATTGGATCATTCGAACATTCGGCATTTGCCGCATGCCTTAAAGCATCATGGATTTGTGATGTTTCCCCGTATTTTAATAAATAAACATCATACATTTGTTGTAATTGTTTGTTGAAAGTCGCTTTTAAAGTTTTACTATACATTGGTTTACCAACTTCTAAATCCAAATTAAAAGTAATTTTATCAAGTAAAGTTTCAACCCCCGACAAATTTAAATAAGGGTTTAAAGCAGCGGCACATGTAATAACGAGAGACATTTCTTCAAAATATTTTTTAAGTTTTTCTTTCATTGGGGGTATCATATCGGAATAAGGTCTACCCCTACACGACAATTCATTTAATTTTGAAGTCATTAAATAAATTTGGTGTAGTACCAACGGACTCGTTGGGTAATAAACTCCAGAAAGACATATAGTTGCATTTTTAAAAACTTGAAGCATTTTTGTTACTTCTTCGATGATGGCCCAACCCGATGGATGGTAAGAATTTGCCTTTCCCCGACTTACCAAACTATTATGAAAGGCTATTAAACTTTCTTTTTGTTCAATAGCCTTTTCAAACATGTTACATGTGGAATTCCATCGTGTTGGTACATCCCAATTCGGACCTAAACATTTAGTATTTGCGTCTTTACAAAACTTGCGATATTTAGTATATCTTTGGTTGTTACTAAAAATATCACGTAACATTCTTTTAAAACAATCTTTAATTGTTTCAATCGTTTTTAAACCGTCTTGCACGGCTATGTTTATGATGTGCGCAACACATCGACTATGAAAAAACACACCCTCACATATTGGTTTATATTTTAATTTCAAATGATCTATCGCAAGAGTGTTGTTTGAAGCATTATCAAAAGATATAGAAAATATTTTGTTTTCTAATTTATACGTTTGAATAACTTTATCAATAAGATAAAAAATGTTTTGGCCGGTGTGAGGATAATCAAACAATTCAAACGCAATCGTACGTTTCATCGTTTGCCACGAATCAGGTTCAACCCAATGGGCGGTGACACAAATGTACGAGTCCGGTGAACCGTGAAGTGTCGATCAAACATCACTAGTTAAGTTAACACCGGTTTTTAAATTTTCAAAATAAGATATTAATTCATTTTTAGCTTTTTTCCACATTTTTAAACAATCTCTTCGAAGAGTAGCACAACTTACATTGGTGTAACGCGGTTGGAGACTTCGTTGAATGAGTCGAGTCAAACGTTTGTTGTCGAAATGTTTGAATGGCAAGCTTTCTTGAATTACAAATTGCGCCATTTGCTCCCGAAACGCATCAACGTTATAAGCCCAAATATTTCCTTCGTTTGTCATCGAAGCTTGACCTTGAGAAGGTTCACCTTTTAACGCTTTACAATATTTATTTGCAATATGGTTTTTCAACGTTGTGTTTGCATCTTTTTTTGAAAAACTTATGACAAAACTTGCAACGAGCCTTGTTTGGACCGCTAGCCATTTGACATAAATCGTAATTGGACCATACTTCGGGGTTCCTATTCGTAGGGAGGATTGCTATCACCACGTTGCTTGAAGACGCTTCACAACCAACGGATGATTGAGCACTTGTTGAAGCCATTTCAAAGATTTTTGTGAGAGCGTTTTTGAGAGCGTTTTTGAGATTTTTGAGAGTAGAGAGTGTTATAAGTTGTTGTGATTCAACCAAAACATCAAATACATATATATAGTAACCTAGTGGGGGTATAATGGTAAAAAAACATAAAAAAAAGGTCAAAAATTGCAAAAAAACGGCTATATAGCCGTTGGGTAACGGAAACCGGTTTGGAACCGTTTTGAAAACCGGTTCGGTTTGAAACCGGTTTGGAAATAGGAGGTGTTAAACCGGTCAAGAACCGGCGGTTCGGGCCCGGTTTGAAACCGGTTTGGGGCAAACCGGTTTGGGCCTCAAACCGGTTCCGGTTTTTTTGGCCAAACGGTTCCCGAACCGGTTTTTTTTTGGCCAAACCGGTTCCCGAACCGGTTTTTTTGGCCACCTCTAGTAATGAGTCTATAAAACATAATAACACTCGTGTAAATTAGTTACAAAATATAATATGTTTATCCTATAATTATTTTGAATGTAAATCAGTTTAATATGCATATGAAGTATTATTGTTAAATTCATATGAAATAATATGATTACTAAAATTTTTTATGTAATAGAGGGGAAGGTGAGTAATAAAAGATTGGGTAAAGGTTCTATAGAGAAATTAATAGTAGTTGGGATAAAAAGGAGAGTTGAAGGTGTCCAAGTAAAAAAAGGTGCCAATTAAGGGAAGAAAAATGAAAAGTGGTGGTCATAATTTTCAATCGTGTTACAAAGTGGTGGTAGGCAAGAAAGTTTTGGGAAATGTATGAGTATTTGTATATCGATTTACACACATCTATAAAAGTAATTATTGGAGGTATAAATTAATTTAAACAAATATTTATATGTAGGTAAAAAATATAAATCAAGCAACGATGACGAGTATTTCAGTATAAGAGCTCGATGAATATCACTGAAGTTATGTTTGGTTTTAGGTGCTTTAGGTAAGAAGCAAAGGTAGGTAGTTATAGAAATGGGATTTATAGAATACTAGAACTAAAAGTACATCAGATTCCTATAAAATTAAGGTATTTTATGGTGGAAATTTTGAACATAGAACTGATGCAGACGTAAGGCCCCGATCCCGAGACGTTTACAGCTGGTCAATCATCTCATATAAAACATGTATTTGTATTAACATACTAAAAACATGCAGCGGCAAACATTTAAACATCCATTTCATTTCTTTATAATAGTTTTTGCAAAATAATACATCATTATCAAATTACAAAATACTTGTTGCATTACATCATAAAAACATTATAATAATGGATGCCATCCAAAACAAGCCAAATAGCCGCCCCGTGCCATCCTCAACAATCTTACCTGCCAATTGGAAAATGCATAAAAAATCAACGTTGCTGAGTGAGTTCTAGTTTATAAAAACATTACGTTACCTTTCATTCATTAAAACTTTTCCATTACTATCGCACGTGATCACAGATCGTATATACATCAAGGTAATCATTATTATCTTCATCATTGTTCGTTTCGTACATTTCGAACGTTTCGCACATTTCGTACTTATCGCATTTTTCGTAATTTTATTATCTTTCATTTCTATCTAGGTCCTGTCATGTACTTAACCCCCTCTAGAGAACCTAGCAATTCATCTAGGGTTAAGCGACAAGGACCCCATATCGCACGTATGGAATGATCACTAGGACAGACTACCCCTGTGTGTGAACTCTTATGGGTTCGCCAAGATCGCACGCTATATAACACACAGTAATCAGGAAATTGCACATATTGGAGCAGTCACCAAGACTGAACTCTTATTGTGTGTATGAACCCTTATGAGTTAGCCAAAATTGCACGTTGTAGAGACACACAATTGAGCTAACAACTTCTAATAAGTTGTGAACCTCCTTTCATTTGCTTGCAAGGCTTTTCATTCGTTCATTCATTATGTTCCACTTCATTATCTTAAATCTTTAACTTCGTTAAGATAATACTTTATGTTCATTATCAATATCACACCACATAAACTCACATCATAATACGTAGTAAGGAACATAAGAAAACATATCATACATAAGGGTAACATCATCACGCATCATCATACATATCATATACCATCACACATCATCATAAACATCATGCATCGCACATTCACATACATATACATATGCACCACAAGCATAAGTCATCATAAAACATAACTGAACCTCCGTGGGACAGCGGGGGTTCGGGGGCGACAGCCCCGGATAGTAGGGTCCTAGGGGCAGCAACCCCTAGTGGGGTCCAAGGGGCAACACCCCTAGCTGGGGTCGTGCTTATTGAGTAGCTCACTTAAAATCTTGGTCATTTAAAGAAAAATCAATCTTCCCATTAAAACATTGGTCATTTAAAGTGTTAATTGAGTAGCTCACATAAAAATTTTATATACCACATTTCCTTATAGAAAAATCGATCTTCCTGTTAAAACCTCTTAAAATCTTGGTCATTTAAAGTATTTATTTAGTATGCATTTCCAGCCCTAAGCTAGTTTAAAACCTTTAAAATACAGGATCTAGAACTCACCTGGACTTAGTGAGTAGCTCCTCAATCAAGGTTTGAAAGCAAGGGTTGCACTACACAGCCTGCAGATAAGATAACACTCAAAGGAGTTAATTTCTGTCTAATTTTGCTGCTAATTTCGTTGCAAGATCAGCAATTTTGCTGCTAGTTTCGTCAGCAGTTTCGCTGCTAGTTTTGCTTGCAGTTTCGCTATGCCAGTTTCGGCCAACTTTCGTTGGAAAACCATGTCTGCGAAACTATCTACGAAACTAGAGTGTTGAGTTGCAAATGAGAGCTTCTCAAGCTGATCCATTTATATATACCAGGCGTTTCTGGGACCTTAAACTCGTCAAACTCATAACCCGAAGAGTTAACTCAGTCTATAAGCCATATCCATCTTATTTTCCTTAAATGATCTTATCTAAGCCCATTATTATTATTTTGCTCGCTTAGACATTATTCAAGGCATTACAGTACATAACATGCAAGAGAGGATCATTGAAGGTAGATAGCGATGTTATTCACACCTTGTTAGGGTTGCCAAATACAGGAGTTGATTTGGTTTCAATGGAAAAAGCAATAGAGTGGACACAATTAGGAAAGAAGTAAAGGGACCGATATAAATCTAAGCTGATTAGTTTGAGGGATATTGTTAGTAACATAACATTTTCAAATGATGATGACAGTATAATGTTCAAACTTTATTTCATAGTGTTGTTCTTGAACATAATGGTGGAGTGTCATAATAACAATAAATGTAAAGTTGGTGTGTTGGACCTTATACGTGAGGAGGTTGAGTTGTAAGAAATTGTTTGGTGTAGTTACATTGTGTCTAGGATAAAAAAATCAAAAGAAAAATGGAAGAAAAGAGACTTGAACTCTCATTTTCAAGGAGCTTTGACAATACTTATGGTATTGATGTACATTTGTATTAAAAAGTATTTCAAATTGTTTTGTATACAAGATACTAATTTACTCTTAATGCAACTTTTATATGTTGATAGCTCGCTTAGACATTATTCAGGGCGTTACAAGTCCACCCCCTTATTTAGGTTTCATCCTTGAAACCTGCTAGTCCCTGAATAATTGAGGGTAATGCTGCCTCATCTCCTCCTCAACTTCCCAAGTGGACTCTGATCTCTTCCTGTGCTTCCACTGTACACACACCAAGGGAACCACCTTATTCCTTAGCCTATCTGTTTGCGATCGATGGTCGCCACTGGTTGCTCCAGATAGTTGAGCCGTTCGTCCACTTCACTATCCTCCAGTGGCATCACCTTATCCTCGTCAGCTAAGCATTTTCCTAAGTGAGATACATAGAATGTCGGATGAATTCCACTCCAACCTATAGGCCACCTCTCCTACTCGAGCAATGATTCGGAAAGGCCCTATGTATGTTGGGCTTAACTTGCCCCGCTTCCTAAACCAAATGATTCCCTTCCAAGGTGAGACTTTCAGCATACCCATGTCACCCACCTGAAACTCAATCGGTCTACGTCGTTTATCTGTGTACAAGTTTTTCCTATCTTTTCATAAAGGCTTTGATTCTTTCCAGCTTCTCAGTCGTAGCCTTGACCACCTCAACGCTCCCTAACTCTTTATGGAGAATATCACCCCAATAAGCGGGTCTTCTACATCTCCTACCATATAGCATCTCATAAGGTGGCATACCAATACCGGCATGATAATTTTTGTTATATGAGAACTCAGCTAAAGGGTAAGTGGTCATCCCAACTTCCTCCAAAATCAATGACACATGCCCGAAGCATATCTTCCAGCGTCTAAATCGTCCTTTCCGACTGACCATCCGTCTGAGGATGATAAGCCATGCTAATATGTAACCTCATTCCCATCACATCATGGAATTTCTTCCAAAATTTAGATGTAATTCGGGTGTCACGATCAGACACAATAGACACCAGCACACCATGACGAGTTACAATCTCCTTGATGAAAAGATCCGCCAATCTCTCAGATGAGTGTGTCTCGCGAATCGATAGGAAGTGAGCACCTCTTCATCAAACGATCAACTATCACCCATATTGCATCATAGCCTCGCACAGTATGCGGTAACTTCATAATAAAGTCCATGTGTGCTCCCACTTCCACTCCAGTATATCCAAAGGTTGGATCTTCCCATACAGCTTTTGGTGCCTGGCCTTCACTTGCAAGCAAGTAAGGCATTTACTCACGAACTCCACTACGTTACGCTTCATACCCGGCCACAAATAATCTTTCTTCATGTCTTGATACATCTTTGTATAACCGTGATGAATAAAGTACCGAGTCTTAGGAGCTTTATCCATAATCTTCCTACATAGATCCCCAAAATGAGGAATCCACATTCGTCTGAATCGGGTTCTAACACCAAATATGTTTTCACCCAATTCCGCAACTAGATGTCTCATCCTTTCAGAGTTAAGATGATCTTCCTTCAATACCTCATCTTGAAACTCCTTAACCTAGTTCATCACATCAGAGGTCATAATTAACTAGTAAGCCTTCACCCGAATCGGCTAGGGTCTATCCTTTCGGCTAAGGACATCGGCCACCATGTTGGCTCTGCCTGGATGGTAATGGATCTCACAATCATAATCTTTTATGAGATCCAACTATCTCCTTTGCCTCATGTTTAACTCCTTCTGCTCGAAGAAATACTTCAAGCTCTTGTGGTCTATGAAGATCATGCACTTTGTCCCGTATAGGTAGTGCCTCCAAATCTTTAGCGCAAAGACCACGAGTGCTAGCTCCAAGTCATGAGTAGGATAATTAACCTCATGAACCGTTAACTGTCGGGATGCGTAGGCTATAACCTTTCCTCTACATCAACACACATCCTAACCCCGAGTAGGAAGCATCTGAGTAGACCATCAAATCTTCGCTTCCATCGGGTAACGACAAGACAGGAGCTTGAGTCAACCTCGCCTTTAACTCCTCAAATGCCTTCTCTTGAGCTTGACCGCATACAAACTTTACATCCTTACAAGTCACTTAGTCAACGGAGAAGCTATCTTAGAGAAGTCTTGAATAAATCTTTTGTAATAGCCCGCCAAACCCAAGAAACTGTGAATCTCGGATGGCGTCTTTGGAGACTTCCATAGCATCATAGCCTCCACCTTTGCCGGGTCGACCATAATCCCATCAGAATTCACCACGTGACCCAAGAACTGAACCTCACGCAACCAGAACACGCACTAAGAGAATTTAGCATACAACTTCTCCCTTCTCAACGTCTCTAATACCTCTTGAATATGCCGGCATGCTCCTCCTCACTCTTCGAACAAATCAAGATATCATCGATAAACACAATCACTGATTTATCCAACATCGGCCGACACACTCGATTCATCAAGTCCATAAAAGCAGCTAGCGTGTTGGTCAAACCAAAAGACATAACGGGAAACTCGTAGTGTCCATAACATGTGCGAAAAGTTGTTTTAGGGATATCCTGCTCCTTCACTTTCAACTGATGGTAGCCAGATCGAAGGTCTATTCTCGAGAACCAACTAGCACCCTGAAGCTGATCAAATAGGTCATCAATTCTCGGTAAGGGGTACCGATTCTTCACTGTCAAGTTATTTAGCTCATGGTAGTCGATACACATCCTCATACTACCGTTCTTCTTCTTCATGAATAAGACCGGAGCACCCCAAGGAGAGATACTTGGTCGAATGAACCCCTTATCAAGCAACTATGAAGTTGCTTCATCAATTCCTTCATCTTAGTTGGAGACACCGATACAGTCCCTTAGCAACAGGTTGGGCACTGGTATCAGATCAATCTCAAAGTCGATCTCGTGGTCTGGTGGCATTTTCACTGGCATCTTCGCTGCCAGTTTCACTGCCAGTTTCGCCCAAGTTTCGTTGGAAAACCATGTCTACGAAACTACCTACGAAACTATAGTTTCACAGGAAGATGCACAGTTTCACCGGATGAATACCTAATTTCGCTGGATGAACACCCAGTTTCGCAGAACGGGCTGAAAATTACAAACCAACCCATTTTTGACCCAAAACTTCAATATTTTACATCCAAAACCTTGGTTTATAAAAAATAAGCTATATCTAAGCTTCTTACATGTTTTCTACACAAAAAACGTGAGTTTTGGGCGAATCTTTGCCACTTTCAAAAACCCCAAGCCCTAGAATCCGGTTTACATCAAAAGAAATGATAAATGATTTTCTTACCACATTTTGGTGTTTTCTTGTTTTGGATACCATGAACACAAACTTTCAATCCCGAGATCAACCAAGCATTGAATTTCAATTCTCTCTACATTCTATCTTACTCTCTCTCTAGAACTAGAGTGTTGAGTTGCAAATGAGAGTGCTCAAGCTGATCCATATATATATCAGCGTTTCGCGGGACCTAAACCGTCAAATCATAACTCGAAGAGTTAATAAGTCTATAAGCCTATTAATCTTATTTGTTCATTAAAGGATCTCGTCTAAGCCCATATATTATAGTATTTGGCTGCTTAGCATTATCAGGGCACTACAGTAAATAACATGCAAGGAGAGGATATTGAAGGTAGATAGCGATGCTATTCCACCTTGTTAGGGTTGCCAAATACGGGAGTTGATGGTTTAATGGAAAACAGTGAAAGATGGACACAATTAGGGCAAATAAGTGAAGGGATTAGATATAAATCTAAGCTGATTAGTTTGAGGATATTCTTAGGGGACATAATATTTTAAAATTGTTAGGATCTCAGCCTCTAGGTTTAATCGATTGAACAGATATAGCAGCGGAATAGCTCAGAATTAGACAAATTCAAGCAAGAACATTCGATATAAAGCGATAAAGGAATTTTGTTATAGAGAGAGAAATATCAGACAAAAGGAATATTGTATTAAGATTGTCGGCCTCAAAGGCACGATAACAGGTGAGTCATCCTTCCTTATAAAGGAAAGAATGACGTAGGCTGATGTCACTTGAAAGTGACATGTAACCGTTTTATAACTACTGATGTTTAACAACTACTGAAGATGTCAACAACTGACATCTTCTTACAAATGTTCCTAAGTGTTAAACATCTTATTTACAACTACTGAAAAACATAAAACTACTGATACTACAACAACTGAAGAACAACCTCTTCAGTTGTTTACAAGTACTGAAAAGTAAACAAACTACTGAAAGAAAAAGAAAACTACTGATGAAGAAAAACCATCACAACAACTGAAGAAGCCCTCTTCAGCTGTTGTCATCAGCTGTTAACATCAGCTGATGTCTTCAGTACTTGAACATCAGACTTTGTCTTTCAGCTGTTGATCTTCAGTCTTTGTCTTCAGTACTTGTTGAAGTCTTCAGACTTTAGATCTTCAGCTGTTGTCTCAGTCTTTGTCTTCAGTACTTCAGAAATACTTCAGCAGTTGTATTCTTCAGACTTTGTAGAACAGCTGATCAGGTCTTCTTCAGCTGTTGTGATGTCCTGTGGGACTTAGAGGTTCTCTGATCAGGCTCATTGGTTCTTTTGGTCCAACAAACTCCCCCTGAACCAATGCAGCCAAAACCTCTAAGTTATTGACGAGTCCCACTTATTTTGGCAGATAGATTGGTCTTTTTATCCTCTTGATCAGATGAGAAGTGACCCTTTTTCAGCACCGGCCTGGGAAGAAGTCTCTGATGATCTGTTTTGCATGATATGGTTGGGAGCTCTGTATTGGGGACTTGGACACCGAGCTGTTACCCCAACCATGAGATCTACTTCCCGTGTATCAGCCTATATGATTCCCTGGTGTAAGCCCTTAGAAACATGATCTGCTCATCCATTGTCAGCACCTCGGGCACACCATCAAATAATCCTTCTCGGCCATACACTTCAGATATGTACTTGGCCTGTTTTCCATTCTTGAGCTCAACCGTGGTTATTTGTCTATAAGCAAACTCATCTGGATGAGTCCTTCTAAGAGCAGGTTGAGCTCATCTTGTTTGAAGTTTTCAAGTCTTTTGTAAACCAATCCCTTCTTTATGATTTTATTCTCCAACATCTTTTGGGTGGTTGTTTGGCTTCATAGGCTTTCTTGAACTCTTCTACAATTTCCCAAGGGGACACTACAAGAACCACAGTGATGTCTTCGTCGACAACCCTCTTCACTGGCCCTTGTATTTTGAAGGAATTTCTTTCTTGACAATCCGGTGTGCCACCCTAGGATCAGGCCATATCCTTACTTTTTCCCTTTGGTATTGAAAGGTATTAGCAAGGGTGTACAATCTTAATACTTCTTTCTTCATGCTAATCATTGAAGAGGATGTGGCATATGCTTTGTCAATGCTTTTCAGCATTTCCTCATCATGTCTTTGCATCTGTTCCTCTTCAATCTTTATCATCACATCATGCATTTGAGAAGCAGGAGTGATGGACATTGGTTTAGCCTTAGGCAAAGTGATAACTGCAGAGAGTGGCAGTCTGTCTTCATCCTCCTCTTCTTCTTCATCAGGCCTCAGTACCTTTCTTTTCTTTTGTCTAGGTACATCACTGGCAGTGGGTTTTGGGGGTAAAGGATTTGGTTTTGTGGGTGGATGGTTGGTTTAGAGGGTAAAGGGGTTGTTTTAGTGGGTTGTGGAGGTAGTGATTTTGAGGATAGAGGCTTTTCAGACTGTTTTAGCATTTTGGCTGTAAGGGAGGCTTTAGTAAATTTTGTCAGTTCTTTTCGGTTCCCAACCCCAGCTTCATTCAATGCCTCAATCACTAAACCTTTGGAGTATGCTTCAGACGAACAAATCTTGGTGGTTATTGCCAAGATGTTGTCCCTGGTCCAGGCCCTTATTTCAATCAGAGATCTTCCCAAGTATTTGCTATAAATCTAATCATTATCTCCAGCCTTTCTCTTTCTAAGGCATCATAGCTAGCCCATCTTGAGTTGATCTCCTCTGTCTCCAACCTTCTGATCTCGGAGTCTAGTTGTTGGATGTCAAAACCTGCCTATATAACTGATCAATGATTTTATCCATTGAACGGTTATGGTTGGCATCAGCTTCTTTCACCATATCATTCAGCTCCTTCTCCTTCTCAGACTCTCCTTTCCTCTTTTGATATGTGACATGAAAGTCTTTTTGACTTTCATTCACTTCAGCTCTCTTCTCACTCTCCTTCTCCTTCTCATTTACCTTCTCTGATTCTTTCTCCTTCTCCCCATCTGTCCTCTTCCTTTTCCTTTAACTGACTGACTCTCCCCCTTTTTGGTTGCATTGGGTGCAAGGGTTTGAGCAGTAGAAGTAGAAATTTGGTCACCAACTCCTCCACCAGGGGTTGTATTATTGTAGGAAGCCTCTCATCAATGGCTTTGATCACTATATCTGTGATCATGGGAGTGATGAGAGGTAGGGATTTTTGAAGGTTAGCAACTGATTGATCAGGATGGTTCTGTTCCTGAGAATCAGTGCCAAAAGCAGGGCTGGTGTTAGGGGACCTTCAGAAGAAGGTGCCATCTGTGGGTGTATTGTGGTGGCAGATGGACTTTCATCCTGAGACATCTTGGCCAGCAGCTCTTTGAGTCTGCTAACCTCATCCTCTAGGATGGTGTTTTGAGCAACTACATCATAGAAGAAGCTCAGGTCATCATCAGTTGATACTGAATCACCTGACCTCCTGACAGAGTCAGGATGAACATGCCTTGAGTGTAGATCAATTATAGCATGTGCCCCTTGTTCTTGGTTCTGGGGACTTCCAGCCTCAGGACTATGTCCTTCATCAGCTGTTGCCGCTGGTGAGGTCTTAGAGATGTTACCAACTGCACCCTGGTCATTTGCTGAGTCAGAGGCAGTGGCAGCCTCACCAGAAGTTCGCACCTCCTTGTCTACACTAGAAGATGGAACATGATAACCCCTGTGCTGTGGGTTGACAGAAGCATTGTGATCCTCCCCCTCAGGTGTTGAGGTTATCCCAGTAGTAATTGGTGTCTGGGTGGGGGTGAGGAATGCAACTGCGTCAGCACTTTTGCAACAATTATTGTAGGGCTTTGAGGGGCGGTTGCATCAGGAGAGGGTGTGGAAGCAGTGTGCACCGGGGACGAGTGGTGCTCTTCAATGGTAATCCCCTCAAGTGAGGAGGATCCCAGCAGTGTGGCTTCCCTTTGAGTGGTTGCATCAGGTTCCTTTTGAGAGGAAACCTGAGCGGCTTCGGTTGGTGGAGTCATAGTCTCTACTGGGGGGTTATTTCCAGTAGAGATAACCTGCTTTGGTGCAGCAGGAGCATCCTCAGGGGACTCAACTCCCTGAGTAGCCTTCTTAGGCTTCTTCTTTGTGGGTTTGGAGGGGACTTTGGATGTGGAAGTGGAGGCTGTGGGTTCCAGCTGCGTGGGTTTGCGCAGCTTGGCAGCCTGTTTGAGAGTTTGGTCAGTGTTGTGTCGGGAGTATACCTCCGGCAATACAGCCAAAGCAGGGACTCCCAGACCAACTAGTCCCTCAGCATGAAGCTGATTCTCTATTATGGCCATTATAAACCGAGGATATAGTATCCAACGGTTAGAAAGTGGTTTTGTGGCCATATCCTTGATTTCAAGAAAAATTATTTCAGAAAAGTTTAGTGGTTCTTGTTCAAGGATAGAGAACAGTACCTGTTGCCATCTGGAAGACAGTTGATCCCAAGAAGAAGTCTTCGGGCCAGGCAAACATTTACCATATGAAATATCAAGCGTTCAGCATCTGGAAAATGTTTCTTCAGGATGGTCGAAGCACTAAGATCGCCTGATATCCATGTTGTCCAAATGAAAGATCAAGTTGGCGCTTAGGATATCCAACAGGGTAGGCAGCATCATCTAATAGTAATATCTGGCGGATGGTAGCAGTAGAGATGACCACCTTATGAGAGTTGATGGACGAATGGATAGATTCTCCATTAACAGTTGCATTCGTCCAAAACTGATGTAGCGAATCGGCATAAATGATTGGATTTAGGAGGAAAGCCGTTTCAGTTGGGATTGGACCATAAGATCTATAGCATTATCGAATTTGGTCCAGAAGGGCGATTTAGTGAGGTACGCGACACAGTTGTGTCGAGGCTTGAGTTGCATGGTCGCCATTAATGAAGGTGAAAGATTTTCAGAGCTTTTGAAATTTTAGGTCGTGAAAGAATGAAAAACTCTGAAAGAGGGATCAGGTATATATAGGGTACGGGTTATGAAACGACTGAAGGTTTTGGTGTTAGTCATCAGTATTTGAAACAACTGATGACGTGGTATTAACTTTCAGAGGTTTGAAACGACTGATGGTATTGGTGTGGTCAGCAGTTATAAAACAACTGAAGACATGGTGTTTACAATCAGACGTTGAAACAACTGAAGTCTCTGATTTAGGCATCAGTAGTTTTAAAAACTACTGAAGACAAGTTGGACTTCAGATGTTGAAACAACTGAGGACTTGGTATTAGTCATCAGTAGTTGTGAAACTACTGAAGACCGTGGTTTTGCCATCAGTTGTTGTAAACAACTGAAGACTTGGTGTTAGTCATCAGTAGTTGTGAAACTACTGAAGACATGGTATTGCTTCAGTTGTTATGAAGAAACAGCAGTTTGTGAACTACTGAAGAGAGAGTACTCATCAGTAGTTGTCGTCAATTCATAGCCTTTCAGCTGTTTCATACTGTCCTCAACACTTACTCATCAGCCTTTTTGCTGTTTTCAGTTGTTTCATAGGACATCAGTACTTATCTGTTTCTACTGATTTCAGTAGTTGTAACTACATCAGTAGTTTAGAACAGATAAAGTACAGTACTTAAAGCATTTAGCCTTCAGTAGTTATAAAAACTACTGAGGGTAAAATAACTCATCAGTACTTATATGTGACATGGTTACCAATGATCATCAGTAATTACTGAGATCATCAGTAGTTGTCACTTATTCTAGCTGCAGCATACCAAGCCTTAACACCAGGTTGTGGAAAGTTGAACTATCCAAAGGCTTAGTAAAAATGTCTGCAAGCTCATCAGCACTAGGCACAAACATAGGATTAATTAGACCCTTTTCAAAACAATCTCTTATAAAATGATGTCTAATTTCTATATGTTTGGTCCTAGAGTGCTGGACTGGATTTTTGACAATGCAAAGAGCTGAAGCACTATCCATTAATAATGGAGTCTTAGTCTCTGTAATGCCATAATCCAAAAGTTGATTCTGAAGCCAGAGTATTTGGGATGTACAACTTGCAGCAGCAATGTACTCGGCTTCAGCAGTGGATGTAGCAACAGATGTTTGTTTCTTACTCTGCCAAGAAATCAAACAGTTGCCTAGGAATTGACATCCACCAGAAGTTGATTTCCTGGTCAACTTACACCCTGCATAGTCACTATCAGAGAAAGCAACTAATTTGCAAGAATGTCCAGTGGAATACCATAAGCCTAGAGATTGTGTACCTTGCAGATATCTAAAGATTCTCTTGACTGCAATCAGATGAGACTCCTTAGGTGCAGCCTGAAATCTAGCACAAACACATGTAGCAAACATAATATCTGGTCTAGAAGCTGTTAAATACATCAAGGAACCAATCATACATCTGTAAAGAGTTTCATCAACATCTTTACCTTTCTGATCAACATCCAATTGTGTGGTGTTGCACATGGGAGTAGAACAGGGTTTACAGTTTTGTAAATCAAACTTATTCAAAAGATCTTTTGTGTATTTAGACTGATGAATGAAAATTCCATCAGCTTTTTGTTTGATTTGCAAACCTAGAAAGAACTGTAATTCTCCCATTGCACTCATTTCAAACTTCTGTTGCATTAAGGTTTGGAATCCTCACACAATTGGGATCAGAGGATGCAAATATAATATCATCAACATAAATTTGAACAAGTAGCTTATGCTGATCCACCTTCTTAATAAATAAAGTTTTATCTATGGAGCCTCTAGTGAAATTATTCTGTAGAAGAAAGTTTGATAAGGTCTCATACCAGGCTCTAGGTGCTTGTTTCAACCCATAAAGAGCTTTATCAAGCTTATATACCCATTCTGGGTGCTTATTATCCTCAAAGCCTGGTGGTTGACACACATAAACTTCTTTTTTATGTACCATATAGAAAAGCACTTTTGACATCCATTTGAAAAACTTTAAGATTGTGGAGTGCAGCATAGGCTAAAAACAATCTAATTGCCTCCAGTCTGGCTACAGGGGCAAAGGTTTCATCATAATCAATACCTTCTTCTTGTGCAAACCCCTGCACAACCAGTCTGGCCTTGTTCTTAACAATTAGCCCATTTTCATCAGTTTTATTCCTAAACACCCATTTAGTGCCTATTGCACACTTACCTGGGGGTAGAGGAACAAGCTCCCACACTTGCTGTTTTTGAACTGAAGAAGCTCAAGCTGCATGGCTTCAACCCATCCATTGTCTCTCAAAGCTACATGATAGTTCTTTGGCTCTAGCTGACTGATGAAGAGAGCATAGAAGCAGAAATTGGACAACTGGCTTCTGGTTGAAACACCAGCATTGATATCACCAAGGATTTGAGACATTGGGTGATTTTTCAGCTCTTGGTAAACAATCAAATCTGTGCAAGTGTTTGTAGGACCTTCAGCAGCAGCAGATGTTGATGCAGATTCTTGAAACCATGAAGATGGTGGCAACTCAAATGAAGTTGAGGATGCAGAAATCTCATCAGCATTTGTTGTGGATGGTGCTGCTGGAGCTACAGGAGCATCAGGTTTAGAGGACTCAGGCAGTTGGTCACTAAACCTGAAGAGGTGATTACTACTATCATCATCATCTTCAGTAGTAACACCAGGTGGTGAACTGTTGACAGGAGCAACAGCAGGAGATTGATAAGGAACATATTGCAGTATGTCCAAATCAAAGAGCTCCACAGGGCTTTGTGGAATCTTGTCCTTTGGAGATTCATTGAACTTGACATGTAGAGTCTCTTCAACCATCTTTGTTCTGCAGTTGAAGACTCTGTATGCCTTGCAAGTTGATGAATAACCAACAAAGTACCCTGCATCCACCTTAGGATCAAATTTCTGGAGCTGATCCTTTGTGTTGAGAATGAAACAGGGACACCCAAATGCTCTAAAGAATGAAATGAGAGGGGCCAAATGATGTAGAACTTCATATGGAGTCTTCATCAACCTCTGATTTATTAGCACTCTATTCTGCACATAGCATGCTGTGTTGACAGCTTCAGCCCAAAAGGTCAATGGCAGTCCAGAATCAGCCAACATAGACCTTGCAGCTTCAATGAGGGTCCTGTTCTTTCTCTCCACAACTCCATTCTGTTCAGGAGTTCTTGAATACTAAACTGTCTCTTTATTCCCTTGGAAAGGTAGAACTCATCAAGTGTATTGTTCCTGAATTCTGTTCCATTGTCACTTCTAATACACTTGACTGAGAGGGAATACTGCTTCTCAGCATACAACACAAAGTTTATGATCTTCTGTGCAGCTTCATCCTTTGAATGTAGAAAGAAAGTCCATACAAATCTGGAGTAATCATCCACAATTACCAGACAGTATTTCTTCTTTGCCATGCTCATCACTCTCACAGGACCAAAGAGATCCATGTGAAGAAGTTGTAAGCAGGCAGTGGACTTTGGTTCTTCAATAGGTGGGAATGAAACCTTGTGCTGTTTTCCTTTCAAACAAGCAGTGCAGTTGTTTTCACACTTGAACTCCTTCATAGGCATTCCCCTTACTAAACTATGGTGTATCAGCTGATTCATGTTCTTGAAGTTAACATGTCCCAGCCTTCTATGCCATAGATTAGATTCTTGAGGAGAGGCCTTGGAAAATAGGCAAGGATGGCCTTTGAGATCTATTTTCTTGGAAAGATCTAAGGCATACACTCTTCCTGTCTGTTGGCCTTCAGGAGAGTGTGAGCATCCAATACCTTGTCAATCAAACTCAGAACTTTGGATGACAGAATCCTGCAGTTCTGGCTTGTGAAAAGGGCAACATGGCCTTTGTCACACATTGACTGACACTCAAGAGGTTATACTTGAGATTTTCCACATGGTTGACATCATCAAACTTATTTCCCCATTGGAAACAAAGCCCTTCCCGATGATGTAACCTCTTGCATCATTGCCAAAGGAAACAAAACCCTTCTTCCTGGAGAGTAGTCATTAAGAAGTGAGTTGTTCCCAGTCATATGCATAGATCCCCCACTGTCTACATACCAGATGCTACTTTGGCATGTTGAAGAAACCTGCATTAATAAACAATCAGTTAGTTTTGGAGACCCAAACCTTTTTGGTTTTGGGCCTGGTCTCATCAATAGATGGTAAACTAACAGGTTTATTGGGCACAATAGCTTGAGGTGAAGGAGATGGTGTAGAAGAGGAATCCTTGGCTTGGATCTCCTTTTCTGGGGTTTCAACACAGGGCCATCAAGTTGGTTAACTCTTCCCAACAGATGTTGAACCATCATTACCAGCTGTGTCTGATTCTGGGAAAGAGCTTTCAGCTCTTCAGACACATTGGTATTGGTGTTTGATGATGAGTTCTTGTGTTGCACCATCTTCTTTTGAGCAACCTCAGCTGTTGCCTGTTGCACTCCTTCCCTTTTAGATTTCTTTTTGGACATAGGAGTAACAGGATTTGATGCTGCTGGTACAAACTTGGACTCAAACTCAGTTTTCATTTTAGCCAAGTTTTCTTTATTTTCTCCTTTTGTTTGAGTTTGGATCCCTTTTTGTACCAACAATCATCTGTGAGATGATTGAATAGACCACATATTTCACATGGTTTCTTCTTCATCTTCTGTTGATCATCAACTGAAGAAGATGAAACTACTGAAGACTTGCTCTTCAGCAGTTTAGAAGCACTTTTTGCCTTCTTGTCAACTCCTTAGTAGGCTTCAAATCCTTCCTACTGACAGTTTTCTTCTCTTCAGTGCTGTCAGTCATTGGGATTTGAACTCCAGATGTTATCCCCTGCTCTCCAGTACCCTCAGTACTTCTAGGGATAACACTTGGGTTGATCAACTCATTGATCATGTGAGTGTCAGCAGTTGAACCATCAATATCAGCTGATAGGTTCACAGAGGGATTACTACTGACTTCAACTACTGATGGTGCTTTATCAAGTAGTGAATCACATGATGAGGTGGATTGGTCATTACTTTCTCCATCAGATTCTACTCCTGCTCTTGAAGCAAAATCTGTAGGAGGAGCAGTGTGATTATAACCAATTCCAAACTTCACATTGGAAGCTGTTTGCTTACTAAGAAGCATTTCAAAGCCCTTGCAAGATTGTACCCATCGATCACACTCTACTGGGTGACAGCAAGAGTATCTTTGAGGTCTTTGTACTTCTCTAAGAGTACATCCTCCCTAGCCTTATCATCAGAGATTTGGCATTTTAATTTATAAATCTCATCAGTTTTCTCTTTCAGCACAGACTCAAACTCAGCTTTATTTTTGGAAATTATTTGTTCTAGCTCTACATTTTTATTGATTAAAGCCACATTTGCTTCTCTAATAGAGGCAAATGCTGCTATGCAAGTTTCAGAACATAATTTGGCCTTAGCCTCAGAGGATACCTGTGATACCTGTGTTGAAGAGGTACTTGAGGATGATCCATCAGAGGATTCCAAAGTCATGAGAGCTAGATTTCCAAAAGGATGCTCACCACCATGTTGACCAGCACCTGAGAACAGTTGTTCATTACCAGACACATCATCTGGTAAACTGCTCCAGTCAACAACTCCTGGTGTGAAGAAGCTGTGTTGTTGAAGTTGATTAGGTTGATGAGATTGGGATGGTTGAGGCTCAGGGAGTGCATGTGGTTGCTGAGCAGTGGGTGCTTGAACCTGGCCTGGTTGTGGCATGTAATAGCAGGGGTATGGATATGGCATTGGCCCCTGTGGAACAAAATATGCAGGAGATTGTGGTTGATGATGATAACCAGAATTGACAGGTGTTGCCCTCTGTTTTGTTGACTATTGCCAGGGAAAGTCACAAAAGGTGCAGGAGAGTTAGATCCAGATGATCTACATTCTCTTGCAAAGTGTCCAAGCCTGTGGCATTTATGGCACTTCAACTTACTCTTGTCAAAACCAACTTTGGTTTTGCCAGAGAGTCCTGGGAATTTCCTTCCAGTTCTTTTGTAGAACTTCTGAGATCTGATATTTATCAAGGCCATTTGGCTCAAAATATCCATCTCTTCTAAGTCATCATCAGCAATCCCCTTGAGATCATCCATGATGAAACATAGATTGTCACTATTACTACCAGCAGAATAACTATCAACACTCACAAAGGCAGGCTCAGAAGTGTTTGTAGAGAAATCAATATGCTCATCATACTGGCTTTCAGATGACGCATATTCTGACTCTTGATGTCCAATCAGGGCAGTGTTCCCTTGGACAAAATCCTCAGTGAGCTTGCCAGATGAAGCCAATTTCCTTTTCTGCTCTATCTCTCTCTCGAATGTAAGCAGTTTCCCATGAAGTTGGGTGAGAGATAGGCGATCAACATCAGCATTTGAGCGTAGAACAATGGTATATGTGTTCCATCTCTCAGGCAGTGATCTTAGGAATCTATGGTTCATCTGACTCCTGGTATATTCATGTTTAACCATTTTCAATTCAGAGATTAAACATGAAAACCGCTCAAATTGTTGAGTCAGAGTCTCACCCTTTCTATGAGAGAAAGTCTCATATTGTTGGGCGAGGATTTCCCTGTTGTTTGCTAAAACCTCATCAGTACCACCAAATTGTTCTTTGATGGCTTTCCAGAGGTCATGAGCAGACTCACAATGCAGAAGCCCAGAGTAAATCTCATTAGGAATAGCCATAGCCAAAATTCCATGGGCTTTTGCATCGATTTCAAACAACTTCTTGTCCTCATCGGAGTATTGCTCCTTCTTCTTTGGAACCAACTGGTTTGTTTCCGGATCATTCACCATTGGCTTATGTGGTCCATGTACCACAGATGTCCAACAACCTGAGCTATTGACAGACAGGTGATGGAGCAATCTTCTCTGCCAAATGTTATACTCATTCCTCACCAAGATCGGAGGCTTGGTAGAGGATCCAGTATTGAAAGGATCATTCGAAGAAGTAGTCATTGTGGAAAATCAGAGATTCAAGTAAAATCACAATAAATTTAGCTCAGAACCACACAAACCTCAAATAAAACGGCCAGAAGCGATACACTCTCAATCTCTATAACAGATCCTTGCGAATTTGCTAATTCGATCAAACTTAGAGCGATTGAACAGTTTCAATGATCAATTGTTAGATCGATCAATGATTAACCTGCTCTGATACCATTTGTTAGGATCTCAGCCTCTTGGTTATCGATCGATTGAACAGATATAGCAGCGGAATAGCTCAGAATTAGACAAATTCAAGCAAGAACATTCGATATAAAGCGATAAAAGAATTTTGTTATAGAGAGAGAAATATCAGACAAAAGGAATATTGCATTAAGATTGTCGGCCTCAAAGGCACGATTACAGGTGAGTCATCCTTCCTTATAAAGGAAAGAATGACGTAGGCTGATGTCACTTGAAAGTGACATGTAACCGTTTTATAACTACTGATGTTTAACAACTACTGAAGATGTCAACAACTGACATCTTCTTACAAATGTTCCTAAGTGTTAAACATCTTATTTACAACTACTGAAAAACATAAAACTACTGATACTACAACAACTGAAGAACAACCTCTTCAGTTGTTTACAAGTACTGAAAAGGAAAACAACTACTGAAAGGAAAAGAAAAATACTGATGAAGAAAAACCATCACAACAACTGAAGAAGCCCTCTTCAGCTGTTGTCATCAGCTGTTAACATCAGCTGATGTCTTCAGTACTTGAACATCAGACTTTGTCTTTCAGCTGTTGATCTTCAGTCTTTGTCTTCAGTACTTGTTGAAGTCTTCAGACTTTAGATCTTCAGCTGTTGTCTCAGTCTTTGTCTTCAGTACTTCAGAAATACTTCAGCAGTTGTATTCTTCAGACTTTGTAGAACAGCTGATCAGGTCTTCTTCAGCTGTTGTGATGTCCTGTGGGACTTAGAGGTTTCTCTGATTAGGCTCATTGGTTCTTTTGGTCCAACAAAAAATGTTGATGAAGGTATAATGTTCAAACTAGATTTCATAGTGTGGGTTGAACACAATGGTGGAGTGTCATAAAAACAAATAAACTTAAAGTAAAGTGGTGTGTTTGGACATTATAAGTGAGGAGGTTGGTTGTTAGAATTGATTGGTGCAGTTACATTGTGGCTAGGATCAACAAATCAAAAGAAAAATAAAGAAAAGAGACCTGAACTCTCATTTTCAAGGAGCTTTGACAATACTTACGGTATTGATGTACATTTGGCTTAAAAAGTATTTCAAATTGTTGTGATACAAGATACTAAAATTTGACTCTTAATGCAACATTACATGTTGATGTTACTAATTGCCAAGGGTATTTTAAACGATATAAGCGTCAATGAGTTCCCTAGTTCGGACATTTTTTGAGACATAGAGATGAGATAAGAATCCTAAAATAGTGAAGTATTAGGATTTGGCAACGGGTTCATGAGGCTATGTATGTTGAAAGCAATGAAGACGATATGATGATGTAAGTATGAATGTGATGGGGTCAAACTCAATAAGGAAGGAAGTATTACTCGGCAGATGTTTGTGTGAAGTCCCTGGGTTGGAGGTAATGTGCAGTGTAAAATGTAATGTATAAACGTATTTATATCTCATAAAATATATAGTTTTACACATATGTAAAAGTGACATACTATTGTAGGAATAATTTGTTCACTAATGATGATGGTATGTTTGTACAGAGTACGGTGTCAAAAATAAAGACTCATCTGAACTGGTTGATAATGGAGAGGTAAAGGTTTGAGAAGTTGCTCATTGATGTGTATTGTGAATATCTTGGTAGTATTGAAGTGAAAGATTGTATACAGAAATACAATGATGGATTCAAGCATGGTATCTATGTAGGTAACATCAAGATAAGTAAAGAAGAAATAACTGAGTTGGGTACTTTTGTTAGAGAATAAAATATAGAGGCTGCATAAACAAAACCAGTAGAAAGGCAAACAATTGTGTATCATACACCGTTGGAGAATAGATTAGTTGTTTATAGTGTTGCGGTGGAGGATGGTGTAAGTTGACCCGATCATCATGTAAAATATCTGATTGGGCACAAAATACATTGAATAATACTTTATTAAGAAACTCAGAGCTTAGGACGAACAGATGTGTTCACCAATACCAAGTTTTAGCTTAGGACTAACACAAGAGTTTAATAATCACATAAAAAGTGACTATGGAGATGAAAAAGCAATGATTATGGATATAGGGCAGTGAAAGTTAGAAAAAGTTAGAGGATGCTCAGTTAAGACCCAAAAGATTGAAAAAGCTAGCTAATGCATGCAAGTCACCATACTTGGTTCATCTGGTTAACATAAATGAGGTTGTTATATATGATGAACTGAAAGTGTGGTGTTACTTAATGAAAGAAACAAAAGCTGTAATGTAAGTTCATTCTATTTATTGTTTAATTAATAATAAATTTCAAATTTCCCACAATACTATGCATTCAAAATGATTAATTGTAATTGTATATGTAGGAATGATGGGGATACAACAATAGAAGAATTTAAGGAAGTTATGAATGAATTCATGTTAGTGAGAAATTGATTTTGAAACATTTGTAAAATGTTTTGAAATTTTATTTCTAATATTAAGTGTGTATGTATAAATGAGAATAGTGATGAGGTATTTGAAACCAACAATGGTTTTGTAACAAAAAGTTTTTTGCTAAGGTCTCTGCTACCTGAGGAGACTGTACTAATCAATGTGATAGATTTTTGGGTATCGGTACTAAACTTTGAAGAAAGGAACAAAAGTGCAAAATCGCCTAATAGGTTGTTCATAAGTATGGGTGTCATAGTAAGTTTTAATATATATTTGTTGAATATGATAAGTACATTGGTGAATAATTTTAAGGTGACATACCATTTGTAATGGTGCTTCATAGACTAATGCAATGTTAGAAGATCATAAACATGATAATGTTGCCTATTTGGATGCATTTATTGAAAACTTGAGATGTGTGGTAAATGGTGATGAGAGCAACCTATTAGGCGATGTTGCACTTTTGTGATGTTTCCAATATTAAAGTCGAACCACTACTACTTAATTTGCTTTGATCCGAAGGACCCGTACATTGAAGTCTTAGACAACATCCATCAGGCAAGAAGCTTTGTTGATGTGATGAATTCAAATGATTTCCATAAGAAGGACACTGTGCTAAAAGTGGTAAGTAAATATTGTCATTAGACCATTACATATAAGATAGTGGCAGCTGTTTACAAATAAGACATATAATTGTGACATCCGTCGAACGACATAAATAAGCATAGAATTATTTTAATTATTGTTCCTTTTCTTCATGAACGCCTGCTTTAAGGAATCATGTCTGCTTTATTTTCCCTTGTGCCTGTACTTCCTCCGAGAACGTGTGTTAAGCATAACCTTTTATAAATTTCATCACCATTACCACCAAATATATCATTTTTAATTTCAACCATTATCATTAATAAAACCATTATAGACTATCACATACCATTAAACATGCTTTTAACCTTAATATAACGAACATTTTAAGGTCGTAATCAACCGAAACAAATTTTGGGTAACTCGAGGGTTAGTGCAGGACTAAACTTGTAATTTTGCAAACTTGGACTGGGTATATAAACCCCATTCCCAGCCACATTCCTCATTCACTTCATCTTCTTCACCTCTTCACTCCCTACACACACATTTTCTTCATTCTAGCACCAAATCCAACCCGCTTGGTCTTGTTCTTGTTGTCTAGACTCCACCTACGGCCTAATCTACTCCATTCTAGCAGGTAGACGACCTGGTTGTCCCATTTCCTTGCTTATTCACGGCTATCCAAACTAGGGTTTCGGGTGTTCGGGTTCAACTCGAACACATGAGGTCGTGTCGGTGCGTGTGAGGTCTTTCTGCTTGTGTTTCATGTTTGTGTATGTTTGTAGAGTGTTTCTGGAAGTCCTTGTGGTGTAAAACTCGCGTTTAGAGCAGCTCAGGGGCTGCTCAGCCCGACCACAGTCGCGATTCTGCAGTTCAGGCGACTGGGTCTGTTAGGCGATTGAGCCGTGCGACTGAGTGAGTCGTGCGACCGAGTCTTGCGTCTAAGTCAATCGTGCGACTGAGTTGTGCGACTAGGCATGTCGTGCGACTGAGTCTTGCGACTGTGAGTTTGTATGTGATTGAGTCATGCGTGCGAATGAGTGTATGTGATTGAGTCATGCGTATGAATGATTGTGTGCGATTGAGTTAGGTGACCGACTGAATGTATGCGATTGTGCGTGTTTCGCACGAATGAAGGTTCAATCGCACGAAAGTAGCTAATTCGCACGATTGAGGGTTGATTCGTGCGCATGGAGGTTGGGTCGTGCGAATGTGTGTTGTGTGGTACGACTGAATGCCAGCCATGCGAATGAAGACTCAATCGTACGAATGAAGCTGATTCATACGA
This sequence comes from Flaveria trinervia, assembly GCA_025506515.1. NCBI lineage: Eukaryota > Viridiplantae > Streptophyta > Magnoliopsida > Asterales > Asteraceae > Flaveria > Flaveria trinervia. The sequence goes on from CM046453.1 coordinate 63,059,042, forward strand.
TTGAAGGTTGATTCGTAAGGATGGAGCGTTGAGTCGAGCGTCTAGTCCTGCTGTGTGACTGATGATGTTGAGTGTGAATTTCCCCTTGAACGTGTGATGATGATAAGGCAACATCAGTAAAAGTGTCATTACTTGACCACAAATATTAAAGTCAATGCTATCAACATGCACATACTATTTCAATTGAAAACAACCTAACATTTTACAGTTTTCGACAATCCAATTGGAACTCCAAATACTTAACAAGTGCTATCTTTCATAACCACGAGATCATTTCACGGATGTCATAAGCAATGACAACTACTCGTAGTACTTGGATCTACATAAGATCTGATACGTGTGTCCGCTTGTGTGTGTGTGCTACCCACGACCGAAACGATACAACCCGAACCGACCAAACATTACTATACGCTTTGTACAGGTCATTAATGCTTAACAATAACTGTCAATAGGTGTTGACTGTTCTCTGCATACAACTGTTGGGAATCTCGATCTTTCATATTACCACTTAACATTTGAGTTTCGTGGCCCCTTTTTGTGCTTATACTACTTTACAAACATTTACAAACATGGGGGAAAAGTATGCTCGCCCGTTTTCTATGCTGTACAACAAATACATACAATTTACATACTTGGAATCAACGTGCTACTGTTTTGTGGGTACTTATCTGATACATGCTTGAGTCTGCTTTGTGGTTCTTTCTTAAACCATTTAATTCTAGTGTGAACCGACAGTAATTAGGTATTGGTAGTACTACGGGTGACACACGCACCTCGGGTGTATACTAGTTAGTACAACAATAGCCAGGTACGGGCCTTGGGTGAATATATTCTGACAGATTTTTGTGTACGTCATTAGGTTGGTTGTAAAGATCTTGTCAGTGATTTGCTACTTATAATGTATGCACGGTATTCTGCAAACTTTATACAGCATCAATTACTATTACTTTAACCTGCGAACTCACCAACAATTTTGTTGACCATTTTGGAGCATATCTTTTCAGGTGATCATGCTAGCTGAGGTTCTAGGTGTGCTGCCTTAGATGGAGAAACAGGATGCATTTTCGGGACAAAACCTTGTCATTTGAAAAACAATTGATGTATCTTATTGTAAGGATTCCTTAAGTCTGATGCAACCCAAAACATCCAAAGTGTCTCAGCAACATGCACTAAGTACTGAAGTGAAGAATGCTTCGGAAGTTTTACACAATGCATTAGAAAATACTCTAAGTGTAAAATCTTCCGAAGCCAAGACCAATATCTTCCGAAGCCAAACATGAAGTCTTCCGAAGCTTCAGAGACAAAGTCTTCCGAAGCTTCATCCTATGAAGACAGATTTCTTCCGAAGACTTTTAGTACACATGCTTTATCTGATGTACTGTTCCATAAAGCACCTTTTCCACTGCAACTCTGCAAGTCACCAACTAACATGGTTGGTGAAAAAGTCCATGCTTTTGGTAACTGTACATTGAGGTCTTGAGTCTGTATACTTTCTACTTTATGTACTTTATCCTTTTTGTAATAGATAAGGATGTGAGCTATGGCATGTCATAGTCACAAGTCAAAAGGCAATCTGCCTTTTGACTCTACAATGATTTTTTTGTGTGTTTAGTCAATTGTATCCAGCTGGCTTTCAAAGTATAGCCAGCTGTAGGATGTAGTATAAGTATCTCATGTTCTTGTATCTTTTATCTTATGCTTTGAAACACTTGTAATAGAACATAGAGAAAGCAATATACTGCATTCTTGAAAACCATACTCTCTTGTTCTGTCTCTTACTTTACTTGTGCTCTTTGTATCACTTTGGTTAACCCAGTTCACTGTTTGATTAAAGTTTAGTTAATCTCCTCTTTTTGTGTCGTTGTGTTGTAATTGTGTTAAAGCCCTTAAACGGTCCTGCAATTGGTATCAGAGCTTTCCAGGCTCTTGATATAAGATCTAACCATCTTAAGATCCCTCACACACACAAAAACTAAACTCTTCAAATGGCTTCCATCTCAAAGACTGATATGGAGACTGGAACCATGAACAAATCCCCACTGATCACTCTTGATGATTTTGACACTTGGTGCATGAGGATGGAAGGCTTCATCAGGTCTCTTGACTCAAGAATGTGGGAATCTGTTGTAAATGGACCTTTCATACCCAGCACCCCCTCTGCTACTGGTGCTGGTATGATCCCTAAAGATATGGCCAACTACTCAGATGAAGATAGGAAAAGAGTAGAGATTGATAGGAAGGCCATGACTGCTCTTCAGACTGCTCTCCCAAACTCTGTATACAGAGGTTTTAAGAAGTGCAAAACAGCTAAACAGCTGTGGGATGCACTGAAGCTGATGTATGAAGGCTCCTCTGAAGCCAAGGAGAACAAGAAAGATCTTCTGAAGCAGCAGTTTGAAAATTTCACCTTCAAAGCAGGTGAAACCATGACCCAACAATACTTCAGGTATGTTGAGATTGTGGATACCCTAGTGGATGGAGGAGTACCTCTTGAGAACAGGGACATTGTAAGGAAGTTCATGTCCTCACTTCCTAGGCAATGGACACACTATTGTGTGGTGATCAAGAGGACTGAGAACCTTAAAACTCTTACTCTGACAGAGTTGTATGGGATTCTCAGTGGATACCAGATGGAAATGAACATGCAAGGTTCATCTGGAAACTCCAACAATCAAATGGGTTCAGCCTTCATGTAGTTGAAAGGGACAGCATAGAACCCCAACATCATCTCATATGCTACCCTGACAACTCACATAAGGGTCCTTTCATCACCTTCCGGAGACACCAAGAGAGAACTTTACTCAAGGAAGTCCATTCCAAGAGACAAGTTCTTCTCAAGCCTTTGTGTCTACTGATGAAAGCTGTGGGAATTATCTCTTCACTCTTGAAGACCTGGACTGTATTCATCCAGATGACCTGGAATACATGGAGATAGTTCAGCAGATGGCTCTCCTCACTCACAGAGCCAAGAAGTTCTACAAGAGAACAGGAAGAAGATTTCCAAGCAATGCTATCAGTGGAAAGTTTGGGCTGGATAAAAGCAAAGTTAAGTGTTACAACTGTAACCTTATGGGTCACTTTGCTAGGGAGTGTAAGGCACCTAAAGAAAATGGGGGCCAAACACAACCCAGACCAAACTACACTGACAAAGCTCCTCAGTCTGAGAAGACTAAGCAACATGCTGCTGTTGCTGTTGAAGAAGGAGGTTTTGACTGGAGTTTTCAGGTGGAAGATGCTTCTCCAAACCAAGCACTGATGGCTGATCATGATGAAGCCAAGGTATTGGAACATCTCTGTACTCCTGAATGCATTGCTAAAGTAAATAGATACAGGTCCTACAACTTGGAGATGAGATCTGATCTTGAGTCCTTAAACATTTTAAAATCTGATTTTAGAAAGTCTGAAAATGATTATAAACTGAAAATAGAGGACTTAGAGAAAACCATTTCAGCTCTAAAACATGAACACACAGACTTTAGAACTCAAATTCAAGATCTCATAACCAAGCTAACTGAGTGCCAGGCTGAGCTTGTGATCAGCAAAGCCAGGGCAGAAAAGAGTGTTCTTGAAGAAGAGACCTTCAAGAACATGATATCCTCATCCCTGCACAACAAAGTGTGCTATCAAAACAGACAGGGACTGGGATCAAATGAGATAGCTCCTCCACACACAATCTTGTCTGTAAGATCTCCTAGATGTGGAACTTGTGAAGATGAGCTTCCTCTCATAGATCCTATAAGTGAGGATGATGAAGAAGTGATAGTGAAGAATTCCTCTGAGAAGAGTGAAGATGAGGATTCTTCCAAGGGCCACTATCCTTCTGAGGAGAAGAAATCAACTGTGATGACCAAGTCTAAGAGAAAGAACTTGATCAGGAAGAGCAAAAGGAAAGCAAAGAAGGCTCAAGAAATCAAGGCTACTTTTGATGCTAAGCAGAAACAAGTTTTTATCTCTGCAGGTTTCAAAGTAGTAAAGACTGAAGACATCAACCAAGACTCCTCAGCTAAGAGTACTGGTTCATGTTCAAATCATCACAGTGCAAAGAAGAAGACTGAGCTGCTGTGTACCACTGCTGCACAGCCTGGACCATCAAACTCCAAGAACAGTTCACAGCCCAAAAGAACTGTCTCAGCATCTACCAAGATGAAGGTGGAGAAGGAATGTGACCAAAGCCAGTCTTGCTCTCAAAAGGAGACTCCTTTGAAGAAGAAAATGTTATGTGTCATGTGTGAAAGTACTTCTCACATTGCCAAGGATTGCCCATACAATCCTAAAAGTACCATCCACATGACCAATTCAAAGACTTCAAAGAATCTCAAGAAGTCTCAAGCTTCGGAAGGAAAGTCTGTTTCCTTCGGAAGCTCCAAATCAAAGAAGAAGGTAAATGGAAAATTACCTTCGGAAGTAAAATTGGTCTCGGAAGAAAGGAGTTCTTCCGAAGCACTAAAGTCTGCTGCAGTGACTGTAGAATCTTCCGAAGGTTCAGTCATCAAAATGTGTGAAGTTCCAAAAGCTTCTAAGGTTTTGAAGGTCAAGTCCAAGACTCCAAAGGTGGTGTGGAAGTCTAAGAAAGACCAAATGACTGAAATTTCTCCATCAACAACAGCTGAAGATCCCCATAGTACAACCATAGGATCTATTACTGTTGCATTACCTTCTATTACACTTAGTGAGCCAAGACAAGTAAGGCTTGGGTTCCAAATGTAACTAATCATTTTCTTTGTGCAGGAACAGCTCAAGACAAACAGGAATGTCTGGATAATTGACAGTGGCTGTTCCAGGCACATGACAGGCAATAGGTCTCTACTCCATAATTTTGAGAGAATTGATGGAGGACCAGTTGCTTTTGGAGGACATGAAGGTGGTTACATTTCTGGAAGGGGCAAGGTCACAAATGGTAAGCTCAGCATCGAGAAGGTAAACTTTGTTAAGGAGCTTGGGTACAATCTTCTGAGTGTATCCCAATTTTGTGATCAGAGTCATAACATGCTCTTTACTGAGCATGAGTGCATTGTTCTCAAGCCAGGAGTGGTCATTCCTCATGAGCATATCCTGCTCAGAGCCCCCAGGAAAGGGAACATGTACAAGATGGATTTGCAAGAAACATCTCCTTCTGGAGAAGTTTCATGCTTTCTATCTAAAGCAAATAGTGATGAGTCTTTCCTATGGCATAAAAGAATGTGCCATGTAAACTTTAAGAACATAAATAAATTGATTAAACATGATCTGGTAACTGGAATGCCAAAGAAAGAGTTTACAAGTGATGATCTTTGTGTTGCATGCCTGAAAGGGAAGCAACACAAGGTATCTCACAAGCCTAAGGAAAAGAACTCCATCACTACTCCCCTACACTTGTTACATATGGATCTCTTTGGCCCCACCAGTGTAATGAGTTTAGGAAGGACCTCTTACTGTTTGGTGATCACAGATGACTTTACAAGATTCACTTGGGTCTTTTTCCTTAGAACTAAGGATGAAACCCCTGAGATTCTGAAGAATTTCATCTTAAAAGTTGAGAATCAATGTGATCATAAGGTCAAAACCATAAGATGTGATCAAGGAACTGAATTCAAGAACCAAATCCTTGATACATTTTGTGATGAAAAAGGTATTACAAGACATATAGTGCTCCCAGGACTCCTCAGCAAAACGGAGTTGCTGAGAGGAGAAACAGGACACTTATTGAAGCTGCAAGAACTATGTTGTCTGACTCTAAACTGCCTATCACCTTCTGGGCAGAGGCAGTTAATACTGCTTGCTATGTGCAGAACAGAGTTTTAGTAGTTAAGACACATGGTAAGACCCCTTATGAACTTTGGCACAAGAGGAAACCTTTCATTGTTTTCTCAGGTCATTTGGATGTCCCTGCACCATCTTGAATACCAAAGATCAAATCGCCAAGTTTGCTGAGAAATCAGACGATGGACACTTCATTGGATACTCCTCTCAAGCTAAAGCTTATAGAGTATACAATCTCAGAACTAGAATAGTTGAGGAGTCAGCCAATGTGACTTTCAATGAACACACACCATGTGTGCTGGTTCTGGTCCGGATTGGCTGTTTGATCTTGATTTAGTTACCAACTGTTTTAACAAATCTTGTGAGCATGTTTCAGGATCTGCAGAAAATTTAAATACAGGTGATCCTGACCCAAGATTTGAGCTAGGAAGATCTTCAAGTCATACATCTTCAGCTCCAGTTGAAACTACTTCAACAAATGAAGTTTCTATCAGCACAACAATGACAAATTCAGCTGATACATCTGGTATGCCTTCAAATTCCAGCTCAGAGGCTTCTCAACCAGATAAAGACACCTCAATTGTAGAAGACAACAATGGTGATGGTGATAGTGATCAGGAATTTCTTGATGCTAATAACCATACCATAGATGACAACATCAATGATGTCACACACTCATTGGATCAAGTTAATCTTGATAAGTGTGATAATGTGGAGGGTAAATCTTTAAGCCCAGATCTAAATTTCTCAAATTTGGATCTCTCTCAGCAACTTGCTGTGATCCCTCAGCTAAGGATCCACAGGTCTCACCCCACCACAAACATCATTGGAGATGTGACACAGGGGTAAGAACAAGAGGACAAACTCATGAAGCAAATATTTGTCTTCACTCTTGTTTCTTATCTCAGATAGAGCCAAAGAAAGTTGATGAAGCTCTAAAGGATGGAAGTTGGGTTGAAGCTATGCAACAGAGCTGCTTCAATTCAAAAGGCAGAAAGTTTGGAACCTTTGTCCACTTCCTCATGGGAAGAGTACCATGCACAATGGGTTTTTAGGAATAAGAAGGATGATAGAGGAATCATCATCAAGAACAAGGCAAGACTAGTTGTTCAAGGATACACACAAGAAGAAGGGATTGACTACACTGATGTCTTTGCTCCTGTAGCGAGACTAGAAGCTGTTAGGATATTCCTGGCATTTGCTGCATCCAAGAACTTCAAAGTCTATCAACTTGATGTAAAGTGTGCTTTCTTATATGGAGTGATTGATGAGGAGGTTTATGTCAAACAACCACCTGGTTTTGTAGACCCTGATCATCCTGATTATGTCTGCAAGCTTGACAAAGCTCTTTATGGGCTGCATCAGGCACCCAGGAAGTGGTATGAGACACTATCTGAGTATCTCTGTAAACATGGTTACAGGAGAGGTGCTATAGATGGAACTCTCTTCATCAAAGGACAGGGAAATGACTTATTGCTGGTTCAAGTATATGTAGATGACATCATCTTTGGTTCAACCAATCCAAAGCTCTGCAAAGACTTTGAGAAGCTGATGAAAGACAGATTTGAAATGAGTTCAATGGGAGAACTCAACTTCTTTCTGGGAATTCAAGTGAAGCAGGTTGAGGATGGCATCTTCATAAGTCAGTCAAAGTATGTTCAAGACATACTCAAGAGGTTCAACATGACTGATTGTAAGATTGCTAAGACACCCATAGCCAGAAACCACTCCCTTGGTCCAGATCTTGAGGGGCAGTGTGTAGATGAACACTATACAGGGCTATGATTGGGTCTCTTATGTATCTTACAGCTAGCAGGCCTGATATCATGTTTGCTACATGTATTTGTGCAAGATATCAAGCCAACCCTAAGATGTCTCACTTAATCACTGTGAAAAGAATTTTAAGATACCTCAAAGGTGCTTCAACACTTGGTCTATGGTATCCAAAGAATCCTAATTTCAATCTGTATGCCTATACAGACAGTGATTATGGTGGTTGCAACATGACTGCAAAGTCTACATCTGGGGGATGTCAATCCTTGGTGGAAGGTTGTCTCATGGCAATGCAAGAAACAATCCTGTGTGTCTGCATCAACTGCTGAGGCTGAATACATTGCTGCTGCAAGCTGCTGTGCTCAAGTGCTTTGGATTCAAAATCAGATGCTGGACTATGGATTTAACTTCAAAGAGACTCCTATCCACATAGACAACAATAGTGCTATCTCTATCACTGAGAACCCTGTGCAGCACTCAAGGACCAAACACATCAACATCAGGTATCATTTAATAAGAGATAACTATGAAAAGGGATTAATTAAACTAGTCAAAGTTCATACAGATGAACAATATGCTGATCTGTTCACAAAGCTTTTGATGAACAGAGATTTAAGTATCTGATATCAGCTATTGGGATGATTAACTTTGAGTAGACTTTTTCTTAAAACTGATTCTAATTATTTCTTCTTAAAATAAGTGTGTCCTAAGTTGTCTAGTTATCACTTTCATAAGCTCATGTTTTCTTGGATGGAATTTTTTTTTGAAAACTTTCCTTAGATTCTTGAAAATTTTCTGATACTTCGGAAGATAAAGTTTTATCTTCGGAAAAAAAACATGTCTTCAAAATAAATAACTGTCTAAGAGAGTTTACCTTCGGAAGAATTCAAATTCATCTTCCGAAGCTTAAATTCTTAACTCAGACACTTATTCATTTTTAAGACTTTTTCCTTCCGAAGCAAAATTAACCTTCGGAAGCTTTGTTCTTCTATACAAAGCATCCAAGGGTATTTCTCTTCCGAAGCATAAATCTTCAAGACTCTCAGAAAATTCTTCCGAAGCCATTTTAGCTTCGGAAGCTTTTTCCAAAACTTCCGAAGACAAATTACCTTCGGAAGCTTTTCGAATTCCAAGAAAACTACTTTTTGAGCAAAAGAAAACTATCTTTTCAGAGGTGGGACCGACTTCGGATTTCAAAGTTTATCCTCTTTCATTAACTTTGGTTCAAATCACTTATATAAATACCCAACGGTTCCCCCTCTCCCCACTATCTTCCTCCATTCATCCTATACCCAAAACCTAATTCTCAAACCGCTTCTTCTACCTTTCTTCACCTTAAGCTTCTGAAATGGCTAACCTTAACCACAGAAACAACCCAGATTTCTCCATGCAACTTCACAGGCAACATAATCAAGTTGCTCTGTTAAGCTCTGAGAAAGATGCGAGTTCTCAGAGATTTGCCAATTCTTGACTCTGTCAAACTATTTCACCTCCCTGACCATTGATCCTACTCTATATGAGGATCACTTGCTTGAATTCTGGAAGACCTGCCAAGAGGTCATTATGGATGGGGAGAAGGCACTGTCTGCCACAGTGCAAGGGAGGACAATCTTGATCACTCCAGCCATCATTAACCAACATGCAGCTGGATGATGAAGAAGGTGAGGTGTCCTTCCCAAAGGAAGCGGTTAATCATTCCTTTGAGCAGATGGGCTATGAGGGAGATTTCTCTGTAAAGACCTTCAGGAAAGGGAAGGTCTCATCCCAGTGGAAATACCTGCTCCACGTGGTTATCCACAGCTTATCAAACAAGCATGGTGGATGGGACCAGATTCCTGAGGATCTCTCCTTTATAGTTCATGGAATGGTTCAGGGGGTCAAGTTCAGGTATTCACAATTTGTTTATACTAATTTACTTGCAAACTTAGACTCCTTAGAGTATTACATGTTTCCTAGATATGTTCAACACATTCTCAACTGTGAACTGGGCTCACAGTTGAGGGAAACAAGTAATATTCTTAAATTGGGACAGATGAAGCCCGGCATCTTTAAAATAATGAAGAAGCCCACTATAGGCTTCTCAGGGGTAGAAACAGCCCTAGTCCCAAAAATGTTAGAGCTCATTGCTCAAGGTGACAACCTAGCAGCACAAGCTAGTGTTGAACCCACACCTGCTGCTTTCCAACCACCTACACAGCCCCAAATATCCATCACCTACCAAAGAAAATACAAACGAACCCCTGCTCAGACTATTCAGTCTGAGGAGGCACCCATATACTCACTCATACAGGAAGAAGTGGATACTGGAGCTCCCACTTCTCCTGAGGAGCAGACCACTCCCATTTTTCCAAGAATCAGTGCTGAGGTTCCTCATGCTCAGCCTGATGAGCTCACTAGCCCAACAGCCTTAAGCCTTCACTCTGAGTCTCAACACTCAAGTGAACAACCTTCAGGGGACAGCTACCATCCCCAGCCTTTGGATCTCAACCAACCAATTCCCAACCTATCCTTCTATACTGATGAAGACTTAGGATTCAGTGAGTACCATGAGTCTCTCTTCCCATCCCCTACTCAAAGAGAGATGAGTACCTCTGACTCTCCTCAGTCTATCCCATATCAGTCACCTATTACTGAGGTGGACACTTCTGAACTTGTTCAGGATGTCCATATGGAAGAGGCTCTCACTTTTGAAAGTGATTACATCATTAAGACCTCACCATGGCAACTCAGCTCCCTGGCATCTCAACTGAGGCTGCCAGTGAGCAGAGGAAAACCAGCAGCCAAGAAACTCAAGCTGGTGGTGAGCGAGAGGACTTTGGTCCAATCATCTCATCCCCCACTGATTCTTCTGATGAAGATGAGGGGAATTTGAGACTAAAGGTGCAGAAATTGTCAAAAACATGCACCTATTTAGTCTCTAAGGTTAGTCACTTGGAATCTCAGGTGACTACCTTACAAAACCAGGTCAATGATCAGCAACTTCAGATTTCATATCTGCAGGAAAAACTAGCTGAGAGACCTTTAAGGACAACTCAACCAGGAACACAAGAACCTGTGGAAGTAATTGACTTATCCTCCAGCTCACCTATGCAAGTGGGTGCTGCTACCAAAAAGGGGGAGAAAGTTGTTACAACCACAGAACCTGGGAGTTCTTCAAAGAGAATGGACATAGAGGACTCACCATCCTCACTTGCTGTTGTGCATTCTCAGCAACTTCCTCAAGTTCACATTAATGTGGACTCTATAGACTCAATCATCAGGAGTCTCTTTGAGGAAGGTATACCAAGGGCTGTCTCATCTCCACCACAAGGAACTGGCAACTACATCATAAGGTGGAGGTATGATGAGGATAGAAGAGCCCTTATACTTCACAGAGTTCAAGGCCAACAAGAAGTTTTTCAGTTCCAAAGCCTGAGCTTCTATGAAAGACTGGATTTAGTCAACATGCCACTTGTCAATCCAAGCAATTCAAGACAAGCTGACAGGCTGGCTCAAAGAATCCAAGAAAGGATCCTTGCAGAGTTCTCTCTAAGAAGGAGACATAGGCAATCAGGCAATGTCATCGGTCAACTGGATGTTGAGGTGGACCCTAAGATTAGTTTCATAGGGGAAACCTTGACTGAAGGCCCAGTGGCAGAACCTGAGACCCCTGTCTCATCATCAACAACTGCTGCAGAGGTCCAAACTCCATCTGAAACACCTGCTGGTGAAGGTGTTTCTCAGCCTCTCTCTGGCCAGAGCATGGAAGCTACACCAAGCAATGAAGGCCAAGCCTCAATCCACCCTGAGTCACAAAGGTCTGTTGGTGACAAAGGGAAAAGGAAAATGACTCCTGAGGAAATTGAGGAGGAAGAGAGAGAGAGGAAAAGGAGGCTAAGGGGAGAAAGTTCTTCTGGGTCATCTACCTTCATGCAAGCTGCAATCAGGGCTGCCCCCAGACCAAATACTCAAGATGATGAGTTAAGGGCAGTCAGGATTACCTATTTACAACCAGGAACTATGATATTGATGAAATCATCTCCCTCCCCTTAGAAGAGTTAAATGAACTGGCTGACATGGAAGTGTCAAGAGAGATGAAGGAGAAAGAGGATGCAAGGTTACTTCTCCAATTCAAAGAGGAGAAGAGACAGAAAAGGCTTTACAAGCATGCTCCCACTCTCTCTCCAGTTCAAGAAAGTCCTGCACAGGAAGATGTGGCTCCACAAGAACCTCAGGTAGATAAAGAAGAAGATAGGATCAAGATGATCAACTACCTGAGTGCCACAGGCTTCTATCAGGCAAATGCACTTCTTCCCCTGTCCTATGACTTCATTGAGTTCGAGTACCTAAAGCAACTTGAGCTTGAGCTAGTCAAAGAAAGAAAAACACCAAAAGGAAGCTAAGGGAAGAAGCTGCAAAGTCAAGAGCCATCATTCAAAAGAATGCAAAGAAGTCTGCTGACAGACAAAGAATGATGAGCTTCTTGAAGCTATATGGATTCTCCGGAAGGAGACTTGGCCCCATGTCTCTATCTACAATGGATGAGCATATAAGGGTGATCAAGCAGAAGATTAAAAGTGGAGAACTGATTGACTTGCACTCTCTTCCAAGTCAAGTCCCACCTGAAGTGGAGGTCAAGTTTGAACAACCTGAGACACCTCAACCAGAACCTCCAGCTAAGCCTCAGCAAACTTCATCTTCTGATCCAAGACAGGGTCAAACTCCCTCTCCTTCTGAACCTGTGAGGGAGGAACACCCAACTGAGAAAGACACTGATGATCAACATGGTGCTGCAGACCAGTCTTCTCAGTTAAAGACATCTAAGAGGAAGAAGAAAATGGCTTCTAAACCAAAGACTAAGAAGAAGAAGCCAAAGTCATCTACCTCTACACCTCAGGCTGAATCAGATCAACCTGAGGAAGTGCATGATGAGGCAGCCCAATCAACTCCTATGCAAGTGGCTCCTCTAACAACTGAGACACCCATCTTGTCCTGGACTTATTCTACCAATCCAGAAAGATGGCATGTTATCAGAGATCAAGGTGTTGAGAATGTCTACTCCTGGCAAGACATAATCAACTTACCTCTGCATGATCTCTTTGAGATGAGAAGATACTATGAGAATCTTGATGATCCTGACCATCTAATGAAGAAAGGAATGGTCTTGATTGTACTGAAGACTACCAACATCTGAAGATCTTCTAAGTGTTTTGGTAGCATCAGCCTAGGGGGAGTTTGTAAGGATTCCTTAAGTCTGATGCAACCCAAAACATCCAAAGTGTCTCAGCAACATGCACTAAGTACTGAAGTGAAGAATGCTTCGGAAGTTTTACACAATGCATTAGAAAATACTCTAAGTGTAAAATCTCCGAAGCCAAGACCAATATCTTCCGAAGCCAAACATGAAGTCTTCCGAAGCTTCAGAGACAAAGTCTTCCGAAGCTTCATCCTTTGAAGACAGATTTCTTCCGAAGACTTTTAGTACACATGCTTTATCTGATGTACTGTTCCATAAAGCACCTTTTCCACTGCAACTCTGCAAGTCACCAACTAACATGGTTTGGTGAAAAAGTCCATGCTTTTGGTAACTGTACATTGAGGTCTTGAGTCTGTATACTTTCTACTTTATGTACTTTATCCTTTTTGTAATAGATAAGGATGTGAGCTATGGCATGTCATAGTCACAAGTCAAAAGGCAATCTGCCTTTTGACTCTACAATTGATTTTGTTTGTGTGTTTAGTCAATTGTATCCAGCTGGCTTTCAAAGTATAGCCAGCTGTAGGATGTAGTATAAGTATCTCATGTTCTTGTATCTTTTATCTTATGCTTTGAAACACTTGTAATAGAACATAGAGAAAGCAATATACTGCATTCTTGAAAACATACTCTCTGTTCTGTCTCTTACTTTACTTGTGCTCTTTGTATCACTTTGGTTAACCCAGTTCACTGTTTGATTAAAGTTTAGTTAATCTCCCTTTTTGTGTCGTTGTGTTGTAATTGTGTTAAAGCCCTTAAACGGTCCTGCAATTCACAACAACTTATACTTTGTAAATGTTCCAGGGTTGTTGGGAATGCATACAATGTTATCATCGATGTATTATGATTTTGTGTCATGTTTATTGTTATGGCTTGTTGTCGTGAATATGACTAAACACGACACAAGGTCCTTGTTGTGGGTGTTGTCATGACACGTTGTATCAATTATTATTATTGCATCTCTATCGCTTACCTTGTGTTATGACGATTCACGTCTCGTTAGCCCCCGTGTTTCCACTCTTAGCGGGGGTGTGACAGACTGGTATCAGAGCTATTGATATAGAGAATTAGGCAATACGCTTGACCTAGACTATACCTAGGAACCTTCATGTAGATTGCATGCCAGGGTTGTGTGCATTTTGTATCTCATACGTGTTCCTCATTACTTGTTCGTTTATCTATCTATTTCGTGATCTTTCACCCTATGAGAGAGCCCTTGTGCTATGGGATGCTCCTATTAGATCTTCCGTTGCCTCTGCGCGCCAAGTTATCATAACCAAATTCGGGTATTGAGACCGAAGAGATCTTCACAGATCATATACTGCGCTTCACCTTGGATACTGAGACCGACCCGAGGAGGTTATGTCTGAGTCCTTTAAGGATGCGAGATAGGCAACCTCCACCGACTATACGTGATTACATGCTTGGGCTCTCAGTTGACTTGATGGATTATTATGGTTATGATGAAAAGGAAAGTCGGATGTCATGTAACGGATCAGGCATCATTCTCGGTACATCGTGGGTGGGTGGGAACGCTGCGGGGAACCCTATCTATAAACATCACCGGTATACGAGAATATGCTTGAAATGGGCTGCATGGTGATCTCGACCGACCGAAACATGAACATTGGAACTTGATAAGTGGAATACTTGTGTATCTTATGGTGACTAAAGCTTATATGTTACCTCTTTTATGAATAGAACATGCCGCCTCGAAGATCTACTCGCAATAATAGTAGCGGAAGTGAAGCCCCAATGGGCAGAGGCAGAGGTAGAGGCAGTGGAAGAATCCCAAGAACATGTGATGCTCCTACCAGTAACAATCAAGAAACAGGGAACGCGGATGTGGCAGCCCTGATCGCTCAACAGCTGGCCGCACTAATTCCGACTATCGTGGCCCAAGTGAGCGATGCTCTTCAGAATTCTCACCCCCACGGGGACGGTGGCAATGATAATGAGGATAACGGTAACCCGAATGGGAACGAAAGCAATCAGGAGACCAGAAATGGTGGTACAGCCGGTAACGAAGCTGGAATTGTTAATGAGACCGGGGTTGTGAATGCTAGACGGGGATGTTCGTACAAGGAATTTGTGGCTTGTAAACCACGAGAGTTTAATGGCAAAGGTGGAGCCATAGCTCTGACCAGATGGCTTGAAAAGATGGAGGTCGTGATCGACATCAGCGAATGCCTCGACAGTCAAAGGATTAAGTACGCCACTTGCTCACTACACGGCAAGGCACTAACATGGTGGAACACTCAGATTCAGGCTAGGGGAAGAGAATCCGCGATGCAAATGTCGTGGGATGAGTTCAAGGCGCTAATCACCGAGGAGTACTGTCCTCTCAATGAGATGCAAAAACTTGAGCATGAGTTCTGGAATCATGCCATGGTGGGGGCTGGGCACGCAGCTTACACCGATCGTTTTCATGAGCTAGCAAGGTTGGTTCCAAATCTAGTCACCCCGGAATCAAAAAGGATAGAGAGGTACATTTGGGGACTTGCGCCTCAAATCCGGGCAATGGTAACCGCTACTACTCCTCCTACTATTCAGAGCGCGATTCTGAAGGCTGGCGCTCTAATTGATGAAATGGTGAGAACGGGGTATGGGCAGAGGAGCAGAGAAAGGAAAGAAGTTGGGGAAACGAGCCGGTCGAGTGCCGGGAAATTCGAGAAAAGGGCAAGACAACCAGAAATTTTGTGGCCGTGACCCAGGGCAGGCGAGAATATGTGGGTCCGCACCCCCGATGCGATAGGTGCAACTTTCATCATCCCCCAGCTATGCCGTGCCGGGTGTGCGCTAACTGTAGACGCCCGGACATTTAGCAAGAGACTGCAGAACACCGCCGAATATGGTCGCACCAGTCAACGCGGTTAACCCGCCGGGAACGCCAGGGGCTGTTATGAGTGTGGAAGCCCTGATCACTACCGAAACATGTGCCCTAAACTGAATCGGGCGTCGGCCAACAAGGGAACAACCAGCATCAAACTATGGCTATAGCTGGAAATCAAGGCCCGACAAACCAGGGGAACGCAGCTCGGGGACGCGCTTTTCCATGGAGCCAATGAAGCCCGTCAGGACCCAAATGTCGTCACGGGTACGCACTTACTCAATAATCACTTTGCATCTGTATTATTTGACACTGGAGCAGACAATAGCTTCATATCTTCTGAATTATGCAATTGCTCGATTTGAGTCCTAGTAGGCTAGAAACTAGCTACTCTGTAGAAATGGCCAATGGTAGGATTGTTCAGGCCAACGGATTATTAGAAAGTGCTCGATAATATTAGAGAACCACACCTTCGATATAGACTTGATACCCTTTGAGCTAGGAAGTTTCGATGTGATTGTGGGAATGGATTGGTTGTCGAAACACGGGGCCGAGATTGTCTGTCGAGACAAGGTAGTGCGAATCCCTATGTCAGACGGGGGAGTACTCAGAATTCAGGAGAAAGACCGGGGAGAAACTTAAAGCTTATTTCCTGCATGAAAGCACGCTGGAGTTTACGAAAACAGTGCTACTCTTTTCTAGCTCACGTGGTGGAAAAGAAGGAAGAGGAGCAGAAATTGGCAAATATCCCTGTAGTGCGGGATTACCCAGATGTATTTCCTGATGACTTGCCTGGTTTGCCTCCTCCACGGCAGGTGGAATTTCTATTGAGTTGGTTCTTGGAGCTACACCGGTAGCAAAGACACCGTATCGGTTGGCACCGTGATATGCAAGAGTTATCTAGCCAGTTACAGGAACTACTGGAGAAGGTTTTATTCGGCCGAGTCACTCGCCTTGGGGAGCACCAGTGTTATTTGTCAAGAAGAAGGATGGGTCGTTCCGTATGTGCATCGACTACCGTGAGTTGAACAAATTAACTGTGAAGAATCGGTATCCTCTCCCCAGGATCGACGACCTGTTTGATCAGTTACAAGGAGCTTCGTATTTTTCCAGGATCGACCTTCGATCTGGATATCACCAACTAAGAGTTTTCGAGGAGGACATACCGAAGACAGCGTTTAGAACTCGTTATGGGCACTATGAGTTCTTGGTCATGTCGTTCGGATTGACTAACGCACCAACTGTGTTCATGGACTTGATGAATCGGGTGTGCAAACCTTACTTGGATAAGTTTGTGATCGTATTCATTGATGACATACTTATCTACTCTCGCTCGAAGGAGGACCATGAAGAGAAACTTTTCGCCAAGTTCCGAAGTGTGAATTCTGGCTGCGAGAGGTGAAGTTTTTGGGTCATCTGGTTAACAAAGACGGGATTCATGTAGATCCCGCCAAGATCGAAGCGGTAAAGAAAGGGGATACACCCCAGACACCTTCAGAGATATGGCAGTTCTTAGGGTTAGCTGGATACTATCGTCGTTTCATTGCGAACTTTTCAAAGATCGCTCAACCGTTGACGTTGCTGACTCAGAAAGACAAGAAGTTTGATTGGGTAGATGCGCAAGAACGGGCGTTCCAAACGCTGAAAGATAAGCAGTGCAATGCACCGATATTGTCCCTCCCAGACGGAACTGATGACTTTGTGGTGTACTGTGATGCTTCGCATCAAGGGTTGGGATGTGTACTAATGCAAAAAGATAAGGTGATCGCCTACGCTTCGCGACAAATTAAGGTGCACGAGAAGAACTACACGACTCATGATCTTGAGTTGGGCGCTGTAGTATTCGCACTTAAAATATGGAGGCATTACCTGTATGGAACCAAATGCATCGTATACACAGATCATAAAAGCCTTCAACATATTCTGGATCAGAAGGAACTCAATATGCGACAGCGACGTTGGGTAGAGCTTCTTAGTGACTACGATTGTGAAATCCGGTATCATCCGGGGAAAGCTAATGTGGTGGCTGATGCTCTAAGCCGCAAGGAACACGTGAAACCGCTATGTGCTCGAGCTTTGGGATTGATCATTCAAACAAATTTGAAAGCTCAGATCCAAATTGCACAAAGTGAGACATTGAAAGAAGGAAACCTTGCGGGAGAAGAATTCCAAGGGTTGGATAAACAACTGATGTGCAAGGACGATGGTGTGCAGTACTTCGTGGACCGTATATGGGTACCCAAGTGGGGAGTTGTACGTACCTTGGTCATGGATGAAGCACACAAGACGCGATATTCTATTCATCCTGGCGCTGACAAGATGTACCACGATCTCAAAGATCTGTACTGGTGGCCAGGCCTAAAGAAAGACATTGCCACGTACGTCAGCAGATGCTTGACATGCTCGAAAGTTAAAGCTGAACATCAGAAACCATCGGGACTGTTACAGCAACCTGAGATTCCTTAATGGAAATGGGAGAACATAGCCATGGACTTCATTACCAAACTCCCTCGAGCGAGCAACGGGCATTAGTCGATATGGGTCGTAGTGGATCGAATGACGAAATCAGCACACTTCTTGCCAATCCGAGAAGACTACAAAATGGACAAGTTGGCGAGATTGTACATAAAAGAGGTCGTGACAAGACACGGAGTGCCGGTGTCAATCATATCCGACCGTGACGGGCGATTCACTTCATGATTTTGGCAAACACTACAGAAAGCAATGGGCACTCGATTAGACATGAGTACCGCCTATCACCCTCAAACAGATGGCCAAAGTGAACGAACCATACAAATGCTAGAAGACATGCTGAGAGCGTGTGTAATTGACTTTGGTGGTAGTTGGGATACTCATTTGCCATTGATTGAGTTCTCTTACAATAACAGCTACCACACCAGCATTGGGTGTGCTCCGTTCGAAGCGTTATATGGAAGGAAGTGTAGATCACCCGTTTGTTGGGCGAGATTGGTGAAAGTAGTTAACAGGCCCAAAGATCATCCAGGAAACAACCAACAAGATCTTCCAAATCAAAGATAGGCTGAAAGCCGCTAGAGATCGCCAAAAGAGCTACGCCGACAATCGTCGAAAGCCTCTAGAATTCAATGTTGGGGACCGAGTGCTACTCAAAGTCTCTCCTTGGAAAGGAGTTGTTCAGTTTGGAAAGAAAGGGAAGTTAGCCCCAAGATATGTTGGACCATTCGAGATTACAGAAAGAATTGGTCCAGTGACTTACCGATTAAGGTTACCACAAGAACTTAACGGTGTGCATGATACTTTCCATGTGTCGAACCTCAAGAAGTGTTTGGCTGACAAATCACTTCACATACCTATTGACGATATCAAAATCGACGAAAAGCTTCATTTTATTGAGGAACCCATTGAAGTCATGGATCGTAAGGTCAAACAGTTGAAGCGCAGCAGAATACCAATCGTTCGCGTAAGGTGGAATTCAAAACGAGGGCCAGAGTTTACATGGGAATGGGAAGATCAAATGAAACTCAAATACCCATACCTATTCATGGATGACACTCTTGGACCTAACTCCAGCTGAATTTCGGGACGAAATTCTCTCAACTGGGGGATACTGTGACATCTGTCACCTTAAGGTCCGTCGAACGACATAAATAAGCATAGAATTATTTTAATTATTCTTCCTTTTCTTCATGAACTCCTGCTTTAAGGAATCATGTCTGCTTTATTTTCCCTTGTGCCTATACTTCCTCCGAGAATGTGTGTTAAGCATAAACCTTTTATAAATTTCATCACCATTACCACCAAATATATCATTTTTAATTTCAACCATTGTCATTAATAAAACCATTATAGACTATCATATACCTTTAAACATGCTTTTAACCTTAATATAACGAACATTTTAAGGTCGTAACAACCGAAACAAATTTTGGGGAACTCGAGGGTTAAGTGCAGGGACTAAACTTGTAACTTTGCAAACTTGGACTGGGTATATAAACCCATTCCCAGCCACATTCCTCATTCACTTCATCTTCTTCACCTCTTCACTCCCTACACACACATTTTCTTCATTCTAGCACCAAATCCAACCCGCTTGGTCTTGTTCTTGTTGTCTAGACTCCACTACGGCCTAGTCTACTCCATTCTAGCAGGTAGACGACCTTGGTATCCCTTTTCCTTACTTATTCACGGCTGTCCAAACTAGGGTTTCGGGTGTTCGGGTTCAACTCGAACACATGAGGTCGTGTGGGTGCGTGTGAGGTCTTTCTACTTGTGTTTCATGTTTGTGTATGTTTG
The DNA here is from genome assembly GCA_025506515.1 of Flaveria trinervia. Classification (NCBI taxonomy): domain Eukaryota; kingdom Viridiplantae; phylum Streptophyta; class Magnoliopsida; order Asterales; family Asteraceae; genus Flaveria; species Flaveria trinervia. The sequence goes on from CM046453.1 coordinate 63,078,892, forward strand.
TAGAGTGTTTCTGGAAGTCCTTGTGGTGTAAAACTCGCGTTTAGAGCAGCTCGGGGGTGCTCAGCCCGACCACAGTCGCGATTCTGCAGTTCAGGCGACTGGGTCTGTCAGGCGATTGATCCGTGCGACTGAGTGACTCATGTGACCGAATCTTGCATCTAAGTCAATCGTGCGACTGAGTTTGCGACTAGGCATGTCGTGCGACTGGGTCTTGCGACTGTGAGTTTGTATGCGATTGAGTCATGCATGCAAATGAGTGTATGTGATTGAGTCATGCGTATGAATGATTGTGTGCGATTGAGTCAGGTGACCGACTGAATGTATGCGATTGTGCGTGTTTCGCACGACTGGAGTCCAATCGCACGAATGAAGGTTCAATCGCACGAAAGTAGCTAATTCACACGATTGAGGGTTGATTCGTGTGCATGGAGGTTGGTTCGTGCGAATGTGTGTTGTGTGGTACGACTGAATGCCAGCCATGCGAATGAAGACTCAATCGTACGAATGAAGCTGATTCGTACGATTGAAGGTTGATTCGTAAGGATGGAGCATTGAGTCGAGTGTCTAGTCCTGCTGTGTGACTGATGATGTTGAGTGTGAATTTCCCCTTGAACGTCTGATGATGATAAGGCAACATCAGTAAAAGTGTCATTACTTGACCACAAAGATTAAAGTCAATGCTATCAACATGCACATAATATTTCAATTGAAAACAACCTAACATTTTACAGTTATCGACAATCCAATTGGAACTCCAAATACTTAAAAAGTGCTATCTTTCATAACCACGAGATCATTTCACGGATGTCATAAGCAATGACAACTACTCGTAGTACTTGGATCTACATAAGATCTGATACGTGTGTCCGCTTGTGTGTGTGTGCTACCCACGACCGAAACGATACAACCGAACCGACCAAACATTACTATACGCTTTGTACAGGTCATTAATGCTTAACAATAACTGTCAATAGGTGTTGACTGTTCTCTGCATACAACTGTTGGGAATCTCGATCTTTCATACTTACCACTTAACATGTGAGTTTCGTGGCCCTTTTTATGCTTATACTACTTTACAAACATTTACAAACATGGGGGAAAAGTATGCTTGCCTATTTTCTATGCTGTACAACATACATACAATTTACATACTTGGAATCAACGTGCTACTGTTTTGTGGGTACTTATCTGATACATGCTTGAGTCTGCTTTGTGGTTCTTTCTTACAACCATTTAATTCCAGTGTGGAACCGACGGTTAGGTATTGGTAGTACTACTGGGTTGACACCCCCACCCTCGTGTTGGTATACTAGTTAGTACCAACAATAGCCAGGTACGGGCCTTGGGTGAATATATTCCGACAAGATTCTTTGTGTACGTCATTAGGTTTGGTTGTAAAACTCTTGTGATGTGATTTTGCTTACTTATAACTGTATGCACGGTATTCTGCAACAACTTTATACAGCATCAATTACTTATTTACTTTAAACCTGCGAACTCACCAACAATTTTGTTGACCATTTTTGAGCATATCTTTTCAGGTGATCATGCTAGCTGAGGTTCTAGGTGTGCTGCCTTAGTGGAGACCCTAGGATGCATTTTCGGGCCAAACTTGTCATTTTGAAAACAATTGATGTATCTATTTCAAACACGTTATACTTTGTAGCTTGTTCCCGGGTTGTGGGAATTGCATAAAATGTTATCATCTATGTATTATGATTTATGTGGTCATGTTTATGCTTATGGCTATGTTGTCGTGAATACTGACTAAACACGACACAAGTCCCCTTGTTGTTGGGTGTTGTCATGACATGTTTGTCATCATTATTATTATTGCATCTCTATCGCTTACCATGTGTTATGACGATTCCCGTCTGGTTACGCCCCCGTGTTTCCGCTCTTAGTGGGGGTGTGACAATAATTAATATAAAAGGATGGCAAAAGTATAATATATAAACTATGAATAGCATATGCTATATGTAACACCAATATACATACATTATGTTAACATGTATGTAAATTGGTTAGTGATTAACGTAAATGTATATCAACATTAGGTCATTGTAAAAATAGAGTAGCTTACAGGTTTTAGTATACTGATGAACATGTGTTAGGCAATGGTATGTAATGTGTAATATACACATGCGTTAACCTGTATTTTAATATCAAATAAAGGGTGACTGTGGAGTGTTTGTTACGAGGCATATGGAGTCATACATGGGAAGCAAAGTAAAAAGATGGAATTGTGGCTTCAAGAAGGAAGGGCCTGGACAGGATGTGCGGTTGAAGAATTTAAGGATGAGGTACACGTACAAAATCTTACATCTGATGCGAACATACACAAAGGCAATGTTACATAAGAGGCAGCAAACATATACTTGATGTCTGAATTAGGATGATGATGATGGTTGACAGACAATGGGATGTTACTTTAATGGACAATTATATTTTTTGGGAAATATTATGAGTATGTCTTTTGGGATAATTTTAATGGTTATTTTTCTTGAACATGTGACTTTATATTTTGGAATTTGATTAATGGATGTAGTTTTGATATTTGGAGGAAGTATATGTTATTATATTTAAAGATGTTATGTTACCTGGCTAATTTTAGCTCGTGAAAAACTAACTATATAAACTCAATGTTCATACTGTATAAGTTGTCAAACATTATTATATTCCAAACCTTACAAATAAAAATAATAATGTTCGGGTTAAAAGTATTGTTTTATTTTGATATACCGTGATGAACATGAATGTAGATTGATTAGACTTTCTAAACATTCAAGAAATAGAAGTGGATTCTATTTCCTGAAAAAATATGCATCTACAGAAAATTGCTCGTTAAGATGGCTTTAAAATGGTTATTGCTTTACATGGATGTTAATTGCACAAATATATTTTTATAAGGTTGGTAGCTATTTGTGTTATTAAACCAATGGACATGCATACAAACTGTGGTAAAATGTAGTAGATTGTATAGTTGAATCAAGTGATAATAAATGTGTAACAAAACTGCACAAATAACTTGTAATTGAGAATAGAAATGTAAAATCCAAAACAAATAATAAACCAATGTAAAATAGGAGCAAAATATAAAAGTGATAAAACAAGTAATAAAAAGGGGGAATGTTTGTTGATCATCATTATTGTTGTGGTTGATGAGCTTCAACGGACTTTATCTTCTCTGGACAATTACGAGAATCATGATCATTGGTGTATGTATTACATGTCCAACAAAACCTTTTGGGTTTTTGACTGTGGGTAATAGCTTTCTTGCCAGGGCCAATCAATCTTATGTTTGTTCCACAACCCTTGTTCCTAATGCCTTGAGGTGGAGTAACAAATACCTCCTATTCTTTTGAATGTCCAGTAAGTTCCCTAATAAGAACACCTTTGTTTTGTCGACACATTTGGTACGGAACATCTTCCGTGATTTTATGGTTGAATTTCTTAAGCTTGTCTACTAGAAGTTGCAGGTCATTTGTGTTACCACCCAATTGACCAGCATATTGTTCCATCAAATCAAAAGCCTCATGCCTCAATCTTCTTTTTTCTTATCAAATGGCGGAGTGCTTTAGGCATCAGATTCTGTACTTTCAATAGTTGTTCCCAAATTTAGGGAGACCGTACGTTCGGATCGGTGCAAGGCCCATTACCACCCCACTTAAGCACAAGGGACTTGGTCTTCTGCCCTGTTGGACCCCAACACACACTTGGCCTTGGCTTTGTATTCAGCCCATACCTATTTTCTATATTAAAAAGGTCTTTTTGGCAAAACATCCCTCATCAATCTCTTTCATAGATATATGATAGGTATTTCATGAATGTTCTGGTTTTTATAACACAAAACACATGTCTGCATAAAAACCAATCCTTATGAGTAATATGCATTAACAAGTTGCTGAATGATCAAACAGATTCAAAGTAACCATGCTCTAATAGCCTTTGGATATGACTTGCTTGATCAGTTAACATTGATTGGGAAATTAAATAATCAACACAATAAAACATAACATAACATATCACATTAGATCATTAGAGGTTAGGATTATATTATATCACTAGTAGACAAAATTTAACATAATCCTATTACAAAACATATTATCTAACTGCTATATATCTTCCGAGACGATGTAAATGAGCGTCCACCGATATACCGAGATCGTAAATATTAATAGTTAGGTTCACACAAACTTTCCCCATGATTTCTCCCCAGCCGTTATACACATCAAAAGAGAACATAATGCTGTTAGATATAATGGTTTCGTGAAAAAGCATACTCAAAACAATCAATATAAAGTTGAGGAGATCATAGGTTTGTCATCAAACATAATACAAATATTGATGCCTCGTAAAAAAGTCTACAACCAACCTATTTATAAACAGGTGATTCATAACTGTCACAATATAAATCACAAAAATTGAATAATATCACAACACTCATCTTGTTCGTGTAGGAAATATTTTCCTAAGTAACACTATCTATATTATTCAACGGTTCCACATCCAAATTAATTGTGGTAATATAAATGACAATATATCTCAAAATCTTATGTGTGTGTGTGTGTATATATATATATGTATCAATCTCAAAACGGTATACTTTTTCTCCCAAACACTTATAAATACAAAAATGGGGCTATGAGTATCACATTTTACTCCGGTAGGTTCCCTAAAAAATATTTACAAACAATCAATATTTCTTTAAAATTTTCAGTATCTCAGATTTATAAAATCAAAATAGAAGCTATAATCATCCATATGTCACGAAATTTTTACAACAGATACATACAAAAACTATTAAAATATGCCAAATTTTCATATTATAAATATTTATAGTTTATTTTCTGGAATTTCTAAAATATTTGTATGAACTAGAAAAAATACTTACGGGTCTCTAAAATTCACCAAAATTTGTGAGAATTCTCACACCGAATTATTTAATTCTTTATAATTCCTGAAGTGCTAAATCATGACAAAACTCTTTTTAATGATTTTTATTATTCTGATAGTATTTGGTAAAAAAAGCTGAATATATCCAAAAATTCTAAATTTCATACAACCAGTTCTAATCTAATTATTATAGTTTTTTTATGATTTATCTTATAGCTTCACTATTTTTTGTGATTTTTGAATTACAGATTTTTCTAAAATTTGTAACTTAACCAGAACTATGAATTAGATCATGATATTTATTTTATAGTTCCTATAACACAGAAGAATTATCATATACATTTTCTAGCTTTTTACCAGGTTTGGTTATTCCAGTTAAAAATTTTCTTTTAGTAACTTAATAATTTATATAAATGATTATAATTGCACCAAAGTTCGCAAAAATATTACTTCTAATATTTCTAACATACACACAGTTTTTATTCACACAATCACAGTCTTTAAGTAAATAATCAAATTTATCAAGAATATACATAGTTTCAACCCTTTATTGGTAATCTTTTTGTTTAATTTAATAGTTAATAATATTTTCTGATTTTTAAACCCCTCTTATTGATTTTTGATATAGATGAAGTGCTTGTAAAGTTTTGTGAAGAATCTGAATGTTCAACCAAAATGGTTGGTTATATGCGTTTGTTAAAACACATATATATCTTACAAACTTAGTTAGTTATAGACTAAAGGATTAAACTTTGATTTTGACAGAAGGAGAGGGTGAAAGAGGTTGATGATAGCTTCCAACTCCTTGGTGAATCTGCTCGAATGGTTATCTTGAGCTTTAAGGTTTCGATTTCCTTGCAAGTTGGGTTGATAAATGGTTATCACTTGAAGCTAATGATGGTGTGTGGTTGATATGAACACCAAGGGTTAAGAGCAAGAGTGGGAATAACTAGATATCTGAGAGTTGTGTAAAGGGGTGTGAAGATGGTGGCGGTTTGTGGTGGTATATGGTTGTGGTGGTTCACGGTGGTGATGCTTGTGGATATGCAAACAACCGAGAGAAACAAAGTGTGAGAATGGGGTGGAGTTGTGCACCCCTTTGGCCGAGTTCCTGTAATCTTCTAGGCATCATTACACTTAGAGCTTACGGTGGTGAGGTGTGTTCCTAGGTTTGCTTAGTCGATAGTGGGAAGATAGGTGGCGGATGATGGGTGTGGGTTGGTGTCTAAAAATGCTAGGTGTCCATCTCTCATGCTTGGTCATAGTTTAGTGATAATCCTTATTAGAAGTTGTTAATAGTATCTTTTTAATCTTTAAGGAGCCGAGATTAGATCTTAGGTGATGCTTATGTTGATGTTTAAGTGTTTAAAGGTTTGATTGGTTTTTGTTTTGTTACCAAGTTCTTTTTAATCTATGAGCTCGGTTTCAGCTGGGTTTCGAGTTCTTGACCGAAGTTCTCGTTGTTTAGTGTTTGTTTTCGGGATTCAAGGGCTGAATCGAAGGTGGGTCTCGAACTGGAAGAGTGTTGCTCAAAGGTTGCTCAAGGTGAGTTTCTAGAACCCCTCTTTTACTGATTTTCAACTTGTTTGGTGCTATTATGCATACTAAGTAAACATTTTGAAAGTAACCATGGGTCTACAACCTTATATTTGAAATGATGTATGTATGTACGTATGTTTTAGTGTTGATTATGGGTTAATATTGATGGTTAGCATGCTTAGATGGCCTTAGTATGTTAGATCTGTGCTTGGGTATCATTAGAATGATAATCGGGTGATGTTGATAGCATAGAAAATATTTCAAAATGTTTGGATGAACATGAACAGTGGTCCATGTGCCTTGAAATGTTAGTCGGATGCCCAAGTGTTGGCCATGCGCCCAAGAGTGGGTCATGCGCCCAAACAGTGGCCCATGCGCCTAAGTGTTGGCCATGCGCCCAAGTGTTGGCCATGTGCCTAAACAGTGGCCCATGCGCCTAAGTGTTGGCCATGCGCCTAAATAGTGCCCATGCGCCAATTGTTGAAACGGCTAAGTGTTGGTGATGCGCCTGAACAGGTGCCATGCGCCTGCATAGTGGCAAAGTGCCTGAACAGGGTAGAAGCGCCCAAATAGTGCCCATGCGCCCAGACTGTTTTATACTTAGAACTTTTTATGCTCATGCGCCTGGAAGGTTCCATGTGCCCAATTTGGACTTGAGGTTTTCTAAGTGAGTTTTAAGGGGTATTATGGGGAGATAGGCCTGATTATGATGTGATGGCTTATGTTTGATGTGTGTTATGCATGTATGATGTGCCCGTATGGTGATGTTGTATGTTTATGATTATGTATGTTCCTTATTATGTATGTATGTCTTCCCTTGGCTTTGCGTTGAACGCTAATGAATGTAATGAATGTATTATGTAACGTAAAGTGGAAGATAATGAAAAGAGGAACGTAATGAATGAATGAATGCATGTATTAATGAATGAACGTGAACGTGAGAGGCTTGGAAGCAAAGTATAGTGAAGTGCACGGCTCTAAATACCTTAAGCTCAACCGCGTGAGGTTCAACTAATCCTAAAGTGTGCATGCAAGGGTTCCAGTCTTTGTGACTGACCTTCAGTGTTGTTACCCATTTCGATAAGGGTGTTGTTACCCATTTCAGTGGGGGTGTTGTTACCCATTTTGGTGGGGGTGTTGTTACCCATTTCGATGGGGGTGTTGTTACCCATTTTGGTGGGGGTGTTGTTACCCATTTCGATGGGGATGTTGTTACCCATTTCGATGGGGGTGTTGTTACCCATTTCGGTGGGGGTGTTGTTACCTATTTTGATGGGGGTGTTGTTACCCTTAATGTTGGAGGTGAAATATATGATGGTTACCCGAGTTACATATAACTTCGGGGGTGTGGCATAAAGCTAAGCATAGGTATGAGGTGAGCGACTTTGTGTTGCAACAGACTCGGATAGAGTTCAATCCCTGTGATTGACTGATATGGGATCTTTGTCGCGTATCTCGGTGCTGTGTCAGTCTTCGGACGTGAGTCAGGGGTATGTGTACAGGCCCCGACACAGCACCAACTTTCGAGCATGAGTCTAGGATATTGCATGAGACAAGATTCGACTAATAAAGAGTAATGAACGAAAAATAATGTATGAAAGAACGAACGAATGAAATGAACGTTAATGAATTATCATAATAACGTACTCAACATGATCCTTGTCATTTGACCTCAGTAATGATGGCTGAGTGCCACGAAGAGGGTAAAGTCTGACCGTATCTAGAAAGAGAAGTGAACGATAACATAATATGTTGAATGAACAAAGTTAATGAATGTAATGACGAAGATAATAATGATATTATTTGTATGTACGTATGATGTATGATCACGAACGAATGTAAATTATAGTATGCTTTTGAAAGAAAGTAAAGAACGGTTTTGACGAAAGTAATGTATTTTATTATAAAAACTAGAACTCACTTAGCGTCGCTGACTTTTGTATGCATGATAGTTAGCAGGTATTTGTTGATGCTGAGGAGTTGCAGGCATGGATGCATATGCTACTGGGAGCATTTTGAAGCTGGCATCCGTATTTTGACATGTCTTTGTATTTTGAGATGAAAACAAATGTTGCGAATGAATGAAATGACATGTATTTAGTTATTAATGAAAGTTTTAAATTCCGCTGCAAAATAAATGTACGTTTTATAATGTTTTAAGTGCAATGAATGACCAACTGTGACGTGCTTGGGAACGGGGTCTTACAATTCATTTTGTGGGTCATACTTTTAAATAGACTTTATCTTCGGCTTGAAATTCCAATGGCTTTCTTCGTTTGTCGGCATAGCTCTTTTGTCGATCACGGGCTACTTTCCATTTATTTTTTATTTCAGTGATCTTATCAGAGATTTCATGTATCTGTTCAGAGCCTGTAAGTTGCATGTCTCCTATTTCATTCCAACACAAAGGTGATCTACACTTTGTTCCATACAAGGCTTCAAACGGGGCTGTTCCAATACTTGCATAGAAACCATTATTATAGGAAATTTCTATCAAATGTAAGTGTATCTCTCAATTAAAAAAGCTCACAACATATCTTCTAATGTTTGATTTGTCTTCTCACTCTGTTTGTCCATCTGTGGATGGTATGCTGTACTCAGGCTTATTTGAGTTCCTAAGGATTTTCGCAAAGTTTACCGAAATCTGGATGTAAATCTACTATCTCTGTCTGATATAATTGAAATGGGCATTCCATGTTTGGACATAATTTCTTCATGTAAATCCTTGCTAACTTTTCCATCTTCTAGTCTTCTCTAATTGGCAAGAAATATGCTGATTTGTTTAATCTATCTACTATAACCCAATTGTGTCATATCCGTTTGAGGATCTTGGTAGTTTCATTACAAAATCCATGGTAATTTGGTCCCATTTCCATTCTGGGATTTCTGGTTGTTGCAAATATCCTGTAGGTTTTTGGTATTCAGCCTTTACTCTTAAACAATATCAAAATTTTCTACAAATTTTCCGACTGATTTCTTCATGCCTGGCTACAACTATTGGCTTTTCAAGTCTTTGTACATTTTATTATTTCCTAGATGTACATAATATCTTAACTTATGTACTTCCTGTAGAATAATTTTTCTAAGCATAGCATTATCTCGCACCCTAATTCTTCCATTGAATTTAAAGATTCCATCTGTGTTTTCCTCCAAATCTTTTATTTGTCCTTTCATTCTCAACCTATCTTCTTATTGGGCCTCCCAAATTTGTTTTAATAAATCTAAACTTAATTCCATTCTCATGGCACGTACTCGTAATGGCTTAACTTTTTCTTTTCTACTTAAGGCATCAACTACTACATTGGCCTTCCCTGGGTGATATTTGATCTCACAGTCATAGTCACTTAATAATTCTACCCACCTCCTTTGTCTCATATTCAACATTTTTTGATCAAATATATATTCTAGGCTTTTATGATCTGTATATATGGTACACCTTGTCCCATATAGATAAAGACTCCAAATTTTAAGTGCAAATACTACTACTCCTATTTCTAAGTATAATTTTTTTCACTTCCCCTAAGTTGTCTTGATGCGTAAGCAATTACCTTATCTTGTTGCATTAAAACACATCCATATCCCTGATGTGATGCATCACAGTATACTATAAAATTGTATGTCCCTTCTGGTAATGCTAAGATAAGGGCAGTACATAACTTACTTTTTAGGTGTTCAAATGCAGCCTTTTGTCTTTCTCCCCGGTCAAAGGGTTTATTCTTTTGAGTTAGTTCTATCAGGGGTTGAGCTATTCTTGAAAAGTTTTCTATGAATCTTCTATAATATCCTGCCAAACCCAAGAATTGCTGTACTTTTGTTGGTGTTTTTGGATTTTCCCATTTCTTAACAACTTCTATCTTAGCTGGATCAACTTGAATCCCTTCTTGGTTAACTATGTGTCCTAAGAATTGTACTTCCCTTTTCCAAAATTCACACTTTGAGAATTTTACATATAACTTTTACTTTAGTAGTAATTCCAAGGTTAATCTTAGGTGCTTTTCATGACCTTCCTTATTTTTAGAATATATTAAGATGTCATCTATGAAGACTATAACAAATTTATCTAAATAAGGTTTGCATACTCTATTCATTAGATCCATATATACTGCTGGAGCATTCGTTAACCCAAGTGGCATTACAAGAAATTCATAATGGCCATATCTAGTCCTAAATGCAGTCTTTGGTATGTACTCTTTTCGAACTCTTAGCTGGTGATAAATCTCAAATCGATCTTAGACAAATAACTTGATCCCTACAATTGGTCAAACAGATCATCTATCCGAAGAAGGGGATACCTATTATTTATAGTGACTTTATTGAGTTCCCTATAATCAATGGACATTCTAAAGTTCCATCTGTTTTTTTTAAAATAGAACTAGCGCCCCCCAAGGTGATACACTAGGGCGTATAAATCCTTCATCCAACAATTCCTGTAATTGATTCATCAGTTCTTTCATTTTTGTTTGTGCTAAACGACGCAGTGCTTTAGCAGTAGGGACTGTCCCAAGTATCAACTATATTTTAAATTCTACTTGACGATGGGGTGGCAAACCAGGTAACTCATCAGGGAAAACATTAGGGTATTCATTGATAATCGGTATACTTTCTAGATTTATCTTATCTAGTTTTGTATCAACTATATGGGCTAGGAAAGCTAGGCATTTCTTTCTTAAACATGTTTGTGCTTTCTTAAAAGAAATTATCTTCATAGAACCAATAGGTACTTCTCCATATAAACAAAGTCTTCTATTTTCCTTAATCAAAAGGATTTTTATCCTCCTTTTACCATATATAATTTCAGCCTAATTCTTACTTAACCAATTCATACCCACAACTATATCAAAACCTCCTAATTTAATAGGAATCATATCTATATCAAGAAATATTCATTTAGGTTTAAAGTATAGTTAGGAATGATTTCACAAGCTTCAATTATTTTACCATTAGCTAATTCTATCATATATTTATGCTTTAGTTTCTCTGAGGTTAGATTAATCAATGGTCTAAATGTCTTTGAAATGAAAGTACGAGTTGCTCCTATATCAAATAACACTGTTGTGTACTGATTGTTAATGAGAAACGTACCCGTTACTACTTCCGATTCATGCCGAGCTTTTTCACCTTGCATCACAAAGCCCTTCCACGAGGGTTGTTTTGGTTAATTGGAGCCTTGCGCTTTAATGATGGACATTCATTACGAAAGTGATTTTCATTTTCACACCAATAATAGACTAGTTTAGGGTTGTGGGGCTCTTAAAGTCTTAGGATATATGTCCCCTCTTTTTGCAGTTATAACAACTTACCATCATGCATTTACCATGATGATATCTTTGACAGGTACCGCACCATGGCCGATCCCTTGTGTGTGATTTCTTTTCTTGCACCACTTCTAAGAAATTCCTTTGGGGTTGTCGGGTTACCTTTTTCTGGGGTTTCCTCCAAATTTCCCTCCTGTGTGGTTGTCGGGCTACCCTTTTCTGGGGTTTCCTCCAAATTTCCCTTCTGTGTGGTTGTCATTCCATTTCCTTTTCTCCCTTATTTTTGGATTACTTAAAATCCATTTCTTATTATTTAATCAGTTAACAAAAGTTCTAGGCATGGCGGACTTAATTAATCCTCTTATTTGCGGTATTAAACCCCAAATATATCTTCGTATTCTTTTTGTTTCGGGTGTTACCAAATGTGGCACTAATCAAAAGAGTTTAGTGTACCTATCAATATATTCTCGATGTGCTGCTCCTTTCATTTCTAATTCTAAGAACTCAGTTTCTAATTTTTCTATTTCGCTGAATTCTACCCAACTTAGCTTGTTCATGACATGCCTCCCTTTTGTTTGCATCCCCATTTTCCACTAGGATTGTGCTTCTCCCTTAAGTGAATGTGAAGCAAATAGGGACTTGTAATTGTCGGCACAGTTACTAATGTCTAATGTTGATTCCATTTCATCCAACTAGCGTAAGGCTTGTACGGCTCCTCCTTTTCCGTCAAATTCTCGGGGCCTGCATGACATGAAAGTTTTGTAAGAGCATCCTATATTGACATTTTCTGGTTCTTCGTTTCCGTGGGGTGCAGCTCCAAAATTCAGGTTCTGTTGTAGCTGAGCTATCAACGTAGGTATTGCGGCTTCTATCTACTAAGTTATTAACTAGAAATTCTGTTGTTCTCGTTTGGAGTAACGTTCATAGGAGTTTCTTCTCCAAGCCTGGTTCTGGGTTGTCCAACTTGTGCCATCTTTCGTACGGGTTGAGTGTTTCTTTTTGGTGGCATATTTCACTCTAGTTTATTATAGATAAATAAAACAAGATCATAACTTAATATATATAATTTATCACATAAGAGCATTCACAGTGGCTTCCTTATCCTTATTCATATAATTACACTAAAAATCACTATATTTTCTCTCTCCTTTTCAATTAAATAATAATTTTTATACCATTATTATTACTTTTTTCTCTCTCCTCCACTCACAACCACTTAAAGACTATTAAAATTTATAAGGATTTGAACAGTGATTCTTCAAATATACCAATTCACAATAACAATTTCTCTCTCCTTCACTCACAACCACCCAAAACCATTCCATATAATATACCAAACACACTCACACACTTTTAAGGAATCCATTGTGAGTGCTCTAATAAATAATAGTTATAAACAAAAAAATATATTTCATTATATTCTTAAGAATTAACATGTTAGTTCTAAACCCTACAAACCCAATTCCATATTTTTGTAAACATACTTTTCTTATGTGTCTTTATTTCCTTGACATCTTTTTGAGTTGTCTTGATTCCTTGTTTTGTTTTCTTAATCTTCTTGAAGATCTGCTGGGTTGTCTCCATCTGAATTTCTTCCAAATTCTGTCTTTTGGTTTCCTTTTCCCCAGCTTTAGAGTGACTTGATTTTTGAATTTCCAAGTCTTTAGCTTTCTTAACCAAAAATCTTTCACCACGACGTATCTTTTTCCTCAGGTCTTAATTGTATAACCTGTGACAGTTATTGGTGCGCGTCGAACATAAGCATTGATCTGAGCACTTTGAATGGACAGTCTCACTATGGTAATTATCTGAACTATAAGCACTAATAGTTGTTGAGTTCTTTATATATTTTATAAAAACAGTTAGTCGCATAATCTTACACATATTTCACATATAATGCAATGCAAAATAAGGTACTTAATTATTTGTATTATTCATGAAGATGCAAACAATATATATATATATATATATATATATATATGTATATATATGTGACTTGCTTGATTAGAACGCATTGATTGGGAAACTAAATAATCAGCACAATAAAATATGACATAACATATCACATTAGATCATTAGAGGTTAAGATTACATTATATTATTAGTAGACAAAATTTAACATAATCGTATTACAAAACATGTTATCTAACTGCTATATCTTCAGAGACGATGTAATGAGTGTCCACCAATATACTGAGATTGTAAAGATTAACAGTTAGGTTCACACAAACTTTCCCCATGATTTATCCCCAGCCGTTATACACATCAAAAGAGAACATAATGCTGTTAGACATGATGGTTTTATGAAAAAGCATACTCAAGACAATCAACATAAAGTTGGTGAGATCATAGGTTTGTCATGAAACATAATACATATATTGATGCATCATAAATAAGTTTACAACTAAACCTACTTCTAAAGAGGTGATTCATATCTGTCATAATATAAATCATAAAAATTGGATAACATCACAACATTCATCCTGTTGGTGTAGAAAATAATGTAACACCCGGTTATTTTAAAGACATAAAAGAAGAAATAAAATGAAGGAAAAGAAAGAAATGCAATAAAACCCAAGTTGAGGGGTTAAATGTGTCAAAAAGACAAAATGTTTGAAAAACTAGGTGTAAAAGGTGATGGCCGCCCATGTTGCCTGCCTACACCTTGTCACTTGGAATTTTTGAGAGAGAGAAAGAAAGAGTAGCGAATTCTCAGTTTTAGAAAGAAGAACAAGAAAGAATTTGAATTCAAGGTAAGAATTCATGGTTTTTAAGATGTTGTTAACTGGTCATAGCCTCGGTTATATGCTTATGTGTGTTTGTGTGTTTGGTTGTATGTGTTGGTAGGTTTCTAAGTGGTAGAACTCAATTTGCAAATGAGTTTTGAAAAGTCATAAACAAGAGATGCTAAGGTGAGTTCTAGAACCCCCTTTTACTTGTTTTAATTGATTCCGGGTAGGAAATGCATGTATGAATATGTTGGACCAAAAGAACCATGAGCTTGATCAGAAAAACCTCTAAGTCCCACAGACATTACAACTGCTGAAGAAGATCACAACAACTAAAGACATCAGCTGATTACAAGGTCTGAAGACAAAGTCTGAAGCCATCAGCTGAAGACAAAGTCTAAAAGTAAAGTACTGAGAACAAACACTGAAGACAAAGACTGAAGACCAAGTGATCAGTAGTTGTCACAACAGCTGAAGTAATTAACTTCAGTAGTTGTGATGGTTTCCTTTGAGTACTTGTAATTTACTTTTCAGTAGTTATAGTTTCAGTAGTTGTAGTTCAGTAGTTTTATGTTTTTGTACTTAAGCATTCACTGAGATGTAATCGGTAGTTGAGAACATTCTCAGTAGTTTGCATAGTTTAGTAGTTTGAATAATTCTGTTAGATGTCACTATCAAGTGACATCAGCAGACGTCACATTTCCTATATAAGGAATGTTGACATAGTTGTAATGTTGACATTGAGCCACCACGAAAACATATGAATGAAATATTTCTTTTGCAGAATTCTCTCTTTCTATAACCGTTACTGTTACATTGAATATCAATTGTGTTCTTGTGAATTGTTTAATTCATTGTTCGAATTCCGCTGCAATACTCTCTAATTAATCAAACTTAGATCACTGATCCTAACAAATGGTATCAGAGCAAGTTAATAATTGATCGATCTGACAATTGATCATTGAAACTACTATTTCGATATCTATGTTTGATTGAATTAGCATATTTGCAAGAATTGGTTATATATCATTGAATTTCTGCTGCTTTCGGTTATTTGCTTTGAGTTTTCTCTTGGTTCATATTGGTTTGTTGTGTTTTGTTCTAAATCAGTTAAAACTTAATTGAATTTGGTTGAATCTGAGAATGACTACTCCTTCTAATGACCCTCACAATACCGGTTCCTCAACCAAGCCTCCGATGCTGGTTAGGACTGAGTATAACATATGGCAACGAAGAATGCTTCATCACACTGTCTATTAACAGTTCAGGTTGTTGGACATCTGTGGTACATGGTCCACACAAGCCTATGGTGAACAATCCGGAAACCAACCAAATGGTTCCGAAGAAGAAGGAACAATACTCAGATGAGGATCAAAAACTGTTTGAGATTAATGCTAAAGCGCATGGTATTCTGGCCATGGCTCTGCCTAATGAAATCTATTCTGGCTTATGCATCATGAAACTGCTCATGACCTCTGGAATGCATTGAAGGAACAATTTGGTGGAACAGATGAGGTCTTAGCAAACAACAGAGAAATCCTTGCCAACAATATGAGACATTCTCTCATAGGAAGCGTGAGTCACTGACTCAACGGTTTGAGCGTTTTTCCTGTTTGATCTCTGAGCTGAAAATGGTCAAACATGAATACATTAATAGTCAGATGAACAACAGATTCCTCAGATCACTGCCTGAGAGATGGGACACATATACCATTGTCCTACGCTCCAGTGCAAATCTGGATAGCCTATCTCTCACCCAACTCCATGGGAAACTGCTTACATTTGAAAGAGAGATAGAGCAGAAAAGGAAACTGGCATCAACAGGAAAGCTCACTAATGACTTTGTACCAGGGAACACTGCCTTGGTTGGTCATGAGTCAGAATATGCTACATCAGAAAGCAATTATGATGAGCATATAGATTTCTCTTCAAACAGTTTAGATCATGCATTTGTAGTGTTGACAGTCAGTCAGGGTTGTAATAGTGACAATTTGTGTTTCATTATGGATGATTTAAAGGTATTGCTGATGATGACTTAGAAGAGATGGATATTCTAAGCCAAATGGCCTTGATTAATATCAGATCTCAAAAGTTCTACAAGAGAACTGGTAGGAAATTTCTAGGACTCTCTGGCAAAACCAAAGTTGGTTTTGACAAGAGTAAGTTGAGGTGTCAAAATGCCACAGGCTTGGACACTTTGCAAGAAGTGTAGATACACTAGATCTAACTCCTCTGCACCCTTTGTGACTTTTCCAAGCAATAGTCCACAAAACAGAGGGCAACATCTTGCTAGTTCTGGTCATCATTCAAACCTATATCTCCTGCATATTTTGTCCCTCAGGGTCCAATGTGATATCCATATCCCTGCTATTATTGCCTCAGCCAAATCAAGTTCAAGTTCCTATTGCCACAACCCACAAGCCTTACCTAAGCCTCTACCATCTCAATCATCTAAATCACAACCTCATCACAGCTTCTTCACCCCTGGTGTTGTTGACTGGAGCAGTTTACCAGATGATCTCTCTGGTAATGAGCAATTATTTGCTGGTGATGGTCAACATGGTGGTGAACATCCTTTTAGGAATCTAGCTCTCATGGCCCTGGAGTCTACTGAGAGTTCATGCTCCAATGCATCTTCATCACAGATAACCCAGGTATCCTCTGAGGCTAAGGCCAAGCTATGTTCTGAATCTTGCATAGTGCATTTATCTCTATTAGAGAGGCAAATGTAGCTTTAATTAATCAAAATCTTGAGCTTGAGCAAACTATTTCCAAAAGAAAAGCTGAATATGAGTCTGTCCTTAAGGATAAAGATGATGAGATTTATAAGCTTAAATGCCAATTAAATGATGAAAAGGCTAAGCTAGAGGTCATTCTTGAGAACCACATAGAACTCAAAGAAAAACTTGCAGTTACCCAAGTTGAGTGTGACCGCTGGGTATCATCCTGCAAGGGATTTGAAATGCTGCTCAGCAAGCAATCTGCTTCGAATGTGAAGTTTGGAATAGGTTACAACCACATTGCACCACCTATAGATTTTACTCCAAAATCAATAGTAAAACCTGAAGGTGAAAGTAATTTCCAACCACATCATCATGTGTATCATCCTCAAGTGATCACCCAAATCACAATGAAATCAGTGTTGATACCTCAGCAAATCAATTGCTTGATGGGTCAACTACTGATAAGCACATGAAGCTGAGTACTTCAGATGTTGTCCCTCAAAGTACATCAAGCACTGAAGGGAAAGACACAACATCTGAAAAGCATTTCAAATCAGCTAAAATAAAAGGATTAACAACTGCTGATAGTGAACAGCTGAAGAACAAGTCTTCAGTTGTTACAATCCTTCAGTACTTAACACAAGTACTAAAAGGAGGAAAGTACTGAAGAGCACACCTTCAGTAGTTTCCACATCAGCAGTTGATCAATCAAGATGAAGAATAAGCCATGTGAAATATATGGTAAATTCAATCATCTTTCTAACGAATGTTGGTACAGAAAGGGTTCCAAACTCAACAGAGATAAGCTCATTAAAATCTAGATGGATGAAATGAAAAATGAGTTTGAGACCAAGTTTGTACCACAGTCATCCCAATGTGATAAACCCAAGCCTTCATCCAAATCCAAAAAGAAGGATAGGGTTTATCAAAAATAACTGATAGTGCTCCTCATGATAAACATCAGACTAAGTCTGTGAATTTCAAGGAGGAAATGGTGGGCCACATGAACTCATCATACACAAGTACTGATATGTCACAAGAGCTGAAAGCTTTGGCTACAAATCAAACACAACTTGTTATGATGGTTCAGCATTTGTTAGGGAGAGTTAACCAACTAGATGCACCTGTGATCAAACCACTGAAAAAATTCCAAGCCCAAATCCAAGGAATCCATTTCAGCACCATCTCCTTCTTCATCAGCTGTTAATCATAAGAAACAAGTTATGGTTAAATCTGTTGATGAAAACAGACCCAAAACCAAGAAGGTTTGGGTCTCAAAACCTAACTAGTTCTTTATGACAAATGCAGGGTTCTTCAGCATGCCAAAGGAGCATCTGGTATGTAGACAGTGGAGGATCTATGCATATGACTGGGAGCAGTTCTCTTCTTAATGACTAATCTCAAGGAAAGAAGGGATTTGTTTCATTTGGAAATGATGCCAAGGGTTACATCATCGGGAAAGGATATGTCTCTAATGGAGATATCAGATTTGATAATGTTAACCATGTGGAGAATCTCAAGTATAATCTACTGAGTGTTAGTCAGATGTGTGATAAAGGGCATGTTGCACTTTTCACAAGCCAAAACTACAGGATTCTGTCTTCCCAAGTTTTGAGGCTGATTGACAAGGTATTGGATAAGCATACTCTCCTGAAGGCCAACAGGATTGGAAGAGTATATGCCTTGGATTTGTCAAAGAAGATTGATTTGAAGGGTCATCCTTGTCTGTTCTCCAAAGCCTCTCCTCAGGAATCTAAACTGTGGCATAGAAGGCTGGGTCTTGTTAATCTCAAAAACATGAATCAGCTGATCCACAATAGTTTAGTGAGAGGTCTACCAATAAAGGAGTTCCACTGTGATGAAACCTGCACTGCTTGTTTAAAAGGAAAATAGCATAAAGTCTCATTCCCTCCTATTGAAGAACCTACGTCCACTGCCTGCTTGCAGTTACTGCACATGGATCTATTTGGTCCTATGAGAGTGATGAGCATGGCAAAGAAGAAATACTGTCTGGTAATTGTGGATGATTACTCCAGATTTGTATGGACTTTCTTCTTGCATTCAAAGGTTGAGGTTGCTCAGACGATTATAAACTTTGTGTTGTATGTTGAGAAGCAGTATTCCCTATCAGTCAAGTGTATAAGGAGTGATAATGGAACTGAATTCAGAAACCATACACTTGATGATTTTTATCTATCAAAAGGAATCAAGAGGCAGTTTAGCATCTCAAGGACTCCAGAACAAAATGGAGTAGTGGAGAGAAAGAACAGGACCCTAATTGAAGCTGCAAGGTCTATGTTGGCTGACTCTGGTTTGCCATTGACCTTTTGGGCTGAAGCTGTTAACACAGCTTGCTATGTGCAGAATAGAGTATTAGTAAATCAGAGGTTGATGAAGACTCCATATGAAGTTCTACATCATTTGGCTCCTCTAATTTCATTCTTCAAAGCCTTTGGTGTCCTTGTTTCATTCTCAACACAAAGGATCAACTCCACAAATTTGATCCTAAGGTGGATGCAGGGTATTTTGTAGGTTATTCATCCACATGCAAGGCTTTAGAGTCTTCAACTGCAGAACAAAGATAGTTGAAGAAACCTTGCATGTGAAATTCAATGAATCTCCTAAGGATAAAATTCCACAAAACCCTGTGGAGTTGTTTGATCTGGACATACTGCAATATGTTCCTTATCAACCTCCAGCTGTTGCAGATCATGTGGATAAATCATCTTCTGCAGCAAGTCTTCCACCTGGTGGTACTGAAGATGATGATGATATCAGTACTCACCTTTTCAAGTTTAGTGACCAACTGCCTGAGTCTGCTAAACTAGATGTTCCTGTAGCTTCTGTAGCTCCATCCACAACAAATGCTGATGAGATTTCTGACTCCTCTACATCATTTGACTTGCCATCTAATACTTGTTTTCAAGAATCTGGATCACCATCTGCTGCTGCTGACCGGCTACAAACACTTGCACTGATCTTATAGTATACCAAGAGCTGAAGAATCACCCCATGTCTCAAATCATTGGTGATATCAATGTTGGTGTCTCAACCAGAAGTCAATTGTCTAACTTCTGCTTCTATGCTCTCTTCATCAGTCAGCTAGAGCCAAAGAACTATCATGTTGCTTTGAGAGACAATAGATGGGTTGAAGCCATGCAGCTTGAGCTACTTCAGTTCAAAAAGCAGCAAGTGTGGGAACTGGTTCCTCTACCCCCAGGTAAGTGTGCAATAGGCACTAAATGGGTGTTAGGAATAAAACTGATGAAAATGGGCTTATTGTCAAGAACAAGGCTAGACTGGTTGTACAAGGGGTTTCACAAGAAGAAGGTATTGATTATGATGAAACCTTTGCCCTTGTAGCCAGACTAGAGGCAATTAGATTGTTCTTAGGTTATGCTGCATTCCATAATCTTAAAGTTTTTCAAATGGATGTCAAAAGTGCATTTTTATACGGTAAAATAAAAGAAGAGGTTTATGTGTGTCAACCACCAGGTTTTGAGGACAATAAACATCCTGATTGGGTGTATCAACTTGATAAGGCTCTTTATGGGTTGAAGCAAGCTCCTAGAGCCTGGTATGAAACACTTTCAAATTTTCTTCTAAAAATAATTTCACTAGAGGCTCAATAGATAAAACTTTGTTTATTAAGAAAGTGGATCAGCATAAGCTACTTGTTCAAATTTATGTTGATGATATTATTTTTGCATCCTCTGATCCCCAGTTGTGTGATGATTTTACAAGTTTAATGAAACAAAAGTTTGAAATGAGTGCAATGGGAGAATTACAGTTCTTTCTAGGCTTGCAAATCAAACAAAAGGCTATGGAACCTTTATTCATCAATCAAAATATACAAAAGAACTTTTGAATAAGTTTGATTTACAAAATTGTAAGCCCTGTTCTACTCCCATGTGCAACACCACACAACTGGATGCAGATCAGAAAGGTAAAGCTGTTGATGAAACACTTTACAGATGTATGATTGGGTCCTTGATGTACTTAACGCTTCTAGACCAGATATCATGTTTGCAACTTGTGTTTGTGCTAGATTTCAGGCTGCTCCTAAAGAGTCTCATTTGATTGCAGTCAAGAGGATCTTTAGATATCTGCAAGGTACACAATCTCTAGGTCCTTGGTATTCCACTGGACACTCTTGCAAATTAGTTGCTTTTTTTGATAGTGACTATGCAGGGTGTAAGTTAACCAGAAAGTCAACTTCTGGTGGATGTCAATTCCTAGGCAACTGTTTGATTTCTTGGCAGAGTAAGAACAAACACATCTGTTGCTACATCCACTGCTGAAGCAGAGTACATTGCTGCTGCAAGTTGTACATCTCAGGTACTCTGGCTTCAGAACCAACTATTGGATTATGGCATTACAGAGACTAAGACTCCATTATTAATGGATAGTGCTTTAGCTCTGTGCATTGTCAAGAATCCAGTCCAGCACTTTAGGACCAAACATATAGAGATCATACACCATTTTATTAGGGATTGTTTTGGAAAAGGTCTGATTGCTCCAAAGTTTGTGCCTGGTGCTGATGAGCTTGCAGATATATTTACTAAGCCTTTGGATAGTTCAACTTTCCAAAACCTTGTGTTAAGGCTTGGTATGCTGCAGCTAGAATAAGTGATAACTACTGATGATCTCAGTAAACAAGTACCGATGATCATTAGTAAACATGTCACAAATATGTACTAATTCTGTTAAAAGAAACTGATGCAGTTACAACTACTGATGTAGTTATAACTCCTGATGTCAGTAAAAACAGATAAGTACTGATGTCCTATGAAACAACTGAAAACAGCTAAAAAGTCTGATGAGTAAGTGTTGAGGACAGTATGAAACAGCTGAAAAGCTAAGAATTGACGAAAACTAAAATGAGAATTTTCACTTCAGTCGTTTCCACAAACTGCTGTTTCACCCTAAACAGCTGATGACAAAACCATGTCTTCAGTAGTTTCACAACTACTGATGACTAATACCAAGTCCTCAGTTGTTTACAACAGCTGAAGACAAAACCAAGGTTTTCAGTAGTTTCACAACTACTGATGACTAAAACCAAGTCTTCAGTTGTTTTCAAACGTCTGATAGTTAAAACCAAGTCTTTAGTTGTTTTCATAACAACTGATGCCAACACCAACACTTTCAGTCGTTTTCTTTTCAGCCTTTTCTTAACCTATAAATACCTGCACTTATAGCCAAAGTTTCATTAGCCGTTTTTCAAACCTTTTCTCTCTCAACAATGGCGACCATGAAACTCAAACCCCGACACAACTGTGTTGCCTACCTTTCGAAATCGGCTTTCTGGAACAAGTTTGACAATGCCATCGATCTTATGGTGGATTCCCAATACCAACAACCTTTCTTCTGAATCCTACCATATACCCTGATTCCTTAACCCAGTTCTGGACCAACGTCTCTGTAATAATGGTGAGAATGATAGCCAACTCACTCTCCAGTCGTTGGTGAACCAGAAACAGGTGCTCATCACCCCCGACATC
This sequence comes from Flaveria trinervia, assembly GCA_025506515.1. Taxonomy (NCBI): domain Eukaryota; kingdom Viridiplantae; phylum Streptophyta; class Magnoliopsida; order Asterales; family Asteraceae; genus Flaveria; species Flaveria trinervia. The sequence continues at coordinate 63,101,538 of CM046453.1, forward strand.
ATTCGCAAAACCCTAAATTTGCATGATGGCACCTATGTTAAAGAATACCCGAAAGGCACCACTGATATGTCTTCATCAATAACGGGTATGAAGGCGACTTAAGTGCTACAACCATACTTAAAAAGCACTTCCATGATGCTGAACGACTTATCTTTCATATGGTGAATGTCTGCCTTGCATCAAAGACATCTTCTTGGATCAGATGTGTTCCCGATGGCAACAGGTACTGTACTCTATCTTTGAATGCCAAAATCTAAATTTTTCTGAGATAGTGTTCATGGAACTAAAGGATCTGGCTCAGAAACCTATGGCAAACAGATGGCTACTTTATCCCAGGTTTCTGATGGCCATAATTTTGAATCAATTACAATCTGATGGCCTTGTTGGTCTTGGAGTCCCTGCTCCAGCTGTTTTAGCTGAGGTATACTCCAGACATAACTCAGACCCTACTCTAAAAGGGGCTGCCCGGATGCTAAAACCCAAGCAGAGGAACCCAACCTCCACTTCCAGATCCAAAGTCCCCACCAAACCCAAATCCAAAAAGCCCAAAAAGGCTACTCAGGGAGATGAGTCCCAAGGATGCCCCTGTACCACAAACACAGGAAATACATACTGGTTCTAACCCCCCAGTTATGTCCAAGACTCAACCTGCTGAAGCCGCACAGGTATCCTCTCAACAGGATCGTTGCAACCACAATTGGGGATCCCACATTTCTGGAACCTATCTCAATTGAGAGGGTTACCATTGAAGAGCACCTCTCACCCCGGGTGCAATCTGCTTCGGACCAATCTCCACATGCAACCGCCCCTCAAAGCCCACACTGATAGTTGCTAAAGTGCTGAGTCAGTTGCATTCCTCACCCCTCCCCAAAAACCACTTACCACTGGGAATACCTCAACATTGAGGGGGAGGACCAAAATGCTTCTGATAACCCACAGCACAGGGGTTACAATGTTCAATCTCCAAGTGTAGAAATGGAGGATAGAACATCTGGTAAGGCTGCCACTTCTACTGATTCAGCAAATGATCAGGATGAAGTTGGTAACATCCATAAGACCTTACCAGAGGCAACTGCCAATGAAGGACACAGTCCTGAGGCAGGAAGTCCCCATTACCAAGAACAAGGGGCACATGCTTCTACTGATCTACACTCAGAGCATGTACATCCTGATTCAATCAGGAGGTCAGGTGATTCAGCACAGACTGATGATGACCTGGGCTTTTTCTATGATGTATTAGCCCATAATACCATCCTAGAGACTGAGGTGAGCAGACTCAAAGAGCTGCTAGCCAAAATGTCTCAGGATCAAAGTCCATCTACCCAAACCCCACAGATGGCACCTTCAATTGAAGGTTCACCAAACACTGAGCCTACACACTTAACTGAGCCACCAGCCACTACTTTTGGCACCACCTCTCAGGGACAGAACCCCTTTGAGCAGATGGTTGCTATCTTTCAAAACTCCTTACCTCTCATCACTCCCATCATCACTGACATAGTGCATAAAGCCATTGATGAGAGGATCTCCTCAAATCTACAAACCCTCATTGATGATGCTGTTCACAAATCTCTTTCTGCCTTTCAAGCCCCTGATCCCAATGCAACCAAAAAGGGGGAGACTTCCAAGTCTAAGGCAGTGAAAGAAAAGAAAAGAAAAAGAGTTGATGATGAGAAAGAACCTGCAAAAGAGAAGGAGGTGGAGAAAGAACTGATCTCAGAACAGCTGATCACAGATAAAGAGAAGAAGATCAACTGATCACATATAAAAGAAAGAAAAGTGCTGAGTCAAAAGCTGATGAAGATAAATCCTTAGAAGATCTTGTCAAAGATGCTGATGAAGCTCACAGCAGATCCATGGATAAAATTATAGATCAGCTCTTTCGACAAGGTCATGACACAGCCACACTAGACACTGAGATCAGAAGGCTGGAAATAGAAGAGATTCAAGCTAGATGGGCTGGTTATAGTGTGTTGGAAAGGGAAAGATTGGAGATAATGATCAGATTCATTGCCAAATACCTTGGAAGATCATTGATAGAGATAAAGGCCTGGTCCAGAGACAGTATCTTGGAGATAACCAAGAAAATCTGCTCTGCTGGAGGCTATAATAAAGGGTTGATCATCAAGCACTGGATAAAGCAGGTGCAGGGAAGAGAACTGAAATGGCAAAGCTCTCCAAAGCCAAACTCACCACCAAAATGCTAGTCAGTCTTCTCACACTCCCACTCAAACACAACCCTTATCTCTAAAATCTCCCAAATCTATCCCTAAACCAAAGCCACCCACAACTCAACCCACAAAACCAATTCCTTTACCCCAAAAACCACCTCAAACCTTACACAGTGATACACCCAGAAGGAGAGAAGGGTTTTGAGGGTAGAAGAAGATGAAGAAGAGGATGATGATGAAGATGGTCTACCAATCTCTGCTCTGTTTCTCAACCTTAAAACACCTGAGCACAGAAGTCAACAAGTGATTACACCTGACTTGCAAATGCAGATGGTGAAGGTAAAGATTGAAGAAGCAGAACAGTAGAAGCAGCACGATGAGCAGTTTCTCAAGATGGTTGACAAGGATTTCCCTCAGTCCTCATCCATTCAAGAAATGAAGAAACAGGCTCTGAGGCTGTACACTCTTAGACATACCTTTCAACATCAAAGAAAGAGTGCGGATCTGGCCAGACCCCAGGGTAAGTTCTAGAATTCATAAGAAGAATATACCAAGTAGATATCATGGCCAAGTGAAGAAGACCTTGAATGCTGCAATTACGTTGGCCATGGTAGTCTCACCCTGGGAAATCATTGAAGATTCAAGAGAGCTCAACTCCAAGACAACCCCTCAATCTATTCTTGAGAACAAAATGATCAAGAGGGGTTGTTATACAAAAGACTTGAAGATCTTCAGAAGAGTGAACTCCAGTTGTTGCTTGAAGGCTCTCACCCTGATGAATTGCTTATAGAGAGATAACAACTGTGGAGTTGAAAAATGGAAAGACAGTGAGATACCTGTCTGAGTATTATGGCCAGAGTTCTTCTTCGAGGGAGAAGCAGAAGAACTCACCAAGGAGGAACAAGTTGTTCTCCTTGAGGCCTATGCTAGTGAGTCTTATAGACTCATTAATGGGAATTAGGTTTCATGGTTGGGACAAGACTTTGTGTCCAGTTTCCCCAAGACAGAGTTCCCTTCCATACTTAGCCAATCAAAAGATTAGAAGCCTTTTTCCGGCCTGTGCTTAAATGATTACCTCTGAAGCTGATCAAGAGGGTGTTTCTGCCAAGAATAAGTGGGATCATCAATAAGTTTAAGGTTTTGGCTGCATTGATTCAGTGGAGTTTGTTGACCAAAAGAACCAATGAGCCTGATCAGAAAAACCTCTAAGTCCCACAGACATTACAACTGCTGAAGAAGATCACAACAGCTGAAGAATCAGCTGATTACAAGGTCTGAAGACAAAGTCTGAAGCCATCAGCTGAAGACAAAGTCTGAAAGTAAAGTACTGAAGACAAAGATTGAAGACAAAGACTGAAGACCAAAGTGATCATAGTTGTCACAACACTGAAGTAATTAACTTAGTAGTTGTCACAACAGCTGAAGTATTAACTTCAGTAGTTGTGATGGTTTCCTTTGAGTACTTGTAATTTACTTTTCAGTAGTTATAGTTTCAGTAGTTGTAGTTCAGTAGTTTTATGTTTTTGTACTTAAGCATTCTCTAGATGTAATCAGTAGTTGAGAACATTCTCAGTAGTTTGCATAGTTTCAGTAGTTTGAATAATTCTGTTAGATGTCACTATCAAGTGACATCAGCAGATGTCACATTTCCTATATAAGGAATGTTGACCTAGTTGTAATGTGTGACATTGAGCCACCACAAAAGCATATGAATGAAATATTTCTTTTGCAGAATTCTCTCTTTCTATAACCGTTTACTGTTACATTGAATATCAATTGTGTTCTTGTGAATTGTTTAATTCATTGTTCGAATTCCGCTGCAATACTCTCTAATTAATCAAACATAGATCACTGATCCTAATAGATTATTTTTATAAAAATGGGTTTCACCCAATTATATATGTGCATGTGTTTACGGGTAGGGTGTGACTTTGGGAGTATTTATAATTTTGATGATGTTATGATTGTGTTTCTAAGGCTTAGAATGTATGAAATAAGCTTAGAACATGTTATATGATGATTCGGGACTAAGTTATGTTGTTTAAGTATGATTTAGACTGCCCATGCGGCTATACAGTGGCCTATGCACCCAACAGAAATACTGCCTAAGTGTTCCGTGCGCCCAAAACCTTATTCCCATACGCCTGGAAAAGGTTGAAATTGACTAAGTGTCCAGAAGCCTAGAAAGCCCATGCGCCTAGGCACTTATGCGCCTGCATAGTGCCCATGCAACTAGAATCTACCCAGAATGACTAAGTGTTACCCATGCGCCCCAATAGTGCCCATGCGCCTGGAAGTTCTCTATGCGCTTAAGTGTTCCCCATGCACCCAAAAGGCCATGCGCCTGAATAGTGCACATGCGCCTAAGACTTAGAATTATTTTTTGATTTTTGGGGAAAAATGTAATGTAGGTTTGACTTGGTAGGTTCCCAGGGGATATGTAAGTTGACTTTTTGAAGTTACTAATGATGTAATAGGTGATGTATATGCGTGATTGATGCTTATGCATGATGATGATGTATGATGATTATGTATGTTATGTATGATATGTTTCCCTTATGTTCCTTATAACGTATGATTACGTGACTTTACGTGGTGTGATTATGATAATGAACGTAAAGTATTATCTTAACGAAGTGAAAGACTTAAGATAATGAAAGTGGAACATAATAAACGAACAAATGAAAAGTCTTGCAAACAAATGAAAGGAGGTTCACAACTCATTAAGAGTTGTTAGCTCAACTGTGTGTCTACATGTGCGATCTTGGTTAACCCTTAACGGTTCACACACAAGGGAAGTTAGTCTATGTGACTACTCCATACTGTGATACATGCGATATGTGCGATATGAGGTCCTTATCACTTAACCCTAGATGATATAGCTTTGTGCTCAAGAGGGGGATTAGGCATACGACAGGACCTAGATAGAAGTGAAAAGATAATAAATGTACGAAAAGTGCGATAAGTATGAAATGTGCGAAATGTACAAAACGAACGACGATGGAGATAATAATTATTACCTTGATGTACGTATGATGTGTGATCATGTGAGATAGTAAAGAAAATGTTTTAACAAATGAAAGGAAATATAATTTTTTTATAAAACTAGAACTCACTCAGCAACGCTGACTTTTATGTGTTTCTATTTAGCAGGTAATGGTTGCTGAGGATGGCACGGGCGGCTAGTTGTCTCATTTTGGATGACATTCTTTTGTATAATGTTTTTGCATTGTAATGCGAACAAACGATGTTTTGTAACGAATGATGTATTAACTTGTAAAAGCATTAATATTGAAATGAAAAGTTATTTTAATATTTCCGCTACAATGTTGTATTAAAGTTAATGTATGTATATATGTTTTATACGCAATGATTGACCAGCTTTGAGCGTCCTGGGAATGGAGCCTTACAAGTTGGTATCAGAGCAAAAGTTCAAGTGAAACGGGTAAATTTTCAAAAAAAACCTAAACTTAAACTGAAAATGGGACGGAAAGGGAAGGGATGCGAGACCGAGTAGCTGCGTGCATAAGGTATTTTCTTTGATGTTAACTAGTATTATGTGCACATGTTATTTGATCTCTGTGCTTTTAGTAGATTTAGATACTAATATATTCAGGATAGGAAATGCTTGGGGTATGAAGAGTAAAGTAAGTGGCTAATCACAACTAGCCACTATAATTAGGGACTTACTATACTTGACATAAACTCAGCTATTCCCTTGAATGACCATGTTAGTGTTTGAATCTTATAGCGTGTTAAAAGATGGCCAGTGGTAGATCGTCGAAGGCTTCACGTGGTGGAGGTCGTGGTGGAAATGGTGCTGAACTGCGCGCCATAAGAGGAAGGCCTAAAGCCAAAGAGGTGGTTCATGAAGAACCCGAGACCCCTCGTCTAGAGGCTGGTGATGAGAGTGCTAACTTAAGAGCCTCAATGAAGGAGGTTGTCGTTGAGGAGGTGTATGAGGTCATTCGAACGATCCTACCGTCTGTGATGACCGAAGTGATAAAGGCTGTACGGGAAGGAGAACAAAGAGAGAGGACCAGATCCTTGGTAGGATGGGAGCTTTCAGAGACTGAGACGGTTTCCTTCAAGGATGAGGAGGAGGAGGAGGAAGAGCCTGCACCAGAGGCGACACGAGACTGCACCTACAGGGCATTTCAAAGTTGCAAGCCCCCTACCTTTGATGGTAATTGCACTGTTGCCGCTCACCGATGGGTGAGAGAGATGGAGGCTGTACTGGATATCAATGAGTGCGGGAAAGACTAGGAGCTGAAGTTTGCTACCCACTCGTTTGTGGACTCAACTCTGTGTTGGTGGGAAAATATTGTCCAAGCCGAGGGTAGTCGGGCAATTGGGAGAATGAGGTGGTCTGAGTTGAAGAAGCTGGTTATTGAGGAGTTCTATCCTCATAGAGAGATGGATAAGGTGGAGGGGGAGTTCCTGCAGCTGGAGGCGAGAATAATGACACATAAACAATACACCACCAAGTTCAACGAAATGGTACGACTGGTGCTGGATCAAGTGACGCCTTTGTCATGAAAGTTTAAGAGGCATATTTAGGGCTTGCTAGCGGATATCCGTAGGCATATGATCATTGCCCGACCGAGCATGTTTAGGTCGGTGGTTGATTTCGCAAGAAGGTTGTATGACGAGCGAGAGGTGGTGGTGGCCGAGGTGAGCAAGAAGGGTGGTGGCGACCGAAGCTTGAATGGGAAATGGTTTGTGCATGGCAGATCCGCTCCAAACAATAAGGTGGCCAAGGGAGGTGACTGGCATATGGTCACGTCTGGTGCAAGATTGAAGAGATGTGGTAAATGCGGGAAGGCGCATGCGGGAGAATGAAAATGGGGATCAAACATCTGCTTCAAGTGTGGGAAGCCTAGTCATATGGCAAGAGATTGTGGAGTTATAAGGTGTTATAACTATGGTGAAAATGGCCATTTAAGTAGGATTAGAAGAAGCCAAGGGCTAAAGGTTTGGGAGCGAAGAAGGTTAGAGGAGAAGGGCAGAGGGCGACTGCCAGGGCGTCCACGATGACGCAGGGGGAGGCTAGGACGGGCCCTGATGTTGTGTCAGGTATGTTTCTAGTAAACCAAACTCTAGCTTCTGTGTTATTTGATTCTGGTGCTAGTAAAAGTTTTATTTCTGCTACTTTCTGTGCTAAATTGCCTGTTAGTAGTAAGAATATAGATGCGCCCTTTGATGTAGAAACTGCCATAGGTAAGTCTACCAGGATTTCTGAGATGACAGAATGTTGTGACGTAGAATTATAAGGTCACAACTTTCCTGTTAGACCAATCGTGATGACCTTAGGCGGGTTCGATGTAGTCCTAGGAATAGATTGGTTGGCGGACTACGAGGCGAATATTGTGTGTTGTAAGAAGATGATTCGATTGACAGCGCCTGACGGGAATTCGGTGACGGTTTATGGTGATCGAGTCACAGCGATTCCGAAAGTGATTTCGATGGTGATGGCAGTGTTTCGGGATAAAATCTGCTAAGAGTTTTATATTCTGAATTAGTATGTGAGGCGGTATATCCTTGATCATGAATAGTTGAACAAATGAACAAAACAAATAAAGAACAACTATAAAATGTTTGAACAACGGATTTGGTTACCAGGGAAAAAGCCCTTGGAGCGTTAGCACTGCCGCATAAAAAAACCCCGGTTGGTGAAAATTATCACCAAATAGTTTATTGATCTTTCGAACAATAGATACAATGAATTTTGGAGTGTCAAATCGGTGAAAGCTAAGTGTTACAGTAGTAAATTGAATGCATGTTGTGTGACTGTTAAGTGGTAATCGGATGTCAAGTATGCGAACCGAGTAATTGTCCTATATTCACCGATGGCATTCAATATTTATAGCTAAGTAGTTACAACTAACTCCTATAAACTTGGTGGTGGACGTTGAGGTCAATATGACCGTTGGTGGACTTAGTTTATGTGGCTTCTAAACATTCTCTCCACAAACTTTGGAATATTTAATTATCTCGCTTCCCCCACGTTTAAATTAGAGTAGACCAAGTCAATTCAATCAATCGCTGGTTATACGTCTCTGCCTTTCGAGGATCCTATATCCTTGGTTGTCGAGATACAACATCCTTGAAGATACTATATCCTTGAGGATACGATATCATTTGAAAATTCCTTCCCCAACAATTGTCCCCAAAAAATATCTTCTAGAATGCAAGTGGCGGGCTTCAAAGATATTTTTTTCTATTTTTTAAATTTCAAACGACGCTTATCTCTGATTTGACGCGAACCGGGTCTTCAAGGTATAGAGCAAATCTCCCGCATCATTCTCTATATCTACTCAAGCGAAGGTCTTGATTTAATATCTCGACTTCACAGGTACTGTTCTTATCTTCTCTCTCTCTCTTTCTTCTGTGTTCTTTCTGCAAAACCCTGTCCATAAGAATGGCAAAGAGATCAAAATAGTCTCTCTCTTCTAGCTCTTGCAAGACCAGCTCTTTTTTCGTTCACCAAACCTTCTGAAGGATCCCGAGCTTGAAACCCCCTCCATCAGTGATCGTGATCTTGAAGCTTTCCGATCAAAGGGGTTTCCCAGATTTAGTCGTTTTTCATCCCTTCGACCCCAAACTTCACTTGGATATGATTTGTGATAAGTGGGTTTGTTTTCCTTCCTTGCTTCCCGTTCAAGATTGGTTTCACCTACCCTTTTCCCGCCTTGACCACTTGATATTTTGAAGTCACCAGCCTCAGCTTTTCCCAAACAATGTCGATGATATGGCGAACCCTCTTCACTCCTGAAACGCTAATCCAAGATCACGAACTCGATCTAACCTGGGGGACCTTGCTTCGGTATACGAGATCCGAAGCCATGGCTCCTCAAGGTACCTCCTGAAAACTAGGCCTGGTTGCGAGCAACTTGTCCTTCACTCCTCCCAAACTACTGAGCTTTGGAAGAGGGAATACTTCTTTGTGCTGAAGTCTTCGATCCCGGAGGAGTGAGTGATCTTCCTTCACGATGGGTTACCAAATGTAGGGTATCTTTTGTCTTTTTGAGTGACTTATTTGACCATTAACATGTTGTTTGTCTTTTTTGCAGCTCTGATGTTTAAAAAGCTTGCTCCTCCTTTGCCCGATAGTGGTTCCAAGATTGATTATCTACTTACTTTAGACAAGCTATCAAGGACCTTCAAGGCAAGAACCACAGAGTCAACAGTTAGTGAAAGCCAAAACTCCCAGTCAAACATGTCAAATAAGAAAACTTATTTATTAAGAATAATACAAGAAATCATTTTAAATAGCTTCCCTGTTTGTTATGTGTGCAGTTTGCCATCCAACCACTCGCTCTTTGCTCAAAGAAATTGATAGTATGCCTCTGAACAAGCCGTAAAGAAAGAAGTCGCCATTCCTGTTGTTCCCAAAATTGCTGCTCCTACTCAGCGTGTCAAGAGCCTAGCCATAAAAAGGAAGTCAACCGAGAGCTCCATCTTCACTAATTTGGAGACTTCCGAGACCTCAAAACTCCTTATCCAGGTATGATGGCCTTTTAAGGGTTATATGGCTTAGGCGCAAGGATCCTGTATCCTTATAAGGGTGCTATATCCATAGATGAAAACTACTTTCCTCCAGAGATTGTATCCTTATGTAAAGTTATAATTTCTGGTTTTATAGGGCATTGAGCACTTCCAAGAGTGCTAAGATGACCTAGTCAAAGAGCTCTTCAAGTTTAAGCAGTCCTTTGTTGACTATAGGAAGATGGCTGATGCTAGGAAGGATGCTGACCAGGCTGAGCTAAAGAAGGGTAGGAACGATGTTGGCGAGGCTATGGCTGCTCTGGAGGATTTGAGAGCCGAAAAGGATGGCGTCATCCTTGGTATCAAGAAGGATGCAGCTGTGACCATCGTTTTGGCCCGGCTAAGGATGGGAAGGAGGCTCAAGAGGCTGGCTACGATGTGAAAATTTGGGACATAGCCAAGTGGGAGCAAATGGTTATTAATCTAGGTGGAGAGTTAGAGGATGCGGCTGAAGCAGTTGGAGGGTCGAAAGGCGAGCCAAGTAAGGGCAAGGATGCCAAGGAGGGAGGTCATGAAGCCGGCAAGGAGAAGGAGGTTTCAATGGGCGATGAAGGTCATGTTGACAAGGCCTGAGCCCATTTTTTAGTCTTACATGTACCTGGTTGGTTGTAGCCTTCAGGCTTTTTTGAACAATTTTACTTTTGTTGCCCTTAAATCCCCTTTGTGGGCAGACAATTAATGGTTTGGGTGGGGGGATTCTGAGTTTTAGGACGAAACCCAAATCGTGTTTAACTCACTTTGGGAATCTGGGTGGATGAATCCCCTTATGTTGGATGAAGCCCGGATTCATAACTGGTATTTCTGCATGGTTAAGTCATTAGTAAAAAGATAACGTTTCCACTAGTTTCCATGTGTTATGAGATTGTTTGATTTTTCAATTTGCAATTTGATTAAAAACTTATAAATTTAAGAATCCTTAGAGGATAAATATCCATGACCAACTTTAGGAAACAATGTCTTTAAGTAATATAGATAGAATAGAAAATCATAGTTTGATAGCTTAACCTTGATATGTAGATGTGTCTTCAAATATATGTTTTGAGCGACTCATTCCTTAATTTTTTTGGAACTAAAGCCCTTAGTCAAAAGATGCCAAAAGCCTTAGCCAACCTGTTATAAAGCCTAGGTCTTCATGCTAGTGTTACTGAAGGATTCTTGTACCGAGACCAACCCATTCAGGTCTCGTAGCCTTTAAGGATACTGGCATTAAAGCCTATGAAGGGTACTGGCGTTAAAGCCTTTTAAGGATACTAGCGATAAAGCCTTTTAAGGATACTAGCGATAAAGACCTTTAAGGATACTGGCGATAAAGCCTTTTAAGGATACTTACGATAAAGCCCTTTAAGGATACTGTCGATAAAGCCTTTTAAGTATACTGGCAATAAAGCCCTTAGATGGCACGTGCATGCTAAACCAATTTCTAACCCGAAATAGTTGAAAACCTTCAAACCCTTACCACTTGGCCAAGAAGGAAGGAGTGATAAGCGTTATTCATGGACTGGCTGCTTCACCCCAGTGTATGGTTTAGGTAACGTGCGCTCCAGGCGAGGGTATGTGCTCGACCTGAGTTCATTACCCAAAAACTTAGGAAAGTGAAAACTTTCAAACCATACAAGGTGCGCTGGACACCTTAAAAATAAAGAAGAGATGATCAATCTCTTACTAGCGACAAGGCCGAATTGACTGGCGACTAGGCCACTTTTATGCATGCATCTTCCTTTGTCATTGAATCTGTAATAAACTAATCTTGGCAGAAGTTGGTGTTTAAAATACCCATTCCAAACAATTTAGGGTAAAATAGACTAAGACAATAAGATAATCATAATGTAACATCAAAGTGAGACACATACCATTATCCTTGTGAAATTCAGGATATGACATGTTTCAAGGATACCGCATCCTTACGTGAAGTATTTCTTGAGGTGTATCGTATTCCATGCCCTAGGTAGAAGTTCACCCTCCATGGTACTTAGTCTGTAGGCTCCCTTTCCTACCTTCCCATCGATTAAATAGGGGCCCTCCCATTTCGGTGCTAGCTTTATATCAGATGCCTTGTTCATATTCTAGAATGCTTTTCTTAGAACCATATCTCCTATTTGGAATCTTTGTATTCTTATATTTTGTTATAAGAAGTTGCTATCTTTTGTTGATAAGCTACCATCCTTATCTTGGCTATGTCTCAGATTTTGTTCACTGTCTCGAAGTCTTGCATCAAGGATTCTTTATTTAGCTTAGGATCCTTCATGCTAACTCTTGCTATAGGAAGAACTACTACTCTGTAGGAATTGCTGCTTCATATCCAAAGACTAATGAAAATAGGGTTTGCCCTGTTTCATTCTTTGTGGTAGTTCTATCCACCCATAAGACGAAAGGTAGTTCTTCTGCCCAATTTCCTTTCTTGTCCCTAAGTCTTTTCTTAAGATTATTTATAATAATCTTGTTGCTAGATTCTGCTTGCCCACTGGCTTGAGGATTTACTGGGGTGGAAGTGATCATTTTGATTCCCCAACTGGCATACAAGTTTGTGGTCCTCTTTCCTATGAACTAAGATCCATTATCACAAATTATCTCTGCTGGAATGCCAAATCTCATAAGGATATTCCTTTTTATAAAGGATATTACTTCCTTTTCACGAACTTGAATGAATACCTCAGCTTCGATCCATTTGGAAAAGTAATCAGTCATGGCAAGCATGAATACTTTCCCTCCTGGAGCATTTGGTAGTTTTCCAACTATATCCATCCCCCACTTCATAAAAGGCCATGAAGAGGTGATAGGATGTAGTGGTTCTGCTGGTTGGTGAAGGATGTTGGCGTGTCTCTGACATGCATCACATTTCTGAGAGTAGGAGATCACATCCTTCTTCATAGTAGGCCAAAAGTATCCTATTCTTAAGACTTTAGAGAAGAGTGCCCTGTCCCCAATGTGATTCCCATAATCTCCTTCATGTATGTGTTTTAGTACTTCTTGGATTTTAGGCTCTCTAAGCATCTTAGATATGGACCTGCAAGAGACTTGTTATATATACATTGTTTACTAGGGTGTATCTGAATACCTTCATCTTAAACACTTTCAGATTTTGGTCTGGTGGGATCTCTTCCTTTAAGATGTTGTTCTTGATTGGAAGGATCCAGAATTCTTGATTATGCTGAGGATCCATTATCCGTGTTTCTTCATTCGCAGATAATGCGTTGATCTTATATCCTTCTTCAGAGATTTCTGGTTTAAGGATATGGATAATTGGAATCTTTGTTCCTTCTGGTATCCTTAAGGATAAGGCTAGATTTGCTAAAGCATCGGCTTTTGCATTTTCTTCCCTAGGTACCTGCATTATCTTAAAGTCTACAACTCTTTTGATAGTTTTTTGACTATCTAAAGATATTGTAGCAATCTTGCACCTTTCATGGCATAAGATCCGTTAAAGTGATTAGTTATTAAAAGAATCAACATATACTTGAAGATACCTAACCCTTATATCCTTAGCAAGATGCATTCCTGCTATAAGTGCTTCGTATTCTGCTTCATTGTTAGTGGCCTAAAATTCACATGTAATTGATTGGGGTATCATGTCCCCCTGTGGCGATTTCAGTAGGATGCCTAACCCTGTCCCCCGGACATTTGTAGCTCCATCAGTGTAAAGGATTCAGTATCCTTCTTCTGAGTTTACCTGTTGGACTTCGAAGTCAACATTCTTGACTATATCCTCAGTGAAATCAGCCACAAAGTCTGCGAGTGCTTGGGACTTGATAGCTATTATTTGTTCGTATACTATGTCATAGGCACTTATCTTTACAGCCCACTTGGCCATCCTTCCTAACATTTCTGGTTTTCTCAAAACAGACTTAATTGGATAGTTAGTCAAGACATGGATAGTATGAGTTTCAAAATAATGCCTTAATATGATCGATGCCATAACCAATGCAAGTATGAGTTTTTCTAAATGAGAATGCCCGGTTTCTGCATCTAGGAGACTTTTACTTACATAATAAATAGGATGTTGTTGGCCTTCATTGTCCTTTACCAAGACTACACTTACTGCATTTCCTAAAACGGCCAAGTATAAGGATAGGGTCTCTCCATCCACAGGCTTTATTAGCATTGGTGCTAAGGTTAAATATTCCTTTAGATCCTTCAAGGCTTTCTTGAGAGTATCATAGAAATTCTTGCATTTATCTGAGAAGCTAGAGATAAATCTATTTAAGGCTGCTATCCTTCATGTCAGTCTCTGGACATCCTTAGAATTTGCGGGTGACCTTAGGTCCATGATAGCCTTTATTTGCTCCGGACTTTTTTTGATTCCTCTCTTCATCACCATGTATCCTAGGAAGTTTCCTGCTTTGACCCCAAAGTGGCATTTGGAAGGGTTTAACTTCATATTGATTCATCAAGGATGTTGAATGCTTCCTTCAAGTGTTGGAGGTGATCTTGTTCTTTCTTTAATTTGACCACCATATCATCAATGTATACCTCCAAGGTGTCCCTTAGTTTCTCTTTAAACATCATATTCACCAGCCTTTGATATGTGGCACCTACATTTTTTAGTCCAAAAGGCATAGCAATATAGCAATATATACCTGAAGGGGTGATGAATGCAACATCCTCCTAGGTAGATGGTTCTATTTGTATTTGTTGGAAACCTGATGCATCCATGAAGGTAAGGATTTCATGCCTTGCTGTTGCATCCACCATGGAGTCAATGTGTGGCAATGGAAAAGGATCTTTGGGGCATGCTTTGTTCAGATCTGTGTAATCAACACAAACTCTCTATTTCCCATTCTTCTTTCGTAGCACCACCACATTTGCAAGCATCTTGGGAATTTAACTTCTTTGATCATTCCCGCTTTCATTAGTTTATCTACTTCTTCTTGGATGATTGCATTGCTTTCAAGAGAAAACTTTCTTATATTTTGATGTACAGGCCTACAATTAGAATTTACATTTAATTTTTGAGTAATGATATCTTTGGATATACCTGTCATATCATCATGCTTCCATGCGAAAGAGGATGCCCTATCCTTAAGGAATGTTATGAGTTTTGGTTTGATTCCTTGAGGATATTGGATCCTATTAGAGCCTTTTACTCCGTATCCTTTGGATCTAAGGATACTTCCTTTACTTCCTTCTGATCAGCCTCAAAGACTCCACGGGGCTTGTTCTTTAATTGCTATGCTAATTGAGTTTTTCGTCGAAGCCTTCATTGAGGAGGTATCACAGTTTTTAGCCTCCTGTTGGTCACTGCATATCTTAACCACCCCCCATGGGGTAGGAAGCTTCACGCATTGATGGTAGGTTGAGGGTATAGCCTTCATGTCATGGATCCATGGCCTGCCCAGAATGATGTTACAGCAGGATAAGGAATCTATCACGCATAATTTCCGCATGGTGTTTATTCCTTCAATATACACATGGAGTTTGATGTCCTCCACTGTATTCTTCGTTTCCCGACTGAAGCCTACTAACACAGAGGATCTTGGGACGATTTCTTTCTCATCAATGTTCATCTTCTTCAAAATATCTAGCTGCATGATGTTACAGAGCTTCCTCCATCTGCAAGTACCCTGCGCAAAAAACAGTTAGCGATATATATGTAATTACCAACCCATCATGGTGAGGATCCTGGATGGTGGATAAATCATCCTCGTCGAATGATATGATCTTTTCCTTGGTGAGGCTAGTGCTATGGATGGGCCTGTCTCCATACTCATCTTTAGCTTCCTTGGCATGTCGTTTGGCTAAAGAGTACGATGTCCCACAAATATCTGATCCTCCAAAGACGAAATTGATAGTCTTTGCATCTGGAGGTGGAGATGCGGCTCTACTTAGGGTCTTTTCAGCATCTTGAACTTTAGTCTTTTTTCTTGGAAGTAATTCCTTTAGGTGACCTTTGCTCAGGAGATAGCTTATTTCCTTCCTCAAGGCAATGCATTCATAAGTAAGATGACCAAAGTTTTTCATGGTAAGCGCACCATTTTGACTTATCCTTGTTTCCTGGAATTTTTTCACTCTTCCTTGGCCATCTTGCTTTTTCACCTAAACCCTACATAGCACATATTAGTTCAGTTGTGTCAGCAAGGAAACAATATTCCAAAACTCGAGGATATTCTTTGTCATCCTCGTCTTCTTCCACTGCATTTATCCTTGGGTTATCCTGCTTGGAGTAGGGCCTTGCTTGGTATGACTTGTTTGGAGATTCCACCTTCCTGTTGATGGGTTCATACATGGGAATATCCAACTTCCTGTGTATTCTTTTGTGATCTTCCAGGTGAATGAATCGAAGTGCTCTGGTCCTCACCTCGTCTAGGTTCTTGCAAGGATTCATTACAAGATCATCATAGAATTATGAGCTCTTGTGTAATCCCATTTTGAGAGCTTCTACGGCAACAGCCACATCTAGGTTTGGAATCTCCAATGTTTCTCGGCTAAACCTGGTAATAAAGTCTCTCAAGGATTCTGTATCCTTCTGAATCACCCGGTATAGGTCACCTATTAGCTTTTCAAAGGTTCGGCTGCTAGAAAACTGGTTATTAAACATGTTAATTAAATGAGCAAAGGAAGTAATCGTATAGTTAGTTATATTGAGTAGCCATTTTAGGGTTGGCCCTATTAAAGTTGATCCAAATCCTTTGCATAAGCATGCTTCTTTGATGTTGGGTGGAATGGGAATGATCTCCATCCATTCCTTGTCTTGGGCTACATGTTCATCTATGTTTGTGGTCCCATCATACAGCTTCATCTGGGGGGTCTGGAATCGTTTGGGGATCTCGATTCCAGCTATAGGCCATGTGAACCTTGACAGCTTGTGACTTTCGACTGAGACTTCAGGTATGGGTTTGATAAATCCAGGCAGGGACACTTGTTATCATGTTCCTTAGATCTTGTAAATCCTTAGCTAATCCTGCATTCATGTCTACCATATTTGGATTAGTCATAAAGGACGCATTATTAAAGTTGTTACCGGTTTGAGGATATATTATCCCCGAAGGTTGCTGGTTCCCCGCTATGGTGTATCCTGGCATTACGGATTGGCCAGTTGTACCCTCTGTCCTCATCGGGATGAAATCTTGATGATGCATCTCGCTTTGTTAAGCTTCAGAGACTCCTGCATTGTAGTGGGGTGTGGACGTCGTCAAGGATCCTTGCTGCATGAAAGTTCCCTGAGATTGCTCCCGCATGTATTAGCCATCAAGTATCCTGGTTTTAGTAACACATTGGATCCTGAAGGATACATCATTGGTGCTGTAGCTTGTTGAAGGAAACTAGTTCCCATGGGGTACTCATCAAGGCGTCAGGTTATTGAAAACCATTGGCTCCTGAAGGATTCGTCATTGACGGTCTGGGCTGCCGAAGGATGCTAGATCCTAAAGGATACGCCATCAAAGATCTGGACTGATGAAGATGTCGGATACTGAGGGATATGCTGTCGGGGATCCAGATTGTTAAAGGATACTTAATCCCGAAGGATACGCCATTGAGGATCCAGATTTCTGGAGGGATTGAGAATCCAGGGGCTGAAACGGAGCATCCTTGGAATCAGCGGAGTGTCCTCTTCCATAGGTTGTTTGGATTTCTTTAGCTGCTCAATTTCTTTGAAGAGATTGACGTTGGTTCTCGTCT
The DNA here is from genome assembly GCA_025506515.1 of Flaveria trinervia. Lineage (NCBI taxonomy): Eukaryota > Viridiplantae > Streptophyta > Magnoliopsida > Asterales > Asteraceae > Flaveria > Flaveria trinervia. The sequence goes on from CM046453.1 coordinate 63,118,871, forward strand.
ATTGCTCCATTTGCTCCTTTACCTACTTAATTAGAGAACGAATGTATTTGTTAGAACAACAAGGTCTATAGATTGGAACTTATTTCCGGTTAAGACAGGTTGTTCTTGTCTTCTTAGTGACTCATCCCTTCTTCCTTGATTCCCCACAAAGGTGCTAGTTCTTTGAGATGAACCGGCTGAGGTAACGGGAATGGTTGAGGTAGGAGATTGAGTTGAAATATTAGGGAGTAAAGGTAAATGAGAAATAGTGGTTTTGATATGGTTTTTTTGACAATCAAGGCACCAGTTGCCCCACGGTGGGCGCCAAATTGTTTCGGGATAGAATCTGCTAAGAGTTTTGTATCCTGAATTAGTATGTGAGGCGATATATCCTGACCGTGAATAGTTAAACAATGAACAAAACAAGTAAAGAACAACTATAAAATGTTTGAATAACGGATTTGGTTATGAGGGAAAAAGCCTTTGGAGCATTAGCACCGCCGGCATAAAAAAACCCCGGTTGTGAAAATTATCACCAACTACTTTATTAATCTTTGGAACAATAGAAACAATGATTTTTTGAGTGTCAAATCGGTGAAAGCTAAGTGTTACAGTATTAAATCGAATGTGTGTTGTGTGAGTGTAAAGTGGTAATCGGATGTCAAGTATGAAAGCCGAGTAATGGGTCCTATACGCACCGATGGCACTCAATATTTATAGCTAAGTAGTTACAACTAACTTCCTATAAACTTGGTCATGGACGTTGTGGTCAATATGACCGTTGGTGGACTTAGTTCACACGGCTTCTAACGTTTCTCTCCCACAAATCTTGGAATATTTAGTTATCTCGGTTCCCCCACGTTCAAATTAAAGTAGACCAAGTCAATTCAATCAATTGTTGGTCATACATCTCTGCCTTTCAAGGATCCTGTATCCTTGGTTGTCTGGATACAACATCCTTTAAGATACTATATCCTTGACCATACGATATCGTTTGAAAATTCCGTCCCCAACAGGCGGGAAGTGCTTGAGGCGTGGATGTAGTGCTTACTTGGCCTATGTACATGATGTGGGTACGTCAACACCATAGCTATCTAATGTACCAGTTTTGTGTGACTTTTCGGACTTGTTCACCGAAGACGTACCAAGAGTGCCACCTAACCATGAGATTGAGTTCTAGATTGACTTGATATTAAGTGCCCAACCTGTTGCTAAGGCGCCGTATCGGTTGGCTCCAACTAAGATGAAGGAGTTGATGGAGCAATTGCAAGAGTTGCTTTATAAGGGGTTCATTCGATCGAGTATCTCTCCTTGCGGAGCTCCGCTCCTGTTTGTTAAAAAGAAAGATGATAGCATGAGGATGTGTATAGACTATTGTGAGCTGAATAAGTTAACAGTGAAAAATCAATACCCCTTACCGAGGATATATGATCTATTTGATCAGCTCCAAGGTGCCAGCTGGTTCTTGAGGATAGACCTTCGGTCTGGCTATCATCAATTGAAGGTGAAGGAGCAGGATATTCCTAAAATAGCTTTTCACACACACTATAGACATTACAAGTTTCATGTTATGTTTTCTGGATTAACCAACGCCCCAGCTGCTTTTATGGACTTGATAAATCAAGTGTGTTGGCTGATATTAGATAAATTAGTGATTCTGTTTATTGATGATATCCTGATCTATTCGAAGAGCGAGAAGGAGCACGCAAATCACATTCAGGAGGTTTTAGAGATGTTGAGAAGGGAGAAATTATACACTAAGTTCTCCAAGTGCATATTTTGGTTGCACAAGGTTCAGTTCTAGGTTCATGTGGTGAATCTCGAGGGGATTATGGTGGACCCGACAAAGGTGGAGGCGGTTATGCAATGGAAGTCGCCAAAGATGCCATCCAAGATTCGTAGTTTCTTAGGTTTTGCGGGGTATTACAGAAGATTAATTCAAGACTTCTCTAAGAAAGCTTCTACGTTGACTAAGTTGACTCTTAAGAATGTAAAGTTTGTATGGGGTCAAGCTCAAGAGAAGACGTTTGAGGAGTTAAAGACGAGGTTGACTCAAGCGCCTGTCTTGTCATTACCCGATGGAAGCAAAGATTTGGTGGTTTATTCGGATGCTTCTTAATTGGGGTTGGGATGTGTGTTGATGTAGAGAGGAAAGGTTATAGCATACGCATCCCGATAGCTTAAATTTCATGAGCTCAATTATCCTACTCATGACTTAGAGCTAGCATCCGAGGTCTTTGTAATAAAGATTTGGAGGCACTACCTATATGGGACGAAGTGCACCATATTCGCTGACCACAAGAGCTTGAAGTACTTCTTTGAGCAGAAAGACCAGAACACGAGGCACATGAGATGGTTGGAGCTCAGAAAAGGTTATGATTACGAGATTCATTACCATCCGGGCAAGGCCAACATGGAGACGGATGCCCTTAGCCGAAAAGAGAGACCCGAGCCAATTCGGGTGAAGGGTTAGCAGTTGATTATGACATCTGATGTGATGACATTGGTGAAGGAGTTTCAATATGAGGCATTGAAGGAACATCATTTTAACTCCAAAAGAATGAGAGGTCTAGTCCGGAGTTGGGTGAAAAGACACTCGATGTTAGGACCCGATTTGGACGCTTGTGGATACCTCGCTTTGGGGATCTACGTGGAAAGATTATGGATGAAGCTCATAAGACTCGATACTCTATTCATCCTGGTGCTACGAAGATGTACCACGACATGAAAAAAGATTATTGGTGTCCGGGTATGAAATGTGATGTAGCGGAGTATGTGAGTAAGTGCCTTACTTGTTTACAAGTGAAGGCCGAGCATCAAAAGCCTTATGGGAAAATCCAACCTTTGGATATACCAGAGTGGAAGTGGGAACATATTACCATGGACTTTATTACGAAGCTACCGCGTACCGCGCGAAGGTATGATGCTATATAGGTGATAGTTGATCATTTGATGAAGAGTGCTCACTTCCTACCAATTCGAAAGACATATTAATCTGAGAGGCTGGCGGATTTGTTCAAAAAGGAGATTGTAACTCCTCATGGTGTGAAAGTGTCTATTGTGTCGGATCGTGACACCCGTTTAACATCTAAATTGTGGAAGAAATTCCATGATGCGATGGGAACGAGGTTACATATTAGCATGGCTTATCATCCTCACATAGATGGTCAGTTAGAGAGGACGATTCAGACGCTAGAAGATATGCTTCCGGCAAGCATCATTGACTTCGGAGGAAGTTGGGATGACCACTTACCGTTAGCTAAGTTCTCATATAACAATAGTTATCATGCCAGCATTGGTATGCCCCCTTATGAGATGCTATACGTAGGAGATGGAGAACACCCATGTGTTGGGGTGATATTGGTCAGAAAGAGTTGGGGAGTATTGAGGTGATTGAGGCTACGTCCGAGAAGCTCAAAAAGTCGTATGCCGACAAGAGACAGAGACCGATTGAGTTCTAGGTAGGTGATAGAGTTGTGTTGAAGGTCTCACCTTGGAAAGGTATCATTCGGTTCAAAAAGCGGGGCAGGTTAAGCCCGAGGTACATAGGGCCTTTCCGAGTCATTGCTCGAGTAGGAAAGTCACCTATAGATTGGAGTTACCGAATGAGTTAAGTGGAATTCACCCGACATTCCATGTATCTCATATGAGAAAGTGTTTAGTAGACGAAGATATGGTTGTACCATTGGAAGATATCGAGATAGATGAACAGCTAAATTATGTGGAGCTACTAGTGGCGATAATTGATCATAGGGAGAAGAGATTGAGGAATAAAGTAGTTCCTCTTATGCATGTACAGTGGAAGCACAGGAAAAGATTTGAGTCTACATGGGAGACTAAAGAGGAGATGAAGCAGCATTACCCACAATTGTTTGAGGAATAACAGGTTTCAAGGATGAAACCTATATAAGGGGGTGGACTTGTAACATCTGGTTACTTTAAAGACATGAAAGAAGGAATAAAGTGAAGGAAACAAAAGAAATGCAATAAAACCCAAGTTAAGGGGCTAAATGTGTCAAAAGGACAAAATGTTTGAAAAAGTGGGTGTGAAAGGTGATGGCCGCCCATGTTGCCTGCCTACACCTTTTCACTCGGATTTTTGAGTGAGAGAAAGAAAGAGCAGCATGTTGTCCGATTTAGAAAGAAGAACAAGGAAAAAAATTCAAATTCAAGGTAAGAATTCATGGTTTTTTAGATGTTCTTAACTTGCCTTAGCCTCGGTTATATGCTTATGTGTGTTTGTGTGTTCGGAGGTTCGCAACTCATTAAGACTTGTTAGCTCAACTGTGTGTCTTCAGCGTGCGATCTTGGCTAACCCTTAAGGGTTCACACACAGGGGAAGTTAGTCTATGCGACTACTCCATACATGCGATATCTGTGATACGAGGTCCTTGTCGCTTAACCCTAGATGATATAACTTTATGCTCAAGAGGGGGAGTTAGGCATATGACAGGACCTAGATAGAAGTGAAAAGATAACAAATGTATGAAAAGTGTGATAAGTACGAAATGTGCGAAATATGCGAAATGTACGAAACGAACGATGACGAAGATAATAATAATTACCTTAATGTACATATGATGTGTGATCACCTGCGATAGTAAAGAAAATGTTTTAACGAATGAAAGGTAATATAATGTTTTATAAAACTAGAACTCACTAAGCAACACTAACTTCTATGTGTTTTCAGTTGGCAGGTAATGGTTGCTGAGGATGGCACGGGACGGCCACTTGGCTCATTTTGGATGTCATTCTTTTTGTATAATGTTTTTGCATTGTAATGCGAACAAACGATGTTTTATAACGAATGTTGTATTAACTTGCAAAAGCGTTTATATTGAAACGAAAAGTTATTTTAATGTTTCCGTTGTAGTGTTTTATTAAAGTTAATGTGTGTGTGTGTGTATATATATATATGTTTTATATGCGATGATTGACCAGCTGTGATCGTCCTGGGAACAGGGCCTTACAAATAATTTCCTAAGTAGCGCTACCAATATTATCTAACGGTTGCACATCCGAATTAATATTTGTAGCATAAATACAGTATATCTCAAAATCTTATATATATATATATATATGCATCAATCTCAAAGCAGTATGCTTTTTTCCCCAAAAACTTATAATACAAAAATGGGGCTATGAGTCTCACATCTTACTCTGGTAGGTTCCCTAAAAAATATTTACAAACAATCAATATTTCTTTAAAATTTTCAGCATCTTAGATTTATCAAATCAAAATAGAAGCTATAATCATCCATATGTCACAAAATTTTTACAGCTGATACATACAAAAGCCTAGTACAATATTCCAAAGTTTCATATTATAACTATTTATAGTTTATTTTCTGGAATTTATAAAATATTTGAATCAACTAGAAAAAATACTTACGGGTCTCTAAAATTCACCAAAATTTTCAGAATTCTTATACCAAAATATGTACTGCTTCATAATTTCCTAAAGTGATAAATTATAATAGAACTCCTTTTAATGATTTTTATTATTTTAACAATATATAGTAAATATAGCAAAATATATCAAAAAATTCTAAATTTCATACAAACTGTTCTAATCTAATTATTATAGTTTGTATAAATATTTCATGATTTATCTTATAGTTTAATTATTTTTCTTGATTTTTGAATTACATATTCTTCTAAAATTTGTAACTTAAGCATAACTACGAATTAGGTAATGAAATTTATTTTATAGGTCGTATAACACATAAAATTATCATATAATTTTTCCAGCTTTTTACCAGGTTCGTTTCTTCCACTTAATAATTTCTTTTAATAACTTAAATAATTTATAAAAATATTTTACTTATTATAATTGCACCAAAGTTTGTAGAATGTTACTTCTTAATATTTTTAACATATTCATAGTTTTTACTCCTATAATCACAGCCATTTAAGTAATAAATCAAATTTATCAAGAATATACATATTTTCAACCCTTTATTGGTAATCATTTTGTTTAATTCAATAGTTAACAATATTTTTCAAAATTTTAAACCCTTCTTACTGATTTTTGATAAAGGTGAAGTGCCTGTAAAGTTTTGTGAAGAACTAGAATGTTCAACTAAAAGGGTTGGTTATGTGTGTTTGTTAAAACACATATATATCTTACAAACTTAGTTAGTTATAGATTAAAGGATTAAACGTTGATTTTAACAGAAGGAGAGGGTGAAAGAGGTGATGATAACTTCCAACTTCTTGGTGAATCCGCTCGGATGGTTATCTTGAGCTTTGAGGTTTCGATTTCCTTGCAAGTTGGGTTGATAGATGATGATCGCTTGAAGCTAATGATGGTATGTGGTTGATATGGACACCGAGAGTTAAGAGCAAGAGTTGGGAATAGCTAGATATCCGATAGTTGTGTCAAGGGGTGTGAAGACGGTGGGGGTTTGTGGTGGTATGCAGTTGTGGTGGTTAACAGTGGTGATGCTTGTGGATATGCAAACAACCGAGAAAAACAAGTTGTGAGAATGGGGTGGTGTTGTGCACCCCTTCGGCCGAGTTCTTGTAGTGGTCTAGGCATCATTACACTTATAGCTTAGGGTGGTGAGGTGTGTTCCTAGGCTTGCTTAGTCGATAATGGGAAGGTAGGTGGCGGATGAGGGGTGTGGGTTGCTGTCTAAAAATGCTAGGTGTCCATCTCTCATGCTTGTTTATTACTCTAGTGATAATCCTCATTAGAAGTTGTTAATCTTATCTTGTTAATCTTTAAGGAGCCGAGATTAGATCTTAGGTGATGCTTATGTAGATGTTTAAGTGTTTAAAGTTTTGATTGTTTTTTGTTTTGATACCAAGTTTTCTTGATGTTATCTTTGTATTGTGGTGTTTTGTTAGGTGTTGGTCATTTCATTTAGTGTATATTTAGTGTATATATATATGTGTTATACGTATGCATGCTTGTATGCATGCATGGGAATTTACGTATGCATGAATTAGTATACATAAACTTCTTATACTACATATGTATATATATATACTAAAACATACATAATTCATGAAGGGTTAGTCAAATTTTATAGGTAATACATGAAAATTTTCTTAAGGCATTACTTTATCTAACCTTAGTTTTTTGGGTCGTCACATAACATTTTCCCTCGATTGTTGAATCAAAACGTAACAGAAGATTAACAAGAGTGTTGATCTACTAGAATCTAGGTTGAATAATGCATTGGAGCTCTCACATCTGGATGTTGTTTTCATTAAACCACATATTAGGATATCTTTAAAATACCCATTGTTCCCTTATGGTAATCATGTCATGTCAGACAACCATTCATGATTTTCAAGGTTATACTCAACCATAAGTAGATGCCATCATTCTTCAAAAACTAAAGGTTCTATGAAGAGATTCCATACTAATTTATGTATTGCTTTGCGAATTTCATTGTTTAGTACAACATCACCTTAAACCTATTAAAAATATATAAATATATGAAAATTTAAGAAACACACTTAAATAAATCTAGAAACCCTTCTTTAAACATTACGTGATAGAAGTTAAACCTACATACTGACTTACAGTTATGTAAAACAAAATTTCAATCTATACAGATCCGAGTACTAGCAGCCTATATGATCTAAACTTAATTTTGTATGATAACATATAATGTATTAAATCATTAATACCTTCTTTGGGATTTTTTAGTGACATGCCACATGCATAGATGATGTTTAGATTCATTTAGAACAACAACAACAACTTGTTTCATTGTCGTATTTTGATATGTTAGAACTTGGGTAGGTTGTTTATCATGTGCATTTATAAGTAATTCTAGTAACCACTAATTGGAATCAATTGTGTCATAATCTAAAAATCTAGCACAAAATGCTACACATATTTTTGATGGTCTACACCGGTAAAAGGAACAAAAATCTTGTTGTACCTGAAAAAACATCAACAAAACTTGATATATGTAAAATATAAATAATAGCATGTATATAAATTACTGATTCTTGTGGTCAAATACTAAAATTTCTCCAAAAATAGAGTAGCTGCACTTAGCAACATCATCGGCCTAAAATAAAGACCTAAGTTCACTTTTTACACCTTTGCAATCGAAGCTGAAATTTTCTCAATTCACTTTACATTTATTTAGAGTATCAACAATCATTTGAGCATCTCTATTACCTATGAACCGCCTTATGTCCTTACTAAAATTCTTGTACTTGGTAACCATGCCACAAACCATATGTTGACCACCCATAATTTGTAAGGCCCCATTCCCGGGCACCTTACAGTTGGTCATTCATCGCACACAAAACATTTTAAAACATACATTTATTTTGCAGTGGAATTTAAAACATTCATTAATAACTAAAAACATGGCATTTCATTAATTTAAAACATTAGTTTTCATCTCAAAATACATTAACATGCCAAAATATGGATGCCAGCCTCAAAACTCTCCTAGTAGCTTATGCATCCATGTCTGCAACTCCTCAGCATCAACAAAATACCTGCCAACTATCATGCATACAGAAGTCAGCGATGCTCAGTGAGTTCTAGTTTTTATAATAAAATACTTTATTTCCTTTAAAAAACTATCTTTACATTCATTCGTGGTCATACAACATACGTACACTCAATCTATGTTCTTTATTCATTTGTTCTTTCATACTTTCATTGTTTCATTCTTTTGTTACTTTCGTATTAATATTAACATTCATACTTCTCATTATCTTTTACGTTCTTTTCTCTTACTTCCTTTACGTACTTTACGTCCGTCAGTTGTCATACATCATATATTCATACTGATAATAATTATTATTATTATCTTCATCATCATTCGTTCATTCATTCTTTTCTTTGCTCATTACTCGAATCTTGTCTCATGCAATATCCCCGACTCAGGCTCAAAAGCTTATGCTGTGCCGGTGCCTGTACACAAACCCCCGACTCATGTCCGAAGATTAATAAAGCACCGGGATACCTCGTCTCATGCAATACCCCCGTCTCATGTCCGAAGACTGACACAGTACCGGGGTACGTGACACGGATCTCATCATCCTATTTTGTCTCATGCAATACCCCCGACTCATGTCCAAAGACTGATACTGTGCCGGGGCCTAATAAAGAAACCCCTGACTCATGTCCGAAGTCTGACATAGTACCGGGGTACGTGACACGGATCTCATCATCCGTCACTTCCATGTTCACCATTTGCTATCTCATGTGTTCATTTCGTACTCTATCATATTCATTCGTTTCGTACTTTATTGTTATCTTTCACTTCGTTACATAATACTTTACATTCGATAAATTATTCATTCAAACATCACACCACGTAAAGTCATACATAATGTTTATAAAACATAATATGTATGTTTTGGAAACTCTTTGACGAAGAAAGATAACACGTCACTCACACATATACACATCATAATTTCATCACATCACCATGCACACATCAAGCATAAGTCATCACATCATAACAAGGCCTATCTCCCTATTTTACCCCTTAAAACCACTTAGAAAATCCTAACCTCCAAAATGGGCTCATGGGACATTTTAGGAGCATGAGCATAAAAATTCTAAGTGTAAAACAATCTTGGCGCATGGGCACTATTTGGGCATCTCTGCCCTGTTCAGGCGCTTTGCCACTAGGCAGGTGCATGGACACTTAGCCGTTTTGACAACTTGGGCGCATTGGGCACTATTTGGGCGTTTCTGCCCTGTTCAGGCGCTTTGTGTTAGGATCAGCGATCTACGTTTGATTGATTAGAGAGTATAGCAGCGGAAATCAAACAATGAATTAGCTAATTCACAAGAACACAAAAGATATTCAAGGTAAGAACAAACGGTTGTAGACAGAAAGAATTCTGCAAATATATTTCATTCAATATTCGCTTTCGTGGTAACAGAATGTCACACATACAATTAGGTCTACACCTCTTATATAGGAGATGTGACGTCTGCTGATGTCACTTGATAGTGACATCTAACAAAATTTATTCAAACTACTGATAGTTAACACAACTACTGAAGATGTCAAACAGCTGACATCTTTTCACAAAAATGCGAAGTGTTACTATTACTATAACTACTGAAAAGAAACTACTGAAACTACAACGACTGAAGAACATGCTCTTCAGTCGTTTTACAAATACTCAAACAAAAAGAAAACTACTAAAAGGAAACCATCACAACAACTGAAGAATGCTTCTTCAGCTGTTGTAACAAACTCTGAAGGCTTCAGTACATGTACTTGAACTTCAGCTGTTGTCATCAGTTAATGTCTTCAGTCTTTGTACTTCAGCTGTTGATCTTCAGTACTTTGTTCTTCAGCTGTTGATCTTCAGACTTTGGTCTTCAGCTGTTGAAGTCTTCAGTACTTTAGTCTTCAGCTATTAAAGTCTTCAGTACTTTAGTCTTCAGGTGTTGATCTTCAGACTTTGGTCTTCAGCTTTTGAAGTCTTTATTACTTTAGTTCTTCAGCTGTTGAAATCTTTAGACTTTGTCAAACAGCTGATCAAGTCTTCAGCAGTTGTTGTGATGTCTATGGAACTTAGACGTTTTTCTGATCAGGGTCATTGGTTTTTTTGGTCCAACAAACTCCCCCTGAACCAATGCAGCCAAAACCTCTAAACTTATTGAAGATGTCCCACTTATTATGGTAAAAGGATTGGTCTTTTTGTCTTCTAGATCAGCTCAGAAGTGACCTTTTAAGCACAGGCCTGGGAAGAAGTCTCAATGATCTGTTTGGCAAAGTATGAATGGGAACTCTGTCTTGGGGAACTGGACACAGAGTTATTACCCCATCCATGAGATCTACTTCCTATTATGAGTCTGTATGACTCTCTTGTGTAAGCCTCAAGGAAGGTAATTTGTTCCTCCGTGGTCAGCTCTTCAGCACCTCCTTCAAATAATGATTCAGGCCCATAGTACTCAGATAGGTATTTGACCTGTTTCCCATTCTTTAGCTCCACAGTTGTTATATTCTATAAGCAAATTCATCAGGGTGATTATCCTCTAGAAATAACTGGAGCTCATTCTTTTTGACTTCTTCAAGCCTCTTATAAACTAACCCCTTTTTCACCATTTTATTTTCAAGCATCTTCTGTGGGGTTTGGTTAGCTTTATAAGCTTTCTTGAAGTCTTCTAGGATTTCCCAGGGTGATACTACAAAGACCAGGGAGATCACTTCATCTACAATCTTTTTCACCTGGCCAATGTATCTCTGTGGAATGTTTTTCTTGTGAATCCTGTGAGACACCCTGGGATCAGGCCAAATCCTTACTCTCTCCTTTTGATATTGAAATGTATGCTTAAGAGTGTATAATCTGAGAGCATGCTTCTTCATGTTGATGATAGAAGATGTGGTGCATATGCTTTGTCAACCCTCCTCAACAATTCCTCATCGTGTTGTTTGTGAAGTTCTTCTTCTTCTAGCTTCACTTTCACAATTGTCTTGAGTTTCAAGAGTAATTGTTGGGGAGTGACTTGTGGCCTTCGGCAACTGTATAACAGCTGAGAGTGGCAGTCTATCTTCATCATCATCTCTTCATCATCTTCTAGCCTCAATACCCTTCTTTTCTTCTTCTGGGGTACATCATCGGCTATTGGTTTTGAGGGTAAGGGAGTTGGTTTGGTGGGTTGTTGTTTTGGTGGTTTAGGTGTGGGAATGTTGACAGGCTGTTCTAGCATTTTGGAAGTGAGTGTGGCTTTAGATTACTTGGCTAGTTCAGTCCTGCTCCTAGCACCAGCTTCATTCAAAGCTTCAATAACTAATCCTTTAGTGTATACTTCAGACGAACAGATCTTGGTGGTTATTGCCAAGATGTTGTCCCTGGACCAAGCCTTGATTTCGATCATTGATCTTCCAAGATATTTTGCTATAAATCTGATCATGATCTCCAGCCTTTCTTTTTCTAACACATCATAACTTGCCCATCTGTTTTGGATTTCTTCAATCTCTAATCTTCTAATCTCAGAGTCAAGTTTGTCAGTGTCATGGCCTTGCCTAAACAACTGATCAATGATGTTGTTAGGATCAGTGATCTACGTTTGATTGATTAGAGAGTATAGCAGCGGAATTCTAACAATGAATTAGCCAATTCACAAGAACAAAGAGATATTGAATGTAAGAACAAAAACTGTTATAGATAGAGAGAATTCTGCAGATATATTTCATTCAATATTTGCTTTCGTGGTAACGGAATGTCACAATTACAATTAGGTCAACACCTCTCATATATAAGAGATGTTACGTCTGCTGATGTCACTTGATAGTGACATCTAACAAAATTTATCACAACACTACTGTTAGTTAACACAACTACTGAAGATGTCAAACAGCTGACATCTTCTTACAAAAATGCTGTGTTAACTATTATTACAACTACTGAAAAGAAACTACTGAAACTATAACAACGGAAGAACATACTCTTCAGTTGTTTTACAAATACTGAAACAAAGAAAACTACTGAAAGGTAAACCATCACAACTACTAAAGAAGACCTCTTCAGCTGTTGTGACAACGTCTGATACTTTGTTGTCTGATACTTTGTCTTCAGCACTTGTGTCTTCAGACTTTGTCTTCAGCACTTGTGTCTTCAGACTTTGTCTTCAGCACTTGTGTCTTCAGACTTTGTCTTCAGCACTTGTGTCTTCAGACTTTGTCTTCAGCACTTGTGTCTTCAGACTTTGTCTTCAGCACTTGTGTCTTCAGACTTTGTCTTCAGCACTTGTGTCCAGACTTTGTTCTTCAGCACTTGTGTTCAGACTTTGTAATCAGCTGTTGTCTTCAGCTGTTGTGGTCTTCAGTAGTGTTGTGACGTCTGTGGGACTTAAAGGTTTTTCTGATCCGGCTTATTGTTCTTTTGGTCCAACAAACTCCCCCTGAACCAATACAGCCAAAACCTTTAACTTTATTGAGTCCCACTTATTGTTGGCAGAATGGTTGGTCTTTTTCCTTCTTGATCAGTTGAGAGATGACCCATATAAGCACTGGCCTGGAAATGAGTCTCTGAAGATTCGGTTGGCAATGTATGGATGGGAGCTCTGTATTGGGGAATTGGACACTGTGCTGTTCCCCCATCCATGAGACTCACTTCCCATGTATAAGCCTGTAGGATTCTCTGGTGTATGCTCTGAGAAACATAATTTGTTCTTCCATGGTCAGGTTCTCGGCTTCATCATCAAAAAATCCTTCTCGCCCATACACTCTGAGATGTACTTGGCCTGTTTACCATTTTTGAGCTCAACTGTTGTAATCTGTCTGTATGCAAACTCATCAGGATGAGTCCCTTCAAGTAACAGACTAAGCTCATTTTGTTAAAGTTCTCAAGCCTCTTGTAGACTAACCCCTTTTTAATAATTCGTTCTCTAACATCTTTGGGTGGTTGTTTAGTCTCATAGGCCTTCTTGAAGTCTTCTACAATCTCCCAGGGTGATACTACAAGGACCACTGTGATCTCTTCATCTACGATCCTTTTGACTTAGACCTTGTATCTCGAAGGAATGTCTTTCTTTACAATCCTGTGAGCCACCCTAGGATCAGGCCATACTCTCACCTTTTCCCTCTGATATTGAAATGTGTTGGCAAGGGTGTACAACCTCAGAGCTTGTTTCTTCATACTAATTATTGATGACGAAGCAGCATAAGTTTTGTCAATGCTTTTCAGCATTTCATCATCATGAAGCTTTTGCTGCTGTTCTTCTTCAATCTTTACTCTCACAGCTTCCATCTGTGAGGTGGAGTGATGGGATGGTTTGGCTTTAGCCAATGTTAGGACTGCAGACAGAGGGCCTATCTTCTTCCACATCATCTCTCTTCTTCTTCTTCTCTAGCCTCAACACCCTTCTCTTCTTCTTCTTAGGTGCATCATCGGCTATTGGTTTAGATGGTAAGGGAGTTGGTTTTGTGGGTTGTGGTTGTGGTTGTTTTGGAGAGGGAATGTTGACAGGCTGAGTTAGCATTTTGGAGGTGAGTGTTGCTTTTGAGTATTTGGCTAGCTCAGTCCTGCTCCCTGCTCCTGCTTCATTCAAAGCTTCAATAACAAGTCCCTTAGTATATGCTTCAGACGAACAGATCTTGGTGGTAATTGCAAAGATACTGTCCCTGGACCAAGCTTTGATTTCGATCATTGATCTTCCAGATATTTTGCAATAAATCTAATCATGATCTGAAGCCTTTCTCTTTCTAACACTTCATAACTTGCCCATCTATTCTGGATTTCTTCAATCTCTAATCGTCGAATCTCAGAGTCAAGTTTATCGGTGTCATGGCCTTGCCTAAACAGCTGATCAATGATGTTGTCCATTGATCTGCTGTGTTCGACATCAGCCTCTTTTATCAGTAGCTCCAAGGCTTTCTCTTTTTCCTTCTCTTTATCGGTCTCCACATTCAACTCCAACTCCTTTTCCACTACTATCCCTTCTGTTTCTTTCTCCTTTTCTTTCTCCTCTGTGTCCTTTCCTTTTGCTTTCACTGACTTAATCTCCCCCTTTTTGGTTGCATTGGTTGCAAGGGGTTGATGCCAGAAAGTTGTTTGCCCACAACCTCCTCTATCAATGGTTGTATTACTGAGGAAAGCCTCTCATCAATGGCTTTGATCACTATGTCAGTGATTATGGGTGTGATGAGAGGGAGGGAATTTTGAAGGATAGCAACTATTTGCTCAGGAGGGTTCTGTTCCTGAGAAATAGTGCCAGAAGCAGAGGCAGGTGGCTGAGTTGTTGGGAGTGGCTCAGTGTTTGGGAGACCTTAGATGAAGGTGCCATCTGTGAGGTGATAGAGGCAGATGGTCTTTGTTCCTTAGAAGTTTTGGCAAGCAGCTCTTTGAGTCTGCTCACCTCCTCTTCCAGGATGGTGTTTTGGGCGATTACATCGTAAAAGAAGCCCAGGTCATCATCAGTAGATACTGAATCACCTAACCTCCTCATAGGATCAGGATGAACATGCACTGAGTGTAGCTCAGTTGTAGCATGTGCCCTTTTGTCTTGGAACTGGGGACTTCCTGCCTCAGGACTTTGTCGTCATCAGCAGTTGCCTCTGGTAAGGTCTTAGTAATGGTACCAACTACAACCTGATCATATGCTGAAGCAGGAGAAGTGGCAGCCTCACCAGAAGTTCCAATCTCCATTGCTACACTAGGAGAAGGAACATTGTAACCCCTATGTTGTGGGTTCTCAGCTGCACTTTGGTCCTCCCCCTCAATGGTAGAAGTATTCCCAGTAGTAATTGGTATCTGGGGAGGGGGTGAGGAGTGCAACTGAGTCAGCACTTGTGCAACAACTAATGTAGGACTTTGGGGGGGTTGCATGGGGAAATGGGGTAAAAGCAGTGTGCACCTGGGGAGAATGGTGCTCTTCAATGGCAATCTCCTCAAATGAGGAAGATCCCAGATTGGGGGTACCCCTTCTGTGGTTGCTGCAGGCTCCTTTTGAGAGGAATCCTGAGCAGCTGTGGCTGGGAGAGTCCTTATATCCACTAAGGGGTTATAACCAGTGGATATAGCCTGCGTTTGTGTTGCAGGGGCATCCTCAGGGGACTCATTTCCCTGAGTAGCCTTTTTGGTTTTCTTTTTAGTGGGTTTGGTGGGGACTTTTGATTTGGAGGTGGTGGTGTGGGTCCAGCTGCGTGGGTTTGCGCAATTGGCAGCCATTTTGAGTGATTGGTAGAGTTGTGCCGGGAGTATACTTCAGGCAATACAGCCATAGCAGGGACTCCCAGGCCAACAAGTCCTTCAGCTTGAAGCTGGTTTGCAATTATGGCCATTATGAACCGAGGATATAATATCCAACGGTTAGCAGTTTGTTTTTGAGCCATATCCTTGAGCTCTGAAAATAGTATTTCCGAAAAAATTTAAAGGTTGTTGCTCAAGGATGGAGTACATTACCTGCTGCCACCTTGTAGACATTTGATCCCAGAGGAAGCCTTAGGAGCCAAACAGACATTTACCATGTGAAATATGAGACGTTCAGCATCATGGAAATGTTTCTTCAGTATGGTGGAGGCACTAAGGTTTCCCTGATATCCATGGTGGGCAAAGGATAAATCAGTTGTGCCTTTTGGATATCCAGCAGGAAAAGTGGCATCATCCAGGTGTAGGGTTGACGAAGTATATCGGGAGTGATGACCACTTGGTGGTTGTTGATGACACGACCGGAGAGACTCTGTGTTGTTCTCCCCAGTGGTGAGGGTGACGTTCATCCAAAACTGGTTAAGGGATTCGGCATGAAGGATTGGATTGAGAAGAAAGGCCGTTTTGTAGGGTGACTGGACCATAAGATCATAGCATTATCGAACTTAACCCAGAATGGCGATTGGTGAGGTAAGCTAGACAGTTGTGTTGCGGTTTGAGCTGCATGGACGCCATTAATGAGAGAGAAGTTTTGGAGAGATGAATGTTAGGTTTGAAGAAGATGAGGCTTTAAAGGATTAGGTCAGGGATATTTATAGGGTACGGGTTAGAAAACGACTGAAGGGTTTGGTGTTAGTCATCAGTAGTTTTAAACGACCGTTGACATGGCATTACCCTTTCAAACGTTGAAACAGCTGAAGTCGTGGTTTTAGGCATCAGCAGTTAGAAAACTACTGAAGACCATGGTTTTGACTTTAGATTTGTGAAAACAACTGATAACTTGGTATTAGTCATCAGTAGTTATGAAACTACTGAAGACATGGTTTTGTCATCAGTTGTTGTAAACAGCTGATGACTTGGTATTAGTCATCAGTAGTTGTGAAACTATTGAAGACATGGTTTTATCATCAGTGTTTAGGATGAAACAGCAGTTGGAGAAACAACTGAAGAGAAAGTTCTCTTCAGTAGTTTTCGTCAATTCATAGCCTTTCAGCTGTTTCATACTGTCCTCAACACCTACTCATCAGCCTTTTAGCTGTTTTCAGTTGTTTCATAGGACATCAGTACTTATCTGTTTGTACTGATTTCAGTAGTTGTAACTACATCAGTAGTTGTAACTACATCAGTGGTTTAGAACAGATAAAGTACTTCAGTACTTGTGAGGCATTTAGCCTTCAGTAGTTATAAAAACTATGAAGGTGAAAGAACTCATCAGTACTTATATGTGACATGGTTACCAATGATCACCAGTACTTATTACTGAGATCATCAGTAGGTGTCACTTATTCTAGCTGCAGCATACCAAGCCTTAACACAAGGTTTTGGAAAGTAGAACTATCCAAAGGCTTAGTAAAAATGTCTGCAAGCTCATCAGCACTAGGCACAAACTTAGGATCAATCAGACCTTTTTCAAAACAATCCCGAATAAAGTGATTTCTGGTCTCTATATGTTTGGTCCTAGAGTGCGGGACTGGATTTTTGACAATGCACAGAGCTGAAGCACTATCCATTAATAATGGAGTCTTAGTCTCTGTAATGCCATAATCCAGAAGTTGGTTCTGAAGCCAGAGTACCTGAGAAGTGCAACTTGCAGCAGCAATGTACTCGGCTTCAGCAGTTGATGTAGCAACAGATGTTGTTTCTTACTCTACCAAGAAATCAAACAGTTGCCTAGGAATTGACAACCACCAGAAGTTGACTTTCTAGTTAACTTGCACCCTGCATAGTCACTATCTGAAAAAGCAACTAATTTGCAAGAGTGTCCAGTGGAATACCATAAACCTAGAGATTGTGACCTTGCAAATATCTAAAGATTCTCTTGACTGCAATCAAATGAGACTCTTTAGGAGCAGCCTGAAATCTAGCACAAACACATGTAGCAAACATAATATCTGGTCTAGAAGCTGTTAAATACATCAAGGACCCAATCATACATCTGTAAAGTGTTTCATCAACAACTTTACCTTTCTGATCTGCATCCAGTTGTGTGGTGTTGCACATGGGAGTAGAACAGGGCTTACAGTTTTGTAATCAAACTTATTCAAAACATCTTTTGTATATTTTGACTCATGAATAAGGTTCCATCAGCCTTTTGTTTAATTTGCAAGCCTAGAAAGAACTGTAATTCTCCCATTGCACTCATTTCAAACCTCTTTTTCATTAATGTTGTAAAATCATCACACAACTAGGGATCAGAGGATGCAAAAATGATATCATCAATGTAAATCTGAACAAGTAGCTTATGCTGATCCACCTTCTTAATGAACAAAGTTTTATCAATGGAGCCTCTAGTGAAATTATTCTTAAGAAGAAAAGTGGAGAGTGTCTCATACCAGGCTCTAGGAGCTTGTTTCAACCCATAAAGAGCCTTATCAAGTTTATACACCCATTCAGGATGTATTATCCTCAAAACCTGGTGGTTGACACACATAAACTTCTTCTTTATTTTACCATATAAAAATGCATTTTTGACATCCATTTGAAAAACTTTAAGATTGTGGAATACAGCATAGGCTAAAAACAATTTGATTGCCTCTAGTGTGGCTACAGGGGCAAAGGTTTCATCATAGTCAATACCTTCTTCTTGTGAAAACCCCTGTACAACCAGTCTAGCCTTGTTCTTAACAATAAGCCCATTTTCATCAGTTTTATTCCTAAACACCCATTTAGTGCCTATTGCACACTTACCTGGGGAAGAGGAACCAGTTCCCACACTTGCTGTTTCTTGAACTGAAGTAGCTCAAGTTGCATGGCTTCAACCCATCCATTGTCTCTCAAAGAAACATGGTAGTTCTTTGGCTCAAGCTGACTGATGAAGAGAGCATAGAAGCAGAAATTAGACATTGACTTCTTGTTGAAACTCCAGCTTTGATATCACCAATAATCTGAGACATTGGGTGATTCTTCAGTTCTTGATAAACAATGAGATCTATGCAAGTGTTTGTAGGACCTTCAGCAGCAGCAGATGTTGATGCAGACTCTTGAAACCAAGAATTAGATGGTAACTCAAAAGATGTAGAGGAAACAGAGATCTCATCAGCATTTGTTGTGGATGGAACTGCTGAAGCTACAGGAACATCAAATTTAGCAGACACATGCAGTTGGTCACTAAACTTGAATAGGTAAGTATTGATATTATCATCATCATCATCAATACCACCAGGTGGAAGACATGCTGCACAAGATGATTTATCCACATGATCTGCAACAGTTGGAGGTTGATAAGGAACATATTGCAGTATGTCCAAATCAAACAACTCCACAGGGTTTTGTGGAATCTTGTCCATAGGAGATTCATTAAACTTCACATGCAAAGTCTCTTCAACTATCTTTATTCTACAGTTGAAGACTCTGTATGCCTTGCAAGTAGATGAATAACCAACAAAATACCCTGCATCCACCTTAGGATCAAATTTTTGGAGTTGATCCTTTGTGTTGAGAATAAAACAGGGACACCCAAATGCTTTGAAAAATGAAATTAGAGGAGCCAAGTGATGGAGAACTTCATATGGAGTCTTCATCAACCTTTGATTTACTAAGGCTCTATTCTACACATAGCAAGCTGTGTTAACAGCTTCAGCCCAAAAGGTCAGTGGCAAACCAGAGTCAGCCAACATAGACCTTGTAGCTTCAATTAGGGTCCTGTTCTTCCTCTCCACTACTCCATTTTGTTCTGGAGTCCGTGGGATGCTAAACTGCCTTTTGATTCCCTTTGAAAGATAGAAGTCATCAAGTGTATGGTTTTTGAATTCAGTTCCATTGTCACTCCTAATACATTTGATTGGAAGGGAGTACTGCTTCTCAACATACAACACAAAGTGAATAATCTTCTGAGCAACCTCATCCTTTGAATGTAGAAAGAAAGTCCATACAAATCTGGAGTAATCATCCACAATTACCAGATAGTATTTCTTCTTTGCCATGCTCATCACTCTCACAGGACCAAATAGATCCATATGAAGTAATTGCAAGCAGGCAGTGGACTTAGGCTCTTCAATAGGAGGGAATGAGACTTTGTGCTGTTTTCCTTTTAAACAAGCAGTGCAGGTTTCATCACAGTGGAACTCATTTATTGGTAAGCCTCTGACTAAACTATTGTGAATCAGCTGATTCATGTTTTTGAAATTAACATGACCCAACCTTCTGTGCCATAGTTTAGATTCTTGAGGAGAGGCTTTGGAAAATAGGCAAGGATGGCCTCTGAGATCTATTTTCTTGGAAATATCTAAGGCATATACTCTACCTTCCTGATGGCTCTCAGGAGAGTGTGATCATCCAATATCTTATCAATCAAATGCAGAACTTTGGATGACAAAATCCTACAGTTCTGACCGGTGAAAAGAGCAACATGGCCTTTATCACACATTTGACTGACACTCAAGAGATTGTACTTGAGATTTTCCACATGATTAACATCATCAAACTTTATTTCTCCATTGGAGACAAAGCCGTTTCCAATGATGTAACCCCTAGCATCATTGCTAAAAGAAACAAACCCCTTCTTTCCTTGAGAGTAGTCATGAAGAAGAGAGCTGTTCCCAGTCATGTGCATAGATCCCCCACTGTCTACATACCAGATGCTACTTTGGCATGTTGAAGAACCCTGCAATTATAAACAATCAGTTAGTTTTGGATACCCAAACCTTTTTGGTTTTGGGCCTGTTCTCATCAACAGATGGTAAACTAACAGGTTTGATGGAAACAATAGCCTGAGAGGAAGAAGATGGTGAAGAAGAGGAATCCTTTGGCTTGGACCTCCTTTTCTGTGGTTTCAACATAGGAACATCTAATTGGTTAACTCTTCCCAATAGATGTTGAACCGTCATAACCAGCTGTGTCTGATTTTGTGATAAAGCTTTCAGCTCATCAGGCACATTGGCATTGGAGTTTGATAAGTTCCTATGTTGCACCTTCTTCTTTTGAGCAATCTCAGTTGTTACCTGTTTAACCCCTTCCTTTTTGGATTTCTTTATGGACTTAAGGGTTACAGGATTTGATGTTGCTGATACAAATGTGGTCTCAAACTCAGTTTTCATTTTAACTATTTTCTCTTTAATTTCCTCTTTATGTTTGAGTTTGGATCCTCTTTTGTACCAACAATCATCTCTAAGATGATTAAACAAGCCACATACTTCACATGGTTTCTTCTTCATCTTATTTTGATCATCAACTAAAGAGGATGAAACTACTGAAGACTTGCTCCTCAGTGCTTTGAAAGCATTGTTTACTTTCTTGACTTCCTCTTTAGTAGTCTTCAAACTCTTTCTACTGACAGTTTTCTTCTTTTCAGTACTAACAGTAGTTAGAGTTTGAACTTCAGGTGTTAAATCTTGCTCTCTAATCCTTTCAGGACTTTCAGAATTAACTCCTGAGTTGATCAACTCTTTGATCATGTGAGTGTCAGCAGTGGAACCATCAACATCAGCTGATAGGTTCTGAGAGGGCTTAGTGCTGACTTCTACTTCTGATGGTGCTGTATGAGAAAGTAGATCACATGATGATATGGATTGTTATTGCTCTCACCATCAGATTCTACCTCTGCTCTGGGAGTAAAATCTGTAGGTGGAGCAGTGTGATTATAACCAATGCCAAACTTCACATTGGAAGCAAATTGCTTACTAAGAAGCATTTCAAAGCCCTTGCAAGAGTTTACCCATCGATCACACTCTACCTGGGTAGTTGCAAGTGTATCCTTGAGATCTCTATACTTCTCTAGAAGTATCTCTTCCCTAGCCTTATCATCAGTTATTTGGCATTTAAGTTTGTAAATCTCATCATTCTTCTCATTAAGCACAGACTCAAATTCAGCTTTGCTTTTGGAAATTATTTGTTCTAGCTCAATGTTCTTGTTGATTAAAGCTACATTTGCTTCTCTAATAGATGCAAATGCGGCTATGCATGATTCAGAACATAGTTTGGCTTTTGCCTCAGAGGATACCTGTGATACCTTTGGTGTAGAGGCATTAGAGGATGAAGTATCAGCAGAATCCAAAGCCATAAGAGCTAGATTTCCAAAGGGACTGTCACCACCATGTTGATCAGCACCAGTGAACAGTTGTTCATGACCCGACAAATCATCTGGTAAACTGCTCCAGTCAACAACTCCTGGGGTGAAGAAGCTGTGTTGTTGAGGTTGAATTTGTTGATGAGATTGGGAAGGTTGAGGTTCAGGCAATGCAGGTGATTGTTGTGAAATGGGAGCTTGAACTGGATTAGACTGAGGCAAGTAATAGCGAGGAACAGGATATGACATTGGACCCTGGGGGACAAAGTATGCAGGAGATCTAGGATGTGAATGATGACCAGAACCAGCAGGATGTTGCCCTCTGTTTTGTGGACTAGTACTAGGAAAAGTCACAAAGGGTGCAGAAGAGTTAGATCCAGTTGATCTACACTCTCTTGCAAAGTGTCCCAGCCTTTGGCATTTGTGACACCTCAACTTACTCTTGTCAAAACCAACTTTGGTTTTGCCAGAGAGTCCAGGAAATTTCCTGCCAGTTCTCTTGTAGAACTTCTGAGATCTGATATTAATCAATGCCATTTGGCTCAGAATATCCATCTCTTCTAGATCATCATCAGCTATTCCTTTCAAATCATCCATGATGAAGCATAGATTGTCACTAATACTGCCAGAATGACTCTCAATACCAACAAATGCATGATGAGAACTATTTGAAGAGAAATCAATATGCTCATCATAATTGCTTTCAGATGCAGCATATTCTGACTCATGACCAACCAAGGCAGTATTCCCTGGTACAAAGTCATCAGTGAGCTTTCCTGATGAGGACAGTTTCCTTTTCTGCTCTATCTCTCTTTCGAATGTAAGCAGTTCCCATGAAGTTGGGTGAGAGATAGGCTATCCAGATTTGCACTGGAGCGTAGGACAATAGTGTATGTGTCCCATCTCTCAGGCAGTGATCTGAGGAACCTGTTATTCATCTGGCTGTTGGTGTATTCCTATTTCACCATTTTCAGCTCAGAGATCAAACAGGAAAAACGCTCAAACTGCTGAGTCAGTGTCTCACCCTTTCTATGAGAGAATGTCTCATATTGTTGGGCAAGGATTTCTCTGTTGTTTGCTAAGACCTCATCTGTGCCACCGAATTGTTCCTTCAGGGCATTCCAGAGATCTTTAGCAGTTTCATGATGCATAAGCCCTGAATAGATTTCATTAGGCAGTGCCATGGCCAGAATTCCATGGGCTTTAGCATCAATCTCAAACAGTTTCCGATCTTCATCAGAGTATTATTCCTTCTTCTTCGGAACCATTTGATTGGTTTCCGGATTGTTCACCATAGGCTTATGTGGTCCATGTACCACAGATGTCCAACAACCTGAACTGTTAACAGACAGGTGATGAAGTATTCTTCGCTGCCATATGTTATACTCGGTCCTAACCAGCATCGGGGCTTGGTTGAGGAACCGGTATTGTGAGGATCATTAGAAGGAGTAGTCATCTCAGATTCAATCAAATTCAATTAAGCTATAACAGATTTAGAACAAAAACACAACAACCAATTGAACCAAGAGAGATCTCAAAATAAATGAATGAAAGCGTCAGAAATTCAATAATCTATAACCAGTTCTTGCAAATATGCTAATTCAATCAAACATAGATATCAGTTAGCAGTTTCAATGATCAATTGTTAGATCGATCAATGATTAACCTGCTCTGATACCACTTGTTAGGATCAGTGATCTACGTTTGATTGATTAGAGAGTATAGCAGCAGAATTCTAACAATGAATTAGCCAATTCACAAGAACAAAGAGATATTCAATGTAAGAACAAAAACGGTTATAGATAGAGAGAATTCTGCAGATATATTTCATTCAATATTTGCTTTCGTGGTAACGGAATGTCACAATTACAATTAGGTCAACACCTCTTATATATAAGAGATGTGACGTCTGCTGATGTCACTTGATACTGACATCTAACAGAATTTATCACAAACTACTGATAGTTAACATAACTACTGAAGATGTCAAACAGCTGACATCTTCTTACAAAAATGCAGTGTTAACTATTGTTACAACTACTGAAAAGAAACTACTGAAACTATAACAACTGAAGAACATACTCTTCAGTTTTTTTACAAATACTAAAACAAAGAAAACTGCTGAAAGGTAAACCATCACAACTACTAAAGAAGACCTCTTCAGTTGTTGTGACAACGTCTGATACTTTGGTCTTCCGCACTTGTGTCTTCAGACTTTGTCTTCAGCACTTGTGTCTTCAGACTTTGTCTTCAGCACTTGTGTCTTCAGACTTTGTCTTCAGCACTTGTGTCTTCAGACTTTGTCTTCAGCACTTGTGTCTTCAGACTTTGTCTTCAGCACTTGTGTCTTCAGACTTTGTCTTCAGCACTTGTGTCTTCAGACTTTGTCTTCAGCACTTGTGTCTTCAGACTTTGTCTTCAGCACTTGTGTCTTCAGACTTTGTCTTCAGCACTTGTGTCTTCAGACTTTGTCTTCAGCACTTGTGTCTTCAGACTTTGTCTTCAGACTTGTGTTGAGACTTTGTAATCAGCTGTTGTCTTCAGCTGTTGTGGTCTTCAGTAGTTGTTGTGACGTCTGTGGGACTTAAAGGTTTTTCTGATCCAGCTCATGGTTCTTTTGGTCTAACAGATGTTATCCATTGATCTGCTGTGTTCAGCATCAGCCTCTTTTACCATTAGCTCCAAGGTAGTCTCCTTCACATTCTTTCTTTTCTTTGATTTCTCCATGTTAGCTTCCTTCCCCTTCTCTTTTTCAATCTCCACAGCCAACTCCTTCTCTTTTTCCACTTCTGTCACTTCTGTTTCTTTATCTTTCTCTTTCCTCTCTGCACTCCTCTTTCTTTTTCCTTTCACTGACTGAATCTCCCCCTTTTTGGTTGCATTGGTTGCAAGGGTTTGATTGTCAGAAAGCTGTTTGCCCACAACTTCTTCTATCAAGGGTTGTATTACTGAGGAAAGCCTCTCATCAATGGTTTTGATCACTATATCAGTGATTATAGGTGTGATGAGAGGTAGGGAATTTTGAAAGATAGCAGCTATTTGCTCAGGGGGGTTCTGTTCCTAAGAAATAGTGCCAGAAGCAGAGGCAGGTGGCTGAGTATTTGGGAGTGGCTCGGTGTTTAGGAGACCTTCAGATGAAGGTGCCATCTGTGGGGTGTGAGAGGCAGATGGTCTTTGATCCGCAGAAGTTTTGGCAAGCAGCTCTTTGAGTCTACTCACCTTCTCTTCCAGGATGGTGTTTTGGGCTAATACATCATAAAAGAAGCCCAGGTCATCATCAGTGGGTACTGAATCACCTAACCTCCTGATAGAATCAGGATGAATATGCACTGAGTGTAGATCAGTTGTAGCATGTGCCCCTTTGTCTTGGAACTGGGGACTTCCTCCCTCTGGACTATGTCCTTCATCAGCAGTTGCCTCTGGTAAGGTCTTAGTAATGGTACCAACTACATCCTGATCATATGCTGAAGCAGGATAAGTGGCAGCCTCACCAGAAGTTCCAATCTCCTTTTCTACACTAGGAAATGGAACATTGTAACCCCTATGCTGTGGTTATCAGATGCACTTTGATCCTTCCCCTCAATGGTAGAGGTATGCCCAGTTGTAATTGGTATCTGGGGAGGGGGTGAGGAGTGCAACTGACTCAGCACTTGTGCAACAATTAATGTAGGACTTTGGGGGGCGGTTGCATGGGGTGATTGGGTAGAAGCAGATTGCACCCGGGGTGAATGGTGCGCTTCAATGGTAACCCTCTCAAGTGAGATAGGTTCTAGCAGTGTGGGTTCCCTAATATTGGTTGCAACAGGATCCTGTTGAGAGGATACCTGTGCGGCTTTGGCAAGTTGAGTCTTTGACACAACTGGGGGGCTAATACCAGTATGTGCTTCCTGTGTTTGTGGTACAGGGGCATCCTCAGGGGACTCATCTCCCTGAGTAGCCGTTTTTGGCTTTTTGGATTTAGGTTTGGTGGGGACTTTGGATCTGGAGGTGGTGGTTGTGGGTTCCAACTGCGTGGGTTTTCGCAGTTTGCCAGCCTATTTTAGTGTTTGGTCAGAGTTGTGCCTGGAGTATACTTCAGGCAATACAGCCGTTGCAGGGACTCCAAGGCCAACAAGTCCCTCAGCTTTCAGCTGATTCTCTATGATGGCCATAATGAACCGAGGATATAATATCTATCGATTAGAAAGAGGTTTTGAGGCCATATCCTTAAGTTCAAGAAAAATAATTTCAGAAAAGTTTAAGTCTTGTTGCTCAAGGATAGAGAATAGTACCTGCTGCCACCTGGTAGACATTTGATCCCAAGAGGATGTCTTAGGAGCTAAGCAAACATTTACCATGTGAAAGATAAGACGTTCTGCATCATGGAAATGCTTCTTCAGGATGGTAGATGCACTGAGGTTTCCCTGATGTCCATGATGGGCAAAGGATAAATCAGTTGTGCCCTTTGGATACCCAGCAGGGAAAGTGGCATCATTCAAGTTAAGGGTTTGGTGAATGACTTCCGGAGTGATGACCACTTGATGATTGTTGATGAACGACTGGAGAGACTCGGTGTCGTTCTCCCCAGTTAGAAGGGTGACGTTCGTCCAAAACTGGTGTAAGGATTCGACATGAATGGTGGGATTTAGAAGGAAGGCCATTTGGTAGGGAGATTGGACCATTAGATCAATGGCGTTGTCGAACTTTGTCCAGAAAGGTGATTTTGTGAGGTAGGCAACACAGTTATGTCGTGGTTTGAGCTGCATGGTCGCCATTAATGAGAGAGAAGTTTTGGAGATTTGAACGTTAGGTTTGGAGAGGATGAAGCGCTGAAGGATTAGGTATGGTGTATTTATAGGGTAAGGGTTAGAAAACGACTGAAGGGTTTGGTGTTAGTCATTAGTAGTTGTAAACGACTGATGACATGGTATTACCCTTTCAGAAGTTGAAACAACTAAAGTCTTGGTTTTAGGCATCAGCAGTTATAAAACTACTGAAAACCATGGTTTTGACTTCAGATGTTTGAAAACAACTGAAGACTCGGTTTGGTCTTCAGGTGTTGTAAACAACTGATAACTTGGTATTAGTCATCAGTAGTTATGAAACTACTGAAGACATGGTTCTATCATCAGTTGTTGTAAACAGCTGATGACTTGGTGTTAGTCATTAGTAGTTGTGGTTTTGTCATCAGTTGTTTAGGATGAAACAACAGTTGTAGAAACAACTGAAGAGAAAGGTCGCATCAGTAGTTTTCGTCAATTCATAGCCTTTCAGCTGTTTCATACTGTCCTCAACACTTACTCATCAGCCTTTTAGCTGTTTCAGTTGTTTCTTAGGACATCAGTACTTGTCTGTTTTTACTGACATCAGTAGGTATAACTACATCAGTAGTTGTAACTTTATCAGTTGTTTTAACAGAATCAGTACAATATGTGATATGGTACTAATGATCATCAGTACTTATATACTGAGATCATCAGTAGTTATCACTTATTCTAGCTGCCGCATACCAAGCCGTAACACTAGGTTTTGGAAAGTTGAACTATCCAAAGGCTTAGTAAAAATGTCTGCAAGCTCATCAGCACTAGGCACAAACTTAGGATCAATCAGACTTTTTTCAAAACAATCCCTAATAAAATGATGTCTGATCTCTATATGTTTGGTCCTAGAATGCTGGACTGGATTTTTGACAATGCATAGAGCTGAAGCACTATCCATTAATAATGGAGTCTTAGTCTCTGTAATGCCATAATCCAAAAGTTGGTTCTGAAGCCAGAGTACCTGAGAGGTACAACTTGCAGCTGCAATGTACTCTGCTTCAGCAGTGGATGTAGCAACAGATGTTTGTTTCTTACTCTGCCAAGAAATCAAACAGTTGCCTAGGAATTGACATCCACCAGAAGTTGACTTTGTAGTTAACTTGCACCCTGCATAGTCACTATCTGAAAAAGCAACTAATTTGCAAGAGTGTCCAGTGCAATACCATAAACCTAGAGATTGTGTACCTTGCAAATATCTAAAGATCCTCTTGACTGCAATGAAATGAGACTCTTTAGGAGTAGCCTGAAATCTAGCACAGACACCAGTAGCAAACATGATATCTGGTCTAGAAGTTGTTAAGTACATCAAGGACCCAATCATACATCTGTAAAGTGTTTCATCAACAACTTTACCTTTCTGATCCGCATCTAGTTGTGTGGTGTTGCACATGGGAGTAGAACAGGGCTTACAATTTTGTAAATCAAACTTATTCAAAAGATCTTTTGTATATTTGGACTGATGAATAAAGGTTCCATCAGCCTTTTGTTTGATCTGCAAACCTAGAAAGAATTGTAATTCTCCCATTGCACTCATTTCAAACCTCTTTTTTATTAATTTGGGAAAATCATCACACAACTGGGGATCAGAGAATGCAAAAATAATATCATCAACATAAATTTGAACAAGTAGCTTATGCTGATCCACCTTCTTAATAAACAAAGTTTTATCTATGGAGCCTCTAGTGAAATTATTCTTGAGAAGAAAAGTGGAAAGTGTCTCATACCAGGCTCTAGGAGCTTGTTTCAGCCCATAAAGAGCCTTATCAAGTTTATACACCCATTCAGGATGTTTATTGTCCTCAAGACCTGGTGGTTGACACACATAAACTTCTTCTTTTATTTTGCCATATAAAAATGCACTTTTGACATCCATTTGAAAAACTTTGAGATGGTGGAATGCAGCATAGGCTAAGAACAATCTAATTGCCTCTAGTCTGGCTACAGGGGCAAAGGTTTCATCATAATCAATACCTTCTTCTTGTGAGAACCCCTGTACAACCAGTCTAGCCTATTGCACACTTACCTGGGGGTAGAGGAACCAGTTCCCACACTTGCTGTTTCTTGAACTGAAGTAGCTCAAGCTGCATGGCTTCAACCCATCCATTGTCTCTTAAAGCAATATGATAGTGCTTTGGCTCTAGCTGACTGATGAAGAGAGCATAGAAGCAGAAGTTAGACAATTGAATTCTTGTTGAAACTCAGCATTGATATCACCAACGATTTGAGACATTGGGTGATTCTTTAGCTCTTGATAAACAATGATATCTGTGCAAGTGTTTGTAGAAATTTCAGCAGCAGCAGATGTTGATGCAGACTCTTGAAACCAAGAATTTGATGGTAACTCAAAAGATGTAGAGGAATCAGAAATCTCATCAGCATTTGTTGTGGATGGAACTGTTGAAGCTACAGGAACATCAAGTTTAGCAGACTCAGGCAGTTGGTCACTAAACTTGAATAGGTGAGTATTGATATTATCATCATCATCATCAATACCACCAGGTGGAAGACATGCTGTAGAAGATGATTTATCCACATGGTTTGCAACAACTGGAGGTTGATAAGGAACATATTGCAGTATGTCCAAATCAAACAACTCCACAGGGTTTTGTGGAATCTTGTCCATTGGAGATTCATTAAACTTCACATGCAAAGTCTCTTCAACTATCTTTGTTCTGCAGTTGAAGACTCTGTATGCTTTGCAAGTAGATAAATAACCAACAAAATACCCTGCATCCACCTTAGGATCAAATTTTTGGAGTTGATCTTTTGTGTTGAGAATAAAACAGGGACACCCAAATGCTTTGAAAAATGAAATTAGAGGAGCCAAGTGATGTAGAACTTCATATGGAGTCTTCATCAAGCTCTGATTTACTAAGGCTCTATTCTGCACATAGCAAGCTGTGTTAACAGCTTTAGCCCAAAATGTCAATGGCAAACCAGAGTCAGCCAACATAGACCTTGCAGCTTCAATTAGGGTCCTGTTCTTTCTCTCCACTACTCCATTTTGTTCTGGAGTCCTTGGGATGCTAAAATGCCTTTTGATTCCCTTTGAAAGATAAAATTCATCAAGTGTATGGTTTCTGAATTTAGTTCCATTGTTACTCCTTATACACTTGACTGAAAGGGAATACTGCTTCTCAACATACAACACAAAGTTGATAATCTTCTGAGCAACCTCATCCTTTGAATGTAGAAAGAAAGTCCACACAAATCTGGAGTAATCATCCACAATTAGCATACAGTATTTCTTCTTTGCCATGCTTATCACTCTCACAGGACCAAAAGATCCATATGCAGTAAGTGCAAGCAGGCAGTGGACTTAGGCTCTTCAATAGGAGGGAATGAGACTTTGTGTTGTTTTCCTTTTAAACAAGCAGTGCGGGTTTCATCCCAGTGGAACTCCTTTATTGGTAAGCCTTTCACTAAACTATTGTGGATCAGCTGATTCATGTTTTTGAAATTAACATGACCCAGCCTTCTGTGCCACAGTTTAGATTCCTGAGGAGAGACTTTGGAAAATAGGCAAGGATGGCCTCTGAGATCTATTTTCTTGGAAAGATCTAAGGCATACACTCTTCTTGTCCTGTTGGCCCTCAGGAGAGTGTGATCATCCAACACCTTATCAATCAAATTCAGAACTTTGGATGATAGAATCCTGCAGTTCTGACTGGTGAAAAGAGCAACATGGCCTTTATCACACATTTGACTACACTCAAGAGATTGTACTTGAGATTTTCCACATGATTAACATCATCAAACTTTATTTCTCCATTGGAGACAAAGCCTTTTCCAATGATGTAACCCTTAGCATCATTGCCAAAAGAAACAAACCCCTTCTTTCCTTAGAGTAGTCATGAAGAAGAGAGTTGTTCCCTGTCATATGCATAGATCCCCCACTGTCTACATACCAGATGCTACTTTGGCATGTTGAAGAACCCTGTAATCATAAACAATTAGTTAGTTTTTGAGACCCAAACCTTTTTGGTTTTGGGTCTATTCACATCAACAGATGGTAAACTAACGGACTTGCAATGAATAACAGCCTGAGGGGATGGAGATGGTGAAGAAAAAGATTCATTTGGCATGGATTTTCTTCTCTGTGGTTTCAACACCAGAGCATCTAATTGGTTGACTCTCCCCAATAGATGTTGAACCATCATAACAAGTTGTGTCTGATTTTGTGATAAAGCCTTCAGCTCATCAGACACATTAGTGCTTGAGTTTGATGAGTTCCTGTGTTGTACCATCTCTCTTTGAGCAACCTCAGCTGTTACCTGTTTAACCCCTTTCTTTGTGGATTTCTTTTTGGATTTTGGGGTTACAGGTTTTGATGTTGCGGGTACAAATTTGATTTAAACTCGGTTTTCATTTTATCCATTTTATCTTTAATGTTTTCATTATGTTTGAGTTTGGAGCCCTTTTATACCAGCAATCATCAGTAAGATGATTGAATAAGCCACATATTTCACATGGCTTTTTCTTCATCTTAAGTTGATCATCTGCCGAAGAAGATGAAACTACTGAAGACTTGTTCTTCAGCAGTTTGCTATCAGTACTAGCAGTTTTCTTTGCTTTAGTACCTGCTTTCTTGATATCTTCTTCAGTAGTTTTCCCACCCTTTCTACTTGCAGTTTTCTTTCCTTTAGTACATGTAGTAGTTGGGCTTGTTCTCCAGGTGTTATGACATTCTTTTTAGTACTTTCAGTACTTTATGAAATATCACCTGGAGTGATCAACTTTGTGATCATGTGAGTGTCAGCATTTGAACCATCAACATCAGCTGATAGTTTCTGAGAGGAATTAATATTGACTTCTACTTCTGATGGTGCTGTATCAGATAGTAGATCACATGATGAAAAGGATTGGTTATTGCTTTCACCATCAGATTCTACCTCTGCTCTGGGAGTAAAGTCTGTAGGAGGAGTAGTGTGATTATAACCAATGCCAAACTTCACATTGGAAGCAGATTGCTTACTAAGAAGCATTTCAAAACCCTTGCAAGAATTTACCCATCGATCACACTCTACCTGGGTAGTTGCAAGTGTTTCTTTGAGGTCTCTGTACTTCTCTAGAAGTATCTCTTCCCTAGCCTTATCATCAGTGATTTGGCATTTAAGTTTGTAAATCTCATCATTCTTATCATTAATCACAGACTCAAATTCAGCTTTGCTTTTGGAAATTGTTTGTTCTAGCTCAATGTTCTTGTTAATTAAAGCTACATTTGCTTCTCTAATAGATGCAAATGCGGCTATGCATGTTTCGGAACATAGTTTGGCTTTTTCCTCAGAGGATACCTGTGATACCTGTGGTGTAGAGGCCTTAGAGGATGAAGTATCAGCAGACTTCAAAGCCATAAGAGCTAGATTTCCAAAAGGACTTTCACCACCATGTTGACCAGCACCAGAGAACAGTTGTTCATGACCACATAAATCATCTGGTAAACTGCTCCAGTCAACAACTCCTGGGATGAAAAAGCTGTGTTGTTGAGGTTGAGTTTGTTGATGAGATTGGGAAGGTTGAGGTTCAGGTAATGCATGTGGTTGTTGTGCAATTGGAGCTTGAACTAGATTTGGCTAAGGCCTGTAATAGCAAGGAAAAGGATATGACATTGGACCTTGGGGGACAAAGTATGCAGGAGATACAGGGTATGATTGATGACCAGAACCAGCAGGATGTTGCCCTCTGTTTTGTAGACTAGTGCTAGGAAAAGTCACAAAGGGTGCAGAAGAGTTAGATCCATTTGATCTACATTCTCTTGCAAAGTGTCCAAGCCTTTGGCATTTGTGACACCTCAACTTACTCTTGTCAAAACCAACTTTGGTTTTGCCAGAGAGTCCCGGAAATTTCCTGCCAGTTCTCTTGTAGAACTTCTGAGATCTGATATTAACTAAGGCCATTTGGCTTAGAATATCCATCTCTTCTAAATCATCATCAGCAATTCCCTTCAGATCATCCATAATGAAGCATAGATTGTCACTATTACTGCCAAAATGACTATCAATACCAACAAATGCATGATGAGAACTGTTTGAAGAGAAATCAATATGCTCATCATAATTGCTCTCAGATGCAACATATTCTGACTCATGACCACCCAAGACAGTGTTCCCTGGTACAAAGTCATCAGTGAGCTTTCCTGATGATGACAGTTTCCTTTTCTGCTCTATCTCTCTTTCGAATGTAAGCAGTTTCCCAAGAGTTGGGTGAGAGATAGGCTATCCAGATTTGCACTAGAGCGTAGGACAATAGTGTATGTGTCCCATCTCTCAGGCAGTGATCTGAGGAATCTGTTATTCATCTGGCTGTTGGTGTATTCCTGTTTCACCATTTTCAGCTCAGAGATCAAACAGAAAAACGCTCAAACTTGTGAGTCAGTGTCTCACCCTTTCTATGAGAGAATGTCTCATATTGTTGGGCGAGGATTTCTCTGTTGTTTGCTAAGACCTCATCAGTTTCACCAAATTGTTCCTTCAGTGCATTCCAGAGGTCATGAGCAGTTTCATGATGCATAAGCCCTGAATAGATTTCATTAGGCAGTGCCATGGCCAGAATTCCATGGGCTTTAGCATCACTCTCAAACAGTTTCCAATCTTCATCTGAGTATTGTTCCTTCTTCTTCGGAACCATTTGATTGGTTTTCGGATTGTTCACCATAGGCTTATGTGGTCCATGTACCACAGATGTCCAACAACCTGAACTGTTAACAGACAGGTGATGAAGCATCCTTCGTTGCCATATGTTATACTCAGTCCTAACCAGCATCGGAGGCTTGGTTGAGGAACCGGTATTGTGACGGTCATTAGAAGGAGTAGTCATCTCAGATTCAACCAAATTCAATTAAGCTATAACAGATTTAGAACAAAACACAACGAACCAAATTGAACTAAGAGAGATCTCAAAATGAATAAGCGAAAGCGGCAGAAATTCAATAATCTATAAACAGTTCTTGCAAATAAGCTAATTCAATCAAACATAGATATCAAATAGCAGTTTCAATGATCAACTGTTAGATCGATCAATGATTAACCAGCTCTGATACCATTTGTTAGGATCAGCGATCTATGTTTGATTGATTAGAGAGTATAGCAGCGGAAATCAAACAATGAATTAGCTAATTCACAAGAACACAAAAGATATTCAAGGTAAGAACAAACGGTTATAGATAGAAAGAATTCTGCAAATATATTTCATTCAATATTCGCTTTCGTGGTAACAGAATGTCACACATACAATTAGGTCTAGACCTCTTATATAGGAGATGTGACGTCTGCTGATGTCACTTGATAGTGACATCTAACAGAATTTATTCAAACTACTGATAGTTAACACAACTACTGAAGATGTCAAACAGCTGACATCTTTTCACAAAAATGCTAAGTGTTAACTATTACTACAACTAGTGAAAAGAAACTACTGACACTACAACGACTGAAGAACATGCTCTTCAGTTGTTTATACTGAAACAAAAAGAAAACTACTGAAAGAAAACCATCACAACAACTGAAGAATGCTTCTTCAGCTGTTGTAACAAACTCTGAAGGCTTCAGTACTTGTACTTGAACTTCAGTTGTTGTCATCAGCTAATGTCTTCAGTCTTTGTACTTCAGCTACTGATCTTCAGTACTTTGTTCTTCAGCTGTTGATCTTCAGACTTTGGTCATCAGCTGTTGAAGTTTTCAGTACTTTAGTCTTCAGCTATTGAAGTCTTCAGTACTTTAGTTTTCAGCTGTTGATTTTCAGACTTTGGTCTTCAGCTTTTGAAGTCTTCAGTACTTTAGTTCTTTAGCTGTTGAAATCTTCAGACTTTGTCAAACAGCTGATCAAGTTTTCAGCAGTTGTTGTGATGTCTGTGGAACTTAGAGGATTTTCTGATCAGGCTCATTGGTTCTTTTGGTCCAACACTTTGCCACTATTTGGGCGTCTGAGCTTACACTTAGATTATTAACACTTAGGCGCATGGGGTTTGGGCACACAGGAAGTTGGCCGTTGGGCGCAGGGGAACACTGTTGTTGGACCAAAAGAACCAATGAGCCTGACTAGATAAACCTCTAAGTCCCCATAGACATTACAACTGGTAAAGAAGATCACAACAGCTGAAGACATCAGCTGATTACAAGGTCTGAAGACAAGATCTGAAGATTTCTACTGAAGACAAAGTCTGAAAGTGAAGTACTAAAGACAAAGTCTGAAGCTATCAGCTGAAGACAACATCTAAAATAAAAGTCTGAAGAACAAAGACTGAAGACAAAGACTGAAGTCCAGAGTGATCAGTAGTTGTCACATCAGCTGAAGTTATTAACTTCAGTAGTTGTGATGGTTTTCCTTTTAGTACTTGTAATTTACCTTTCAGTAGTTTTAGTTCAGTATTTTTATGTTCTTGTACTTAGCATTCTCTGAGATGTGATCAGTTGTTGAGAACATTCTCAGTAGTTTGCATAATTTCAGTTGTTTGTATAATTCTGTTAGATGTCACTATCAAGTGACATCAGCAGACGTCACATTCCATATATAAGGAATGTTGACCTAGTTGTAACGGTGTGACTTTCAGCCACCATGAAAGCATTTGAATGAAATATTCCTTTTGCAGAATTCTCTCTCTCTCTCTCTCTCTCTATAACCGTGTACTATTCCATTGAATATCAATTGAGTTCTTGCTAATTGTCTAATTCATTGTTCGAATTCCGCTGCAATCTACTCTATTTGATCAAACTTAAATTACTGATCCTAACAAATGGCATCAGAGCAGGTTAATCATTGATCGATCTAACAATTAATCATTGAAACTGCTATTTTGATATCTATGTTTGATCGAATTAGCATATTTGCAAGAATTGGTTATAGAGATTGAATTTCTGCTGCTTTTGGTTATTTGCTTTGAGATTCCTCTTTGTTCGTATTGAGTTTGTCGTCTTTTGCGCTAAATCGGTTAAAAATTAATTGAATTTGATTGAATCTAAGAATGACTGCTCCTTCTAATGATCCTGACAATACTGGCTCCTCAACCAAGCCTCCGATGCTGGTTAGGACTGAGTATAACATATGGCAACGAAAAATGCTCCATCACCTATCTGTTAACAGTTCAGGTTGTTGGACATCTGTGGTACTTGGTCCACACAAGCCTATGGTGAACAATCCGGAAACCAACCAAATGGTTCCGAAGAAGAAGGAACAATACTCAGCTGAGGATCGAAAACCAAATAAAATCTATTATGGGCTTATGCATGATGAAACTGCTCATGACCTCTAGAATGCATTGAAAGAACAATTTGGTGGAACAGATAAGCTCTTAGCATACAATAGAGAAATCCTCGCCCAACAATATGAGACATTCTCGCATAGGAAGGGTGAGACACTGACTCAATAGTTTGAGTGTTTTTCTTGTTTGATCTCTAAGCTGAAAATGGTCAAACATGAATACACTAATAGCCAGATGAACAACAATTCCTTAGATCACTGCCTGAGAGATGGGACACATATACCATTGTGCTACACTCCAGTGCAAATCTGTATAGCGTATCTCTCACCCAACTCCATGGGAAACTGCTTACATTTGAAAGAGAGATAGAGCAGAAAAGGAACTGGCATCATCAGGAAAGCTCACTGATGACTTTGTACCAGGGAACACTGCCTTGGTTGGTCATGAGTCAGAATATGCTGCATCAGAAAGCCATTATGATGAGCATATAGATTTGTCTTCAAACAGTTTTGATCATGCATTTGTAATGTTGATAGTCAGTCAGGCTGTAATAGTGACAATTTGTGCTTCATTATGGATGATTTGAAAGGTATTGCTGATGATGACTTAGAAGAGATGGATATTCTGAGCCAAATGGCCTTGATAATATCAGATCTCAAAAGTTCTACAAGAAAACTGGTAGGAAATTTCCAGGACTCTCTAGCAAAACCAAAGTTGGTTTTGACAAGAGTAAGTTGAGGTGTCACAAATGCCACAGGCTTGGGCACTTTGCAAGAGAGTGTAGATCAACTGGATCTAACTCCTCTGCACCCTTTGTGACTTTTCCAAGCAATGGTTCACAAAACAGAGGGCAACATCCTACTAGTTCTGGTGATCACTCACAACCTCTATCTCCTGCATATCTTCTCCCTCAGGGTCCAATACCATATCCATATCCCTGTTCTTACATGCCACAGCCAAATCAAGTTCAAGTTCCTATTGCACAACAACCTCAAGCCTTACCTGAGCCTCAACCATCTCAACCATCTCAATCACAACCTCATCACAGTTTCTCCACCCCTGGTGCTATTGACCGGAGCAGTTTACCAGATGATCTTCTGGTAATGAGATATTATTTGCAAGTGATGGTCAACATGGTGGTGAACATCCTTTTGGGAATCTTGCTCTCATCGCCTTGGAGTCTACTGAGGGTTCATGCTCCAGTGCATCTTCATCACAGGTAACCCAGGTATCCTCTGAGGCTAAGGCCAAGCTATGTTCTGAATCTTGCATAGCTGCATTTATCTCTATTAGAGAGGCAAATGTAGCTTTAATAAATCAAAATCTTGAGCTTGAGCAAAATCTTTCCAAAAGAAACGCTGAGTATGAGTCTGTCCTTAAAGATAAAGATGATGAGATTTATAAGCTTAAATGCCAATTAAATGATGAAAAGGCTAAGCTTGAGGTCATTCTTGAGAACCATAGAGATCTCAAAGAAACACTTGCAGCTACCGAAGTTGAGTGTGACCGCTGGGTATCATCCTGCAAGGGATTTGAAATGCTTCTCAGCAAGCAAACAACTTCGAATGTGAAGTTTGGAATAGGTTACAATCACATTGCACCACCTACAGATTTTACTCCAAAATCAATAGTAAAACCTGAAGGTGAAAGTAATTTCCAAACCACATCATCATGTGTATCATCCTCAAGAGATTACCCAAAATCAGAAGATGAAATCAGTGTTGATACCTCAGCAAATCAATTGCCTGATGGGTTAACTACTAATAAGCACATGAAGCTGAGTACTTCAGATGTTGTCCCTCAAAGTACCTCAAGTATTGAAGGGCAAGTAACAACATCTGAAAAGCATTTCAAATCAACTGCAATAAAAGGATTAACAACTGCTGATGAATCTATCATACGGTCTTTCAGGACGGATAGAGAACAGCTGAAGAACAAGTCTTCAGTTGTTACAGATCCTTCTGTACTTAACACAAGTACTGAAAGGAGGAAAGTACTGAAGATCACACCTTCAGTAGTTTCCACCTCAGCAGTTGATCAATCCAAGATGAAGAACAAGCCATGTGACATATGTGGTAAGTTCTGTCATCTTTCTGATGAATGTTGGTACAAAAAGGGTTCCAAACTCAACAGAGATAAGCTCATTAAAATGCAGATGGATCAAATGAAAACTGAGTTTGAGACCAAGTTTGTACCACAGTTATCCCAAATTGATAAACCCAAGGCTTCACCCAAATCCAAAAACAAGGATAGGTTTATCATAAAACAGCTAATAGTGTTCCTCATGATAAAAATCAGACTAAGTTTGTGAATTTCAAGGAGGAAATGGTGGGCCACAAGAACTCATCAAAAACAAGTACTGATGTGTCACAAGAGCTGAAAGCTTTAGCTACAAATTAGACACAACTTGTTATGATGGTTCAGCATTTGTTGGGGAGAGTTAACCAACTAGATGCACCTATGATCAAACCACTGAAAAGGTATTCCAAGCCCAAATCCAAGGAATCCATTTCAGCACCATCTCCACCTTCATCAACTGCTAATCATGAGAAACAAGTAATGGTTAAATCTATTGATGAAAACAGACCCAAATCCAAAAAGGTTTGGGTCTCGAAACCTAACTAGTTCCTTGTAATGAATGCAGGGTTCTTCAACATGCCAAGGAAGCATCTGGTATGTAGACAGTGGAGGATCTATGCATATGACAGGGAGCAGTTCTCTTCTTAATGACTACTCTCAAGGAAGAAGGGATTTGTTTCATTTGGAAATAATGCTAAGGGTTAAATCATCAGGAAAGGATATGTGTCTAATGAAGAAATCAGATTTGATGATGTTAACCATGTGGAGAATCTCAAGTATAATCTACTGAGTGTCAGTCAAATGTGTGATAAGGGGCATGTTGCATTTTCACAAGCCAGAACTGTAGGATTCTGTCTTCCACAGTTCTGAGGCTGATTGACAAGGTATTGGATGAACATACTCTCCTGAAGGCCAACAGGATTGGAAGAGTATATGCCCTGGATTTGTCAAAGAAGATTGATTTGAAGGGTCATCCTTGCCTGTTCTCCAAAGCCTCTCCTCAGGAATCTAAATTGTGGTACAGAAGGTTAGGTCATGTAAATCTCAAAACTTGAATCAGCTGATCCACAATAGTTTAGTGAGAGGTCTACCAATAAAGGAGTTCCACTATGATGAAACCTGCACTGCTTGTTTGAAAGGAAAACAACACAAAGTCTCATTCCCTTCTATTGAAGAACCTAAGTTCACTGCCTGCTTGCAGTTACTACACATGGATCTATTTGGTCCTGTGAGAGTGATGAGCATGGAAAAGAAGAAATACTGTCTGGTAATTATGGATGATTACTCCAGATTTATATGGACTTTCTTCTTGCATTCAAAGGATGAGGTTGCTCAGACGATTATAAACTTTGTGTTGTATGTTGAGAAGCAGTATTCCCTATCAGTCAAGTGTATAAGGAGTGATAATAGAACAGAATTCAGAAACCATACACTTGATGATTTTTATCTCTCAAAGGGAATTAAGAGGCAGTTTAGCATCCCAAGGACTCTAGAACAAAATGGGGTAGTGGAGAGAAAGAACAGGACCCTAATTGAAGCTGCAAGGTCCATGTTGGCTGACTCTGGTTTACCATTGACCTTTTGGGCTAAAGCTGTCAACACAACTTGCTATGTGCAGAATAGAGTCTTAGTAAATCAGAGGTTGATGAAGACTCCATATGAAGTTCTACATCATTTGGCTCCTTTAATTTCATTCTTCGAAGCCTTTAGGTGTCCTTGTTTCATTCTCAACACAAAGGATCAAATCCACAAATTTGATCCTAAGGTGGATGCAGGGTATTTTGTAGGATATTCATCCACATGCAAGGCTTACAGAGTCTTCAACTGCAGAACAAAGATATTTGAAGAAACCTTGTATGTGAAGTTGAATGAATCTCCTAAGGATAAAATTCCATAAAACCCTATGGAGTTGTTTGATCTGGATATACTGCAATATGTTCCTTATCAACCTCCAGCTATTGCTGATCATGTGAATAAATCATCTTCTGCAGCAAGTCTTCCACCTGGTGGTACTGAAGATGATGATGATATCAGTACTCACCTTTTCAAGTTTAGTGATCAACTGCTTGAGTCCACTAAACTTGATGTTCCTGTAGCTTCTGCAGCTCCATCCACAACAAATGCTAATCAGATTTCTGACTCCTCTACATCATTTGAATTGCCATCTCATACTTGGTTTCAAGAGTCTGGATCAACATCTGTTGCTGCTGAACCTACTACAAACACTTGCACTGATCTTATAGTGTACCAAGAGCTGAAGAATCACCCCATGTCTCAATCATTGGTGATATCAATGCTGGTGTCTCAACCAGAAGTCAATTGTCCAACTTCTGCTTCTATGCTCTCTTCAATAGTCAGCTAGAGCCAAAGAACTATCATGTTGCTTTAAGAGACAATGGATGGGTTGAAGCCATGTAGCTTGAGCTACTTCAGTTCAAAAAGCAGCAAGTGTGGGAACTGGTTCCTCTACCCCCAGGTAAGGTGCAATAGGCACTAAGTGGGTGTTTAGGAATAAAACTGATGTAAATGGGCTTATTGTCAAGAACAAGGCTAGACTGGTTGTACAGGGGTTTTCACAAGAAGAAGGTATTGATTATGATGAAACCTTTGCTCCTGTAGCCAGACTAGAGGCAATTAGATTGTTCTTAGCCTATGCTGCATTCCACAATCTTAAAGTTTTTCAAATGGATGTCAAAAGTGCTTTTTTATATGGAAAAATAAAAGAAGAGGTTTATGTGTGTCAACCACAGGTTTTGAGGACAATAAACATCCTGATTGGGTGTATAAACTTGATAAGGCTCTTTATGGGTTGAAGCAAGCTCCTAGAGCCTGGTATGAAACACTTTCAAATTTTCTTCTTCAAAATAATTTCACTAGGGGCTCCATAGATAAAACTTTGTTTATTAAGAAAGTGGATCAGCATAAGCTACTTGTTCAAAATTATGTTGATGATATGCATCCTCTGATCCCCAGTTGTGTGATGATTTTACAAGTTTAATGAAACAAAAGTTTGAAATGAGTGCAATGGGAGAATTACACCTCTTTCTAGGCTTGCAAATCAAACAAAAGGCTGATGGAACCTTCATTCATCAGTCAAAGTATACAAAAACTCTTTTGAATAAGTTTGATTTACAAAACTGTAAGCCCTGTTCTACTACTATGTGCAACACCACACAACTCGATGTGGATCAGAAAGGTAAAGCTGTTGATGAAACGCTTTACACATGTATGATTGGGTCCTTGATGTACTTAACAGCTTCTAGACCAGATATTATGTTTGCAACTTGTGTTTGTGCTAGATTTCAGGCTGCTCCTAAAGAGTCTCATTTGATTGCAGTCAAGAGGATCTTTAGATATGTGCAAGGTACATAATCTCTAGGTCTTTGGTATTCCACTGGACACTCTTGAAAATAGTTGTTTTTTCTGAATGTGACTATGTAGGGTGTAAGTTAACCAGAAAGTCAACTTCTGGTGGATGTCAATTCCTAGGCAACTGTTTGATTTCTTGGCAGAGTAAGAAACAAACATCTGTTGCTACATCCACTGCTGAAGCAGAGTACATTGCTGCTGCAAGCTGTACATCTCGGGTACTCTGGCTTCAGAACCAATTATTGGATTATGGCATTATAGAGACTAAGACTCCGTGTTAATGGATAGTGCTTTAGCTCTGTGTATTGTCAAGAATCCAGTCCAGCATTCTAGGACCAAACATATAGAGATCAGACACCATTTTATTAGGGATTGTTTTGGAAAAGGTCTGAATGATCCAAAGTTTGTGCCAAGTGCTAATGAGCTTGCAGATATATTCACTAAGCCTTTGGACAGTTCAACTTTCCAAAACCTTGTGTTAAGGCTTGGTATGCTGCAGCTAGAATAAGTGACAACTACTGATGATCTCAGTAAACAAGTACTGATGACCATTAGTAAACATGTCACAAATAAGTACTGATAAGTTTTATTCTCAGTTGTTTCATAACTACTAAAGATTAAATTACTTAAAAAGTATTGTACTTTCTGTTAAAAGAAACTGATGCAGTTACAACTACTGATGTAGCTATAACTACTGATGTCAGTAAAACAGATAAGTACTGATGTCCTATGAAACAACTGAACACAGCTAAAAAGTCTCATGAGTAAGTGTTGAGGACAGTAAGAAACAGCTGAAAAGCTAAGAATTGACGAAAACTACTGATGAGAATTTTCTCTTCAATCGTTTCCACAAACTACTGTTTCACCTTAAACAACTGATGACAAAACCATGTCTTCAGTAGTTTCACAACTACTGATGACTAATACCAAGTCCTCAGTTGTTTCCTACACCTGAAGACAAAACCAAGGTTTTCAGTAGTTTCATAATTACTGATAACAACACCAAGTCTTCAGTTGTTTTCAAATGTCTAATTGTTAAAACAAAGTCTTCAATTGTTTTCATACGACTGATGACAACACCAACACTTTCAGTCGTTTTCTTTTCAGCCTTTTCTTAACCTATAAATACCTGCACTTAGAGCCGAACGTTTCATTAGCCGTTTTCTATCCTTTTCTCTCTCAACAATGGCGACCATGAAACTCAAACCCAGACACAACTATGTTGCCTACCTCTTGAAATCGGCCTTTTGGAACAAATTTGATAATGCTATCGATCTTATGGTGGATTCCCAATACAGAACCGCCTTTCTTTTGAATCCTACCATATACCCCGATTCCTTAAACCAATTCTGGACCAACGTCTCTATAACAACTGGTGAAAATGATAGCCAAATCACTCTCCAGTCATTGGTTAACCAGAAACAGGTGGTAATCACCCCTGACATCATTCGCAAAACCCTAAATTTGCATGATGCCACATGTATTATAGAATACCCGAAAGGCACCATTGATATGTCTTTCATCAACAACGGGTATGAAGGAGACTTAAGTGCTACAACCATTCTCAAAAAGCACTTCCATGATGCTGAAAGACTTATCTTCCACATGGTGAATGTCTGCCTTGCTCCAAAGACATCTTCATGGGATCAGATGTCCTCAAGATGGCAACAAGTATTGTACTCTATCTTTGAACGACAAACTCTAAATTTTTCTGAGATAGTGTTTATGGAACTTAAGGATCTGGCTCAGAAACCTGTGACAAACAGATGGATACTATATCCCAAGTTTCTGATTGCTATAAATTTATATCAATTAAAATCTGAAGGCCTTGTTGGTCTTGGAGTCCCTGCTCCAGCTATCTTAGCTGAGGTATACTCCAGGCATAACTCTGACCCTACTCTCAAAGGGGCTGCCCGGCTGCTCAAACCCAAGCAGAGGGAACCCACAGCCTCCACCTCCAAATCCAAAGTCCCCACCAAATCCAAACCCTAAAAGCCAAAAAGGCTACTCAGGGAGATGAGTCCCTTGCGGATGCCCTAGTACCACCAATACAGAAAACACATACCGGTTCTAACCCCCCAGTCATGACAAAGAGCAGAAAGATCAGCTGATCACTTACAAAAGGAAGAGAAGTGCTGAGTCAAAGTCTGATGGAGAAAAGTCCTTAGAAGATCTAGTCAAAGAAGCTGATGAAGCTCACAGCAGATCTATGGACAAAATAATAGATCAGCTCTTCAAACAGGGTCATGACACAGCCACATTAGATGCTGAGATCAGAAGGCTGGAGATAAATGAAATTCCAGCAAGATGGGCTAGTTACAGTGTGATGGATAGGGAAAGGTTGGAGTGTATGATCATATTTATTGCCAAATATCTAGGAAGATCATTGATAGAGATGAAGTCTTGGTCCAGAGATAGTATCTTGGAAATGACCAAGAAAATCTGTTCTGCTGGAAGCTACAACAAAGGGTTGATCATCAAAGCACTAAATGAAGCAGGTGCTGGGAAGAGAACTAAGATG
This sequence comes from Flaveria trinervia, assembly GCA_025506515.1. Lineage (NCBI taxonomy): Eukaryota > Viridiplantae > Streptophyta > Magnoliopsida > Asterales > Asteraceae > Flaveria > Flaveria trinervia. The sequence goes on from CM046453.1 coordinate 63,162,640, forward strand.
GCAAAGATCTCAAAAGCCAAAATCACCACTAAATTGCTAGATCAGCCTTCTCATACTCCCACTCAAAAACAACCCTCAAAGCGATCATCTCTAAAATCTGCCAATTCTATCCCTAAACCAAAACCACCCACAACTCAACCCACAAAACCAATTCCATTACCCCAAAAACCATCTCAAACCACACCCAGTGATACACCTAGAATGAGGAGAAGGGTGTCGAGGGTAGAAGAAGAAGAAGAAGAGGATGCGAATGAAGAAAGTCTGCCAATCTCTGCTGTTCTCAAACTTAAAATACCTGAGTCCAAAAGTCAACAGATGATCACACCTGACTTGCAAATGCAAATTGTGAAAGTGAAGATTGAAGAAGAAGAACAACAGAAGCAGCATGATGAGCAATTTCTCAAAATGGTTGACAAGGAGTTCCCTCAGTCCTCATCCATTCAAGAAATGAAGAAACAGGCTCTGAGGCTGTACACTCTTAGGCATACATTCCAGCATCAAAGAGAAAGAGTGAGTATTTGGCCAAACCCCAGGGTAAGTTCCAGAATACACAAGAAGAACATACCAAGTAGATATCATGGCCAAGTGAAGAAGACTTTGAATGCTACAATTATGTTGGCTATGGTAGTCTCACCCTAGGAGATTATAGAAGAATTCAAGAGAGCACACAACTCAAAGACAACCCCTCAATCTCTACTTGAGAAAAAAATGATCAAGAAGGGGCTTTTAGACTTGAAGATCTTCAAAAGAGTGAACTCCAGTTGTTGCTAGAAGGCTCTCATCCAGATGAATTCACATACAGAGAGATCACAACTGTTGAGTTGAAGAATGGGAAGACAGTAAGGTATCTGTCTGAATATTATGGCCTTGAGTTCTTCTTTGAAGGAGAAGCAGAAGAACTCACCAAGGAGGAACAAGTTGTTCTCCTTGAGGCCTATGCAAGAGAGTCTTACAGACTCATCAATGGGAATTAGGTTTCATGGTTGGGACAAGACTCTGTGTCCAGTTTCCCCAAGACAGAGTTCCCTTCCACACTTAGCCAATCAGAAGATCAGAAACTTTTCCCGGCCTATGCTTACATGATTACCTTCGAAGCTGATCAAGAGGGTGTTTCTGCCAAAGAATAAGTAGGATCATTAATAAACTAAGAGGTTTTGGCTGCATTGGTTCAGGGGGAGTTTGTTGGACCAAAAGAACCAATGAGCCTGATCAGAAAAACCTCTAAGTCCCACAGACATTACAACTGCTGAAGAAGATCACAACAGCTAAAGACATCAGCTGATTACAAGGTCTGAAGACAAAGTCTGAAGACAAGATCTGAAGATTTCTACTGAAGACAAAGTCTGAAAGCAAAGTACTGAAGACAAAGTCTGAAAGTGAAGTACTGAAGACAAAGTCTGAAAGTGAAGTACTGAAGACAAAGTCTGAAGCTATCAGCTGAAGACAACGTCTAAAATAAAAGTCTGAAGAACAAAGACTGAAGACAAAGACTGAAGACCAGAGTGATTAGTAGTTGTCACAACAGCTGAAGTTATTAACTTCAGTAGTTGTGATGGTTTTCCTTTTAGTACTTGTAATTTACCTTTCAGTAGTTTTAGTTCAGTAGTTTTATGTTCTTGTACTTAGCATTCTCTGAGATGTGATCAGTTGTTAAGAACATTCTCAGTAGTTTGCATAATTTCAGTTGTTTGTATAATTCTGTTAGATGTCACTATCAAGTGACATCAGTAGACATCACATTCCATATATAAGGAATGTTGACCTAATTGTAACGGTGTGACTTTCAGCCACCATGAAAGCATTTGAATGAAATATTCCTTTTGCAGAATTCTCTCTCTCTCTCTCTCTCTATAACCGTGTACTATTCCATTGAATATCAATTGAGTTCTTGCTAAATTGTCTAATTCATTGTTCGAATTCCGCTGCAATCTACTCTATTTGATCAAACTTAAATCACTGATCCTAACAACTGTTTAGGCGCATGGCCCACTCTTAGGCACATGGCCAACATGCTGGGCGCATGGGCCACTGTTCATCCGTATCAGGACATTCTGAAATGTTTTCTATGCTACTAACATCACTCCATTATCATTCTAATAATACCCAAGCACAAATCTAACACACTAAGGGCACCTAAGCATGCTAAACATCAACACTAACCCATAAACCAACTCTAAAACATACATACATAGAACATCATCGAACAATAGGCAGAAACTCACAGTTTTACTTGAAAACATTTTCTTGGTATGCATAATAGCCGCAAACAAGTTGAAAATCAGTAAAAGAGGGGTTCTAGAAACTCACCTTGAAGCAGGTCTTCGTGCTAGTCACTTCTACTAGCAAATTAAACTCCAAGTTCTTGAAAACAACTCTAAATCATCAAGAATCTTGGTCAAGAGGTTGTGAATTTGGTTTAAACCAAACAAACATCAAGAAAACTTACCTTTTACAGCTTCTTCTTCCTTTCTCTTTCTAAAACCAAGAGTTTTCTTCTTCTTCTTCTTCCTCCGTAAGTAAAAGCAGTTCCTTCTTTTAATATGGGCGGCCATACCCATTTATAATATAAAATATTAGACTTTTGTACTTCGTACACTTTATCCCCCTCCACTTGTGCTCATTATCTATTCTTTCTATTTACTTTTCTTTTCCTTTCATTTAAATAAAAATTCAGGGTGTTGCAAGTCTACCCCCTTAAAGAGGTTTCGTCCATGAAACTTGTCGTTTCTCGAATAGTTATGGGTAACACTGTCTCACCTCTTCCTTGACCTTGCACTTAGACTTAGATCCGTTTAGGCTTCATTGCACCCACACAAGTGAGACCATGATCCTCCTTAGCACATTCTCTTCTTCTTATTAGTAATGGCCACCAGTTGCTTCTTGTAGTTGAATACTTTGTCCATCTCAGTGTTCTCTAGTGGCATGATCATATTCTCATCGATCGAACACTTTCTTAGACGAGATGCATGGAACATCAGATGAATTCACTTAACACATCGGGTAGCTCCAGTCGATGTGTCACTTCTCCTACCTAAGCAACAATTGGGAATGACCCTCTATACTTTAGTATTAGCCTTACTCGATTTCCAAATCAAACCATCCACTTTCCTGGTCGAAGCCTTCATCATAATCCATGTCATAGGTCGACACTGAACTCTGGTCGTGCACGGTGATCAATCCATCTTCTTGCAACACTTGGGATTTGAGTTGTAGATTACTGATCAATTCACCCGGAGATGCATGTCTACCCACCTACATCCATCTTGAAAAATCTAGCAGGAATAAGCGCTCTCTCTCTCAATTCTATCATGCAATCCTCTAGGGCATTAGGTAAGCTGGTGGACTTACTAATAGCAATTCTTACATCGAAGGGCTGATCGATCTTCCTACTCCTAACGTGCAACATCACAGAAGATAGCAGCAACAAAACTACTACTAGCACCACAATTAAAGTATAGGTGCATAAATCTAAATTACCAAAAATGTACCTGACGTTACCTCAGAGTCTGATCTAGCCTCCTCCCAATCATAGCAAAGGCTCTAGCCTTCACCCTCTATTCTCCTTCCTCATACTGGAGCTTCCTGCCCTCAACCTTTTGCAATCTCTGCTCATATGTCCAGTCTCACCACAGTCGTAGGATTTAGCCATTTGACAATGTCTTGCCCTGTGGCCCTCCTTTCCACATTGGAAGCAAACGTTCAGTCCCCATTTTCTCTCCCTTTCGTGACCTCTACCACACTTCTTGCATACCTTCTCATTCCTTGTTATCCCCTCTCGGTCATCGACCCTCATCATCTAACCTTCAGCCATAATTCCGTCATCATTATCTCGCCTTCCATTCCCCTTTTTGGCATGGTTCCATTCTTCCTCTTCGTCTGTTGTTACCATCACCTCTCGCTCATCGTACAATCTCCCGGCTAAGTAGACCACCGATCTGAATGTACCTGGTCGGGCAGCGATCAAATGTCTGTGGATTTCTGTCTGTAGCCCTTCAATGTACCCCTTGATCATTCATGGCATTGCCGTCACCTGATCTGGCACTAGTCTTGCCATCTCGTTGAACTTAGTGGTTTACTGATGGTATGTCATCGTTCCCACCTCTAGCTGTAAGAACTCTCTCTCAATCTTGTCCAATTCCCGGTGAGGAAAAAACTCTTCGATCAACAGCTTCTTCAGTTCACTCCACCTCATCCTTCCAATTGCCCTGGTACCCTCAGCCTGGACTATGTTGTCCCACTAGCATAAGGCCGATTCCACAACGAATGGGTAGCAAACTTCACCTTTTGGTCCTCTCGACACTCGCTGATCTCAAGGACAACCTCCATCTCTCTCACCCATCGGTAAGCAGCAACAGTAGTGCTACTACCATCAAAGGTACGGGGCTTGCACATTTGGAATGTCCCATAATTACAGCCTCATGCTTCCTCAGGCACAAGCTCTTCTTCATCATCTTCTTCATCAATATGGATAACCATCTCGGTCTCCGGTTGCTCTCTCCTTCCCGAGGACCTATTCCTCTCCTTCCTTTCACTTCCCTAACAACTTCAATCATTTCGGTCATTACTGACGATAGAATCGTCTGCATAACTTGATGGACCTCTTCTACTACTACCTCTTTCACCGAGGCCCTCAAGTTCGTGCTCTCACCACCACCGTCGTGGTGTTGCATCTCGGGCTCCTCACGTGTCCTCTCAGTAGCCCTAGCCCTATTCCTTGTAACACATGGTTCAGCACCACATCCTCCCTGTGCTCCACCCCTAGAGGCCTTAAACGATCTACCTCCAGCCATTCTCTAATCACTATTAGATTCAAACACTAACATGGTCATTCAAGGTAATAACTCGGATTATGTCAAGTATAGTAAGTCCCTAATTATAGTGGCCAGTTGTGATTAGCCACTTACTTTACTCTTCACACTCCAAGCATCTCCTATCCTGACTACAGCAGTATCTAAATCTACACAAAAGCACACTAGCCACAAAACATGCGCACATAATACTGGTTAACCGTTAGCTTACATAAAATGTTTACATAAAACCTTTACCTGCAGGCACGTAGCTACTAGGACTGGCATCCTTTTCCTTTTAGTCCCATTCTCAGTTTAAGTTTAGGTTTCTTTTGAAAATATTTACCCATTTCACTTAAACTTTGGCTCTGATACTAACTTGTAAGGCCCCATTCCCGGGCACCTCACAGTTGGTCATTCATCACACATAAAACATTTTAAAGCATACATTTATTTTGCAGCGAAATTTAAAATTTTCATTATAACTAAAAACATGGCATTTCATTCATTTACAACATTTGTTTTCATCTCAAAATACAATGACATGCCAAAATATGGATGCCAGCCTCAAAACGCTCCTAGTACCTTATGCATCCATGCCTGCAACTCCTCAGCATCAACAAAATACCTGCCAACTATCATGCATACAAAAGTCAGCGATGCTGAGTAAGTTCTAGTTTTTATAATAAAATACTTTATTTCCATTAAAAAACTATCTTTACATTCATTCATGGTCATACAACATACGTACACTCAATTTATGTTCTTTATTCATTCATTCTTTCATACTTTCATTGTTTCATTCTTTTGTTTACTTTTGTATTCATATTATCGTTGATACTTCTCATTATCTTTTTCTTTCTTTTCTCTTACTTCCTTTTTGTACATTACGTCTGTCAGTTGTCATACATCATATATTAATATTGATACTTAATTATTATATTATTATCTTCATCATCATTCGTTTATTCATTCATTTCTTCGCTTATTACTCTTCATTACTCGAATCTTGTCTCATGCAATATCCCCGACTCATGCTCGAAAGCTGATGCTGTGTCGGGGCCTATACACAAACCCCCGACTCATGTCCGAAAACTGACACAGCACTGAGATACCTCGTCTCATGCAATACCCCCAACTCATGTCCGAAGACTGATACTGTGTCAGGGCCTGATAAATAAACCCCCGACTCATGTTCGAAGACACCGGGGTACGCGACACGGATCTCATCATCCTATTTTGTCTCATGCAATACCCCCGACTCATGTCCGAAGACTGATAGTGTGCCGGGGCCTGAAAAACAAACCCCCGACTCATGTCCGAAGACTGACACATACCAGGGTACGCAACATGGAACTCATCATCCGTTACTTTCATGTTCACCATTTTCTATCTCATGTGTTCATTTCGTACTCTATCGTATTCGTTCGTTTCGTACTTTATCACTATCTTTCACTTCGTTACATAATACTTTACGTTCATTAATTTATTCGTTCATACATCACACCAGGTAAAGTCATACATAATGTATTAAAGTCATACATAAAGTCATCACATCATAACAAGGCCTATCTCCCTATTTTACCCCTTAAAACCACTTAGAAAATCCTAAGTCCAAAATCGGCGCATGGGGCATTTTAGGCGCATGAGCATAAAAATTTTAATTATAAAACAGTCTGGGGGCATGGGCACTATTTGGGTGTTTTCGCTCTGTTCAGGCGCTTTGCCACTATGCAGGCACATGGACACTTAGCCGTTTTGGCAACTTGGGCGCATTGGGTACTATTTGGGCATTTCTGCCTGTTCAGGTGCTTTTCCACTATTGGGCATTTGAGCTTACACTTTGATTATTAACACTTAGGCGCATGAGGTTTGGGCGGTTGGACACACAAGCAGTTGGCCGTTGGGCGCATGGGAACACTGTTTAGACGCGTGGCCAACATGCTGGGTGCATGGACCACGTTCCTGTGCATCCGAACATTCTGAAATGTTTTCTATGCTACAAACATCACCCGATTATCATTCTAATAATACCCAAGCACAGATCTAACACACTAAGGGCACCTAAGCATGCTAAACATCTGTTAGGACCTCGTATTTGAACGAAATACCTAGTGATGAGCGTGTAAACCAGATCAAATAGTGCGGAATCCTATTTGATTGGCGATCCAATCTGTGAGAACACACAAAGAATCAATAAAGAATTGAAACTAACGTTAGAAATCAATTGGAAATCGATCTAATGTGTTCTATGAACTTGGAGAACGAATTGGGAGGCTTTTGGACGGCTAGGGTACGTCTGGAATCGTAGGGAATGAATGCCATTCGTTTTTCATGAATTACATTGTATTTATAGGTTAGTATTGTTCATTCGGGCGACTGGACCATAAGCATGGTTCAGTCGTGCGATTGAACCATGCGGTTGATCCATCCGCACGATTGAGTGTTCAGTCGTGCGACTGAGTCAATCTTATGTGTCAATCATATGACTGATCTAGTCTCCTAGTTCATTCGTGCGACTTATTCAATCGTATGAAGTTATTCATGCGTGTGGTCCATTCATATGGGCCATTCGCATGAGAACTTCATTATGTTAAGATTGAATGTATTATTTAATAAACATTATGTGTAACCATTCACACAACTACTATCCTAATTAACCAATTCAATATCTACTAATTAATGAAATATTAGTCATTACAAATCACAAACAATCAATATCATTTCATTAATCATATCAAATTACATCAAAATCAGATAAACAAGATCTATTACATTTCATATCATGATCTAGGGACATACATGTATCAACAAACTCCCCCTTGGACCTAGATCTCTCTAATGTCTTGTTTTCTGCATCACCTCCGCATATTTCTTGTACTTGTTCTCTTTTGTGACTCCCACGTGAATCTCAAACGCGAAGCAGAGTCTTATGACATTTTGGAACTGGAGGGCTTGTACAATATCTTGCGTATCATAGAACAATGGCCACTTGTATAGCGTGTAGACATCTTTTTCTGATAAGTTGGTAAGCCACATTGGGTCGAATACCCTGATCGTATCCATTTGGCCCCCCTTGTGTAGGACTATGACCGCTTCTGCTGTTCTCCAATCGTAGTACCACCACCTAAAGTGTGGAGTGAAGTCCTGTGGCATTTCCATGAGTGGGATTCTCGACATTGTTCGCGGAGGACTCCACTTCAACACTATCTTCGGCTTTCCAGTAATGGCATCAACCTCAGACCTTCTGATATACCTTGTAGGCTGTTGGGGTCTGAACTTAACCCACCTAGTGTGATACTCCTTCTTAGGGCAGCCTCGAACCAGCCTGACATCTTCCTCGGGTCAGCATACAAAAGCTTTAGTTTGGCCAGCTGGTTGAGCTCAAAACCTGGTAGAGTCTTTAGATCATGTGGGAATCTGAAGTACTCTATGCTCTTTTCTCTCTTAACTGCATATACGTTAAGATCCTCAAAATACGCCCACGCTATGATCCTGCCAGTCACCTTATGATGTTTCTTGACTCTGTAGAGTTTGGTGTAGGCATCCTGTTTCGGTGTAGTGCGTTGGGCTCTATCTTCTTCAAAACACGCAACTCACTCAGCCTTCGAATATCTACATCATCAATTGAGGCTTGGGCCGATTCCTCTACTTTCTCCGACTCTAGCTCCATCTTGTCTAACACCTCAAAAGTATTGTTGACGAGGGATTCACCCAGATTAGGGACCACATTTCCCTCATTGTCAGCGTACTGAGGGTAGTGCTCGGCAGTGACATCTTCAATCTCGATTTCATCAACATCGTTGAGCTCTTCGTCACTAGTCGAGTCGCATGTCGGAGCATTCTTCACTATCTCATCTGGATTGAGCATGAAAATTTCTGCGAGTTGCTCGTTTGATAGGTTGTGAATTATTTCCCCTTCTTCAGGGGTATAACTCACCGACCTCGTTACGATCCCTTGCAGATCAAGAATCATTGTTAGGTGAGTCTTGACCTGCTGAAGGGGAGCAACATCAAACTCATCCCTTTGGTAATTTGGATCTGTTTGATTTACACATTCAACATATCAACCATTAGTAATTCATCAAAACAGAAATGCATTAAACTGAATTTAAACATTAAATACATAGATTTCAATACATGATTCAAATACAAAAGTAATTTAGTACATAAACATCTAATATTTACTTTTGTCCTGTATCATCGTCTCGTCACTTGGTGGAGCCGAGGAAGAAGCTGGTTGGTCTTGTATGTTCCTGGACCTCCTTTCTTGACCTGAAGTAGAGGCCGACGCAGCTGCATCTCCTCCTGATGCATCATCATCATCCTTCTCCTCTGTCCTTTCTTCTTCTATCCCCTCATCCTCTTCTGTCTCATCATCCTCATCATCACTTTCATCATCATCATCATCTCTGTCTCCTTCTTTGATCTTCAAGGGCTCTTCCTTAGATCCTGTTGGATCAAAAGAACCAATGAGCTAGATCAAAAAAACCTCTAAGTCCCACAGACATCACAACAACTGCTGAAGACTTGATCAGCTGTTTTATAAAGTCTGAAGAGCAACAGCTGAAGTACAAGTACTGAAGACTTCAACAGCTGAAGATCAAAGTCTGAAGATCAACAGCTGAAGAACTAAAGTACTGAAGGTCAACAACTGAAGATCAAAGTCTGAAGATCAACAGCTGAAGACAACAGCTGAAGACAACAGCTGAAGACAACAGCTGAAGACAACAGCTGAAGACATCAGCTGAAGACATCAGCTGATGACAACAGCTGACGTTCAAGTACAAGTACTGAAGCGTTCAGAGTTTGTTACAACAGCTGAAGAAGCATTCTTTAGTTGTTGTGATGGTTTCCTTTCAGTAGTTTTCTTTTCGTTTAAGTTTTTATAAAACGACTGAAGAGCATGTTCTTCAGTCGTTGTAGTTTCAGTAGTTTCTTTTCCGTAGTTGTAGTAACTGATAACACTTAGTATTTTTGTAAGAAGATGTCAGCTGTTTTGACATCTTCAGTAGTTGTGTTTCAGTTGTTTTAATAATTCTGTTAGATGTCACTATCAAGTGACATCAGCAGACGTCACATCTCATATACAAGGAATGTTCCACCACGACATTCCTATATAAGGGATGATTGACCTGATTGTATGGGTGACATTTTGCCACCACGAAAGCGCGTCTTGAATGAAATCTTTGATTCGCATAATTTCTTCTATAATCGTTCACTCTTTCTTTGAATGTCTATTATTATCTTGTGAATTGGCTAAATGATTTGTTAAAATTCCGTTGCAATAATCTCTAATCAATCAAACCTAGATCGCTGATCCTAACAATTGGTATCAGAGCAGGTTAATCATTGATCGATCTAACAATTGATCATTGAAACTGCTAATCGATATCTACATTTGATTGAATTAGCTTATTTGCAAGAACTGGTTATAGATTACTGATTTTCTGTCGCTTTCGTTTTATTGTTCTCTGTGCTCTCTTGGTTCAAATTGGTCTGTTGTGTTTTGTTCTAAACCGATTAAAAGTCAATTGATTTTGGTTGATTCTGAGAATGACTACTCCTTCTAATGACCCTCATGATACCGGTTCCTCAACCAAGCCTCCGATGCTGGTTAGGACTGAGTATAACATATGGCAACGAAGAATGCTTCATCACCTGTCTGTTAACAGTTCAGGTTGTTGCACATCAGTGGTACATGGTCCACATAAGCCTATGGTGAACAATCCGAAAACCAATCAAATGGTTCCGAAGAAGAAGGAGCAATACTCAGATGAAGATTGGAAACTGTTTGAGGTTGATGCAAAAGCCCATGGAATTCTGGCCATGGCACTGCCTAATGAAATCTATTCAGGGCTTATGCATCATGAAAATGCTCATGACCTCTGGAATGCACTGAAGGAACAATTCGATGGAACTGTTGAGGTCTTAGCAAACAACAGAGAAATTCTTGCCAACAATATGAAACATTCTCTCATAAGAAGGGTGAGACACTAACTCAACAGTTTGAGCGTTTTTTTGTTTGATCTCTGAGCTAAAGATGGTCAAACATGAATATACCAATAGCCAGATGAATAACAGATTCCTCAGATCACTGCATGAGAGATGGACATACACTATTGTTCTACGCTCCAGTGCAAATCTGGATAAACTATCTCTTACCCAACTTCATGGGAAACTGCTTACATTTGAAAGAGAGATAGAGCAGAAAAGGAAACTGTCATCATCAGGAAAGCTCACTGATGACTTTGTACCAGGGAAACTGCCTTGGTTGGTCATGAGTCAGAATATGCTGCATCTGAAAGCAATTATGATGAGCATATCGATTTCTCTTCAAACAGTCCTGATCATGCCTTTGTTGGTATTGATAGTCATTCTGGCAGAAATAGTGACAATCTATGCTTCATCATGGATGATCTGAAGGGAATTGCTGATGATGATTTGGAAGAGATGGATATTCTGAGCCAAATGGCCTTGATTAATATCAGATCTCAGAAATTCTACAAGAGGACTGGCAGGAAATTCCCTGGACTCTCTGGCAAAACCAAAGTTGGTTTTGACAAGAGTAAGTTGAGGTGTCACAAATGCCAAAGGCTTGGAAACTTTGCAAGAGAATGCAGATCAACTGGATCTAATTCCTCTGCACCTTTGTGACTTTTCCTAGCACTAGTCTACAAAACAGAGGGCAACATCCTGCGGTTCTGGTCATCAATCACACCCTGTATCTCCTGCATATTTTGTCCCCAGGGTCAAATGTCATATCCTTTTCCCTGCTATTACATGCCTCAGCCAAATACAGTTCAAGCTCCAATTGCACAACAACCACATGCATTACCTGAACCTCAGCCTTCCCAATCTCATCAACAAACTCAACCTCAACAACACAGCTTTTTCACCCCAGGAGTTGTTGACTGGAGCAGTTTACCAGATGATCTGTCTGGTCATGAACAACTATTCTCTGTTGCAGGTCAACATGGTGGTGATAGTCCTTTTGGAAATCTAGCCCTCATGGCTTGGAGTCTGCTGATACTTCATCCTCCAATGCCTCTACGCCACAGGTATCACAGGTATCCTCTGAGGCAAAAGCCAAACTATGTTCTGAAACATGTATAGCCGCATTTGCATCTATTAGAGAAGCAAATGTAGCTTTAATTAACAAGAACATTGAGCTAGAACAAACAATTTTCAAAAGCAAAGATGAATTTGAGTCTGTGATTAATGATAAGAATGATGAAATTTACAAACTTAAATGTCAAATCACTGATGTTAAGGCTAGGGAAGAGATACTCCTAGAGAAGTACAGAGACCTCAAAGAAACACTTGCAACTACCCAGGTAGAGTGTGATTGATGGGTAAATTCTTGTTTTGAAATGCTTCTTAGTAAGCAATCTACTTCCAATGTGAAGTTTGGCATTGGTTATAATCACACTGCTCCTCCTACACACTTTACTCCCAGAGCAGAGGTAGAATCTGATGGTGAAAGCAATAACCAATCCTCTTCATCATGTGATCTACTTTCTGATACAGCACCATCAGAAGTAGAAGTCAGCATTAATTCCTCACATGCTGATGTTGTTGGTTCAAATGCTGACACTCACATGATCACAAAGTTGATCACTCTAGGTGATATTTCACAATGTACTGAAAGTACTAAAAAGAATGTCAGAACACCTGGAGAACAAGCCCAAACTACTACATGCACTAAAGGAAAGAATACTGCAAGTAGAAAGGGTGGGAAAGTACTGAAGAAGATATCAAAAAAGCAGGTACTAAAGCAAAGAAAACTGCTAGTACTGATAGCAAACTGCTGAAGAACAAGTCTTCAGTAGTTTCATCTTTTTGAGCAGATGATCAACTTAAGATGAAGAAAAAGCCATGTGAAATATGTGGCTTATTCAATCATCTTACTGATGATTGCTGGTATAAAAAGGGCTCCAAACTCAAACATAATGAAAACATTAAAGAGAAAATGGACAAAATGAAAACTGAGTTTGAAATCAAATTTGTACTAGCAACATCAAAACCTGTAACCCCTAAATCCAAAAGGAAATCCACAAAGAAAGGGGTCAAACAGGTAACAGTTGAGGTTGCTCAAAGTGAGATGGTACAACACAGGAACCCATCAAACTCAAGCACTAATGTGTCTGATGAAATGAAGGCTTTATCATAAAATCAGACACAACTTGTTCTGATGGTTCAACATCTATTGGGGAGAGTTAACCAATTAGATGCTCCTGTGTTGAAATCACAAAGAAGAAAATCCATGCCAAAGGATTCTTCTTCTTCACCATCTCCAATCCCTCAGGATGGTATTTACAACAAGTCTGTTAGTTTACGATCTAATGATATGAATAGACCCAAAACCAAAAAGGTTTGGGTCTCAAAAACTAACTAAGTGTTTATGATTGCAGGGTTCTTCAACATGCCAAAGTAGCATCTGGTATGTAGACAGTAGGGGATCTATGCATATGACAGGAAATAGCTCGCTTCTTCATGACTACTCTCAAGGAAAGAAGGGGTTTGTTTCTTTTGGCAATGATGCTAAGGGTTACATCATTGGAAAAGGTTTTGTCTCCAATGGAGAAATAAAGTTTGATGATATTAATCATGTGGAAAATCTCAAGTACAAACTCTTGAGTGTCAGTCAAATGTGTGACAAAGGACATGCTTTCTTTTCACCAGTCAAAACTGCAGGATTCTGTCATCTAAAGTTCTGAACTTGATTGATAAGGTGTTGGATGATCACACTCTCCTGGGGCAACAGGACAGGAAGAGTGTATGCCTTATATCTTTCCAAGAAAATAGATCTCAGAGGCTATCCTTGCCTATTTTCCAAAGCCTCTTCTCAGGAATCTAAACTGTGGCACAGAAGGTTGGGTCATGTTAATTTCAAAAACATGAATCAGCTGATCCACAATAGGTTAGTGAGAGGCTTACCAACAAAGGAGTTCCACTGTGATGAAACCTGCACTACTTGTTTAAAAGGAAAACAGCACAAAGTCTCATTCCCTCCTATTGAAGAGCCTAAGTCCACTGCCTGCTTGCAATTACTGCATATGGATCTGTTTGGTCCTGTGAGAGTGATGAGCATGGCAAAGAAGATACTGTCTGGTAATTGTGGATGATTACTCCAGATTTGTATGGACTTTCTTTTTGTACTCAAGGATGAGGTTGCTTAGAAGATTATCAACTTTGTGCTGTATGTTGAGAAGCAGTATTCCCTATCAGTCAAGTGTATAAGGAGTGACAATGGTACTGATTCAGAAACCATACACTTGATGAATTTTATCTTTCAAAAGGAATCAAAAGGCAGTTTAGCATCCCAAGGACTCCTCAGCAAAATGGAGTAGTGGAGAGAAAGAACAGGACTTTAATTGAAGCTGCAAGGTCCATGTTGGCTGACTCTGGTTTGCCACTGACCATTTGGGCTGAAGCTGTTAACACAGCTTGTTATGTGCAGAATAGAGCCTTAGTAAATCAGAGGTTGATGAAGACTCCATATGAAACTCTACATCAGTTGGCTCCTTTGATTTCATTCTTCAGAGCCTTTGGATGTCCTTGTTTCATTCTCAACACAAAGGATCAACTCCATAAATTTGATCCTAAGGTGGATACAGGGTACTTTATTGGTTATTCAACCACCTGCAAGGCTTATAGAGTCTTCAACTGCAGAACAAAGATAGTTGAAGAAACCTTGCATGTGAAATTTAATGAATCTCCTAAGGATAAAATTTCACAAAACCCTGTGGACTTGTTTGATCTGGACATACTGCAATATGGTCCTTATCAAACTCCAGCTGTTGCCGATCATGTGGAAAAATCATCCTCTGCAGCAAGTCTTCCACCTGGTGGTACTGAAGATGATGATGACGTCAGTACTCACCTTTTCAAGTTTAGTGACCAACTACCTGAGTCTGCTAAACTTGATGTTCATGTACCTTGAGCAGCTACAACCACAACAAATGCTAATGAGATTTCTGATTCCTCCACATCATTTGGTTTGCCATCCAATACTTGGTTTCAAGAATCTGAATCAACATCTGCTGCTGCTGAAACGGACATCAAACACTTGCACTGATCTTATTGTGCACCAAGAGCTGAAGGATCACCCTATATCTCAAATCATTGGTGGTATCAATGCTGGCGTCTCAACTAGAAGTAATTTCTAACCTGTGCTTCTATGCTCTCTTCATCAGTTAGCAAGAACCAAAGAACTATCATGTTGCTTTGAGAGATAATGGATGGGTGGATGCTATGCAGCTTGAGCTATTTCAGTTCAAAAAGCAGCAAGTGTGGGAACTGGTTCCTCTACCCCCAGGTAAGTGTGCAATAGGCACTAAATGGGTATTTAGGAACAAAACAGATGAAAATGGGCTTATTGTTAAGAACAAGGCCAAACTGGTTATTCAGGGGTTTTCACAAGAAGGTATTGATTATGATGAGATCTTTGCCCCTGTAGCCAGACTGGAGGCAATTAGATTGTTCTTAGCCTTTGCTGCATTCCACCATCTCAAAGTTTTTCAAATGGATGTCAAAAGTGCATTTTTTATGGCAAAATAAAAGAAGAAGTTTATGTATGTCAACCACCAGGTTTTGATGACAATAACATCCTGAATGGGTGTATAAACTTGATAAGGCTCTTTATGGGCTGAAGCTCCTAGAGCCTGGTATGAGACACTTTCTACTTTTCTTCTCAAGAATAATTTCACTAGAGGCTCTATAGATAAAACTTTGTTTATTAAAAGGGTGGATCAGCATAAGCTACTTGTTCAAATTTATGTTGATGATATTATTTTTGCATCCTCTGATCCCCAGTTGTGTGATGCTTTTACCAAATTAATGAAAAAGATGTTTGAAATGAGTGCAATGGGAGAATTACAGTTCTTTCTAGGTTTGCAGATCAAACAAAAGGCTGATGGAACCTTTATTCATCAGTCCAAATATACAAAAGATCTTTTGAATAAGTTTGATTTACAAAACTGTAAGCCCTGTTCTACTCCCATGTGCAACACCACACAACTGGATGCAGATCACAGAGGTAAAGTTGTTGATGAAACACTTTACAGATGTATGATTGGGTCCTCAATGTACTTAACAGCTTCTAGACCAGATATCATGTTTGCAACTTGTGTTTGTGCTAGATTTCAGGCTGCTCCTAAAGAGTCTCATTTGATTGCAGTCAAGAGGATCTTTAGATTTTTTCAAGGTACACAATCTCTAGGTTTATGGTATTCCACTGGACACTCTTGCAAATTAGCTGCTTTTTCAGACAGTGACTATGTAGGATGCAAGTTAACCATAAAGTCAACTTCTGGTGAATGTCAATTCCTAGGCAACTGTTTGATTTCTTGGCAGAGTAAGAAACAAACATCTGTTGCTACATCCACTGCTGAAGCAGAGTACATTGCTGCTGCATGCTGTACTTCTCAAGTACTCTGCCTTCAGAACCAACTTTTGGATTATGGCATTGCAGAGACTAAGACTCCATTATTAATGGACAGTGCTTCAGCTCTTTGCATTGTCAAGAATCCTGTCCAGCACTCTAGGACCAAACATATAGAGATCAGACATCATTTTATTCGAGATTGTTATGAAAAAGGTCTGATTGATCCTAAGTTTGTGCCTAGTGCTGATGAGCTTGCAGACATTTTTACTAAGTCTTTGGATAGTTCAACTTTCCAAAACCTGGTGCTAAGGCTTGGTATGCTGCAGCTATAATAAGTGATAACTACTGATGATCTCAGTAAATAAGTACTCATGATCATTAGTAAGCATATCCCATATAAGTACTGATTATGTTCAAACAACTGATAAAGTTACAAGTACTGATGTAGTTATAACTACTGATGTTAGTAAAATCAGATAAGTACTGATGTCCTATGAAACAACTGAAAACAGCAAAAGGTCTGATGAGTAAGTGGTGACGACAGTATAAAACAGCTGGAAAGCTATGAATTGACGAAAACTACTGATGAGAATTTTCTCTTCAGTTGTTTCTAAAACTGCTGCTTCATCTTAAACAACTGATGACAAAACTATGTCTTCAGTAGTTTCACAACTACTGATGACTAACACCACGTCGTCAGCTGTTTATAACAACTGATGACAAAACCATGTCTTCAGTAGTTTCACAACTACTGATGACTAAAACCAAGTCTTCAGTTGTTTTCAAACATCTGAAGTCAAAACCATAGCCTTCAGTAGTTTTATAACTACTGATGCCTAAAACCAAGACTTCAGCTGTTTCAACCTCTGAAGGTTTCTGCCACGTCATCAATCTGTTAAAACTACTGATGACTCACATTAAACCTTTCAGTTGCTTTATAAACCGTACCCTATAAATACCCAATACCTAAGCCTTCAGCACTTCATCCTTTCCAAACCTAACGTTCAAATCTCCAAAACTTCTCTCTCACTAATGGCGACCATGCAGCTCAAACCACCACATAATTGTGTAGCCTACCTCACCAAATCGCCCTTCTGGACAAAGTTTGATAACGCCATTGATCTTATGGTCCAGTCACCCTACAAAACGGCATTTCTTCTAAATCCCATCATTCATGCAGAATCCCTTCACCAGTTTTGGATGAACATTACCGTTACCACTGGGGAGAACAACACCGAGTCTCTCTGTCGGTTGTCAACAACCTTCAAGTGGTCATCACTCTGGAAATCATTCGACAAACCCTCAACTTGGATGATGCCACTTTTCCTGCAGGATATCCAAAGGGCACAACTGATTTATCCTTTGCCAACCATGGATATCAGGGAAACCTTAGTGCCTCTACTATTCTGAAGAAACATATCCATGATGCAGAACGTCTTATCTTTCACATGGTAAATGTTTGTTTAGCTCCTAAGACATCCTCTTGGGATCAAATGTCTACCAGATGGCAGCAGGTACTATTCTCTATCCTTGAGAAACAAGACTTAAACTTTTGAAATCATTTTTCTTGAACTTAAGGATATGGCCTCAAAATCTATTTCTAACCGCTAGATATATATCCTTGGTTCATTATGGCCATATAGAGAATCAGCTGAAAGCTGAGGGACTTGTTGGCCTTGGAGTCCCTGCAATGGCTTATTGCCTGAAGTATACTCCAGGCACAACTCTAACCAACACACTGAAACAGGCTGCCAAACTGCGAAAACCCACGCAGTTGGAACCCACAGCCACCACCTCCAGAACCAGAGTCGTCCAAGCCAAAATCCAAAAAGCCAAAAAAGGCTACTCAGGGAGATGATTCCCCTGAGGATGCCCCTGTACCACAAACGCAAGAAACACATACTGGTATTAACCCCCCAATTGTGTCAAAGACTCAACCAGCCATAGCCGCACAGGTATCCTCTCAACAGGATCCTGCTGCAACCATTATTGGGGAAACCACACTGCTGGAACCTGTCTCACTTGATAAGGTTACCATTGAAGCGCACCATTCACCCCGGGTGCAATCTGCTTCTACCCCATCACCACAGGCAACCGCCCCCCAAAGTCCTACATTAATTGTTGCATAAGTGCTGAGTCAGTTGCACTTCTCACCCCCTCCCCAGATACCAATTACAACTGGGCATACCTCTACCATTGAGGGGGAGGATCAAAGTGCATCTGATAACCCACAGCATAGGGGTTACAATCCTCCATCCTTAGTGTAGAAAAAGAGATTGGCACTTCTGGTGAGGCTGCCACTTATCCTGCTTCAGCATATGATCAGATGTAGTTGGTACCAGTACTAAGACCTTACCAGAGGCAACTACTGATGAAGGACATAGTCCTGAGGCAAGAAGTCCCCAGTTCCAAGATAAAGGGGCACATGCTATAACTGATCTACACTCAGTGCATGTTCATCCTGATTACATCAGGAGGTCAGGTGATTCATTAACCACTGATGATGACCTGGGCTTTTTCTACGATGTGTTAGCCCAAAACACAATCCTGGAAGAGGAGGTTAGCAGACTCAAAGAGCTGCTTGCCAAAACTTCTGAGGATCAAAGACCATCTGCATCTCAAACCCCATAGATGGCACCTTCATCTGAAGGTCTCCCAAACACAGAGCCACTCCAAAAACTCAGCCACCTGCCTCTGCTTCTGGCACTATTTCTCAGGCACAGAACCCCCCTGAGCAGATAGCTGCTATCCTTCAACATTCTCTCCCTCTCATCACACTATAATAACTGACATAGTGATCAAAACCCTTGATGAGAGGCTTTCCTCAGTAATACAACCATTGATAAAGGAGGTTGTGGGCAAACAACTTTCTGACCATCAAACCCTTGCAACCAATGCACCAAAAAGGGGGAGATTAAGTCAGTGAAAGCAAAAAGAAAGAGGAGTGCAGAAGGGAAAGTGAAAGAAACAGAAGGAACAGTAGTGGAGAAGGAGTTGGATGTGGAGACCGAAAAAGAAAAGGAAAAAGAGAAAGCCTTGGAGCTAATGGTAAAAGAGGCTAATGCCGAACATAGCAGATCAATGGACAATATCATTGATCAGCTGTTTAGGCAAGGCCATGACACAGACAAACTTGACTATGAGATCAGAAGACTAGAGATTGAAGAAATCCAGAATAGATGGGCAAGTTATGATGTGTTAGAAAGAGAGAGGCTGGAGATCATGATCAGATTTATAGCAAAATATCTTGGAAGATCGATGATTGAAATCAAGGCATGGTCCAGGGACAGCATCTTGCCAATAACCACCAAGATCTGTTCGTCTGAAGTATACACAAAGGGACTAGTTATTGAAGCTTTGAATGAAGCTGGTGCTGGGAGCAGGACTGAGCTAGCCAAGCAATCTAAAGCCATACTCACCTCAAAAATGCTAGAACAGCCTGTCAACATTCCCACACCAAAACAACCACCCACTAAAACAATCCCTTTACCCCAAAAACCATGAAAAACACAACCCACCAAACCAACTCCCTCACCCTCAAAACCAACAGCCGATGATGTACCCCAGAAGAAGAAGAGAAGGGTATTGAGGCTAGAAGATGATGAAGAAGATGATGATGAAGAAGAAGATAGGCTGCCAATCTCAGCTGTTATTCAGTTGCCGAAGGCCACAAGTCACCCTCCAACAATTACTCCTGAATCCCAGAGACAAACTGTGAAGGTGAAGCTAGAAGAAGAAGGACTTCACAACAGCATGATGAGGAGTGTTGAGAAGGTTGATAAAGCTTATGCGGCCACATCTTCCATCATCAACATGAAGAAACATGCATTCAGATTATACACTCTCAGGCAGACTTTTCAATATCAGAAGGAGAGAGTGAGGATTTGGCCTAATCCCAGGGTGTCTCACAGAATTCACAAGAATAACATTCCACAGAGATACATGGGCCAGGTGAAAAAGATTGTAGATGAAGTGATCTCCTGGTCTTTGTAGTATCACCCTGGGAATCCTGGAAGACTTCAAGAAGGCTTATAAAGCTAACCAAACCCCACAGAAGATGCTTGAAAATAAAATGGTGAAAAAGGGGTTAGTTTATAAGAGGCTTGAAGAAGTCAGGAAAAATGAGCTCCAGTTGTTCCTTGAAGGTAATCACCCTGATGAGTTTGTTAATAGAATAATAACAACTGTGGAGCTAAAGAATGGGAAACAGGCCGAATACCTATCTGAGTACTATGGGCCGGAATTTTTATTTGAAGGAGGTGCTGAAGAGCTGACCATGGAGGAACAGATCACCTTCCTAGAGGCCTATACCAGGGAGTCATACAGACTCGTTGTTGGGAAGTAGATCTCATGAATGGGGTAACAACTCTATGTCCAGTTCCCCAAAACAGAGTTCCCATTCATACTTTGCCAATCAAATTTTTTGAGACTACTTCCAGGCGGTGCTTACAAGGGTCACTTCTGAGTTGATCTAGAAGACAAAAAAGACCAATCATTCTGCCATAATAAGTGGGACATCTTCAATAAGTTTAGAGGTTTTGGCTGCATTGGTTCAGGGGGAGTTTGTTGGACCAAAAGAACCAATGAGCCGGATCAGAAAAACCTCTAAGTCCCACAGACATCACAACAACTGCTGAAGACTTGATCAGCTGTTTTATAAAGTCTGAAGAGCAACAGCTGAAGTACAAGTACTGAAGACTTCAATAGCTGAAGATCAAAGTCTGAAGATCAACAGCTGAAGAACTAAAGTACTGAAGGTCAACAACTGAAGATCAAAGTCTGAAGATCAACAGCTGAAGACAACAGCTGAAGACAACAGCTGAAGACAACAGCTGAAGACATTAGCTGATGACAACAACTGATGTTCAAGTACAAGTACTGAAGCCTTCAGAGTTTGTTACAACAGCTGAAGAAGCATTCTTCAGTTGTTGTGATGCTTTCCTTTCAGTAGTTTTCTTTTCGTTTAAGTTTTTATAAAACGACTGAAGAGCATGTTCTTCAGTCGTTGTACTTTCAGTAGTTTCTTTTCAGTAGTTGTAGTAACTGATAACACTTAGTATTTTTGTAAGAAGATGTCAGCTGTTTTGACATCTTCAGTACTTGTGTTTCAGTTGTTTTAATAATTCTGTTAGATGTCACTATCAAGTGACATCAGCAGACGTCACATCTCCTATACAAGGAATGTTCCACCACGACATTCCTATATAAGGGATGATTGACCTGATTGTATGGGTGACATTTTGCCACCACGAAAGCGCGTCTTGAATGAAATCTTTGATTCGCAGAATTTCTTCTATAATCGTTCACTCTTGCTTTGAATGTGTATTATTATCTTGTGAATTGGCTAAATGATTTGTTAAAATTCCACTGCAATAATCTCTAATCAATCAAACGTAGATCGCTGATCCTAACAGATCCCTTTAACTTTAACATGATTGTCTTCTTCGCCTTCTCCAACTCCTCTATCTTCTTGTTTGATGTGACACTCTGTACTTGGAGTTGGGCTATCTCAAGGCTCTAAGCAGCCATCTATTGGGTGTGCTCCTTTATCACTCTAGCCTGCTCTTCTATCTGCTGAGACTGAGCAGCAGTAAGATCAGCAAGCTGACGGATCCGAGCCGCCTTCTCCTCATCTGCTGCTAATAGGTGCATCACCATCCTGTTGAGCGCAGACAGCTGTTCCTCTACCCCAATTGGAGGTAGAGGTGATACATATGGATGAGATGGATGGGCTGAGGATCTAGCTTGGTGGGTAGCGGTGGTGGTGGTTGCTGTAGTGAAGATGGGTCTGTGAAGTGGTGGAGGTGATGTGGGAGTGAAAGATATGGTGGTAGATGGAATCTGTACAGTGGGGGGAAGTGTGGTGGTGGTAGTAGTAGCTGTGGTGGCTGTGGTGGCTGTGGCTGTGGAAATGGTTGTGGTGGTGGCAAATGTGGTGGCTATGGTGGTGGATGGTATGCTTGTGGAAGTGGTAGTGGTGGTGGCAGATGTGGTTGTGGAGGTAACGAAGGTGAGACGTCTTTTCTTCTTCTTCAGGCCATGGGGTTGAGCCATCCTTTTCCTCCTCCTTCCCGTTGAGGTGGATGCTCCCCCTACAACCCTGCTAGATGGCTCCGGTACATAACTCGGATCCGTGGCTGTCTCTCCTGAGTCTCATGGGTGTTCACCAACCACCCTCAGCCCATGTTCCGTGGGAACAACCTTGCTTCCCACAGTCCATATTAAGGGCTCCTCTTCCGACTCCTCTTCCCTCTCATGAGGAACAAAATCCTGATGGAAACCAGTAGACTCAGTTCCATCGTGGGTGGATAGTGGAGATGGTATATGAGTGGTAGTGGCCCTAGATGGAATGGGGCCTGTATCTCCACCATCACCACTGTCGTCATCATCGTCGTCATCAACTGGTAGACCTATAGGTTCAGAATCAGAGTCACTGTCATCATGACGCCATTTTCGTCTTCCCGGCGCCACATAGTTCTCGTTTGCCAAATGGGCAATCAACCTCTTCACTAGGGGCTTCACTTGTTTGCCCCTATACACCCTCATTCTACCCAAGGTCGTGTCATCCATAATTTCCAAAGTAACTGCATCATGACTCTCCCTTGGGAGAAGTGGCAGCTTGTCATTGAAGATTAGTTGTAGAAACCTGGGGTACATACAGAATCCTTCCTTCCCTTTTGCTTCCAGGTTCTCTATCAGATAGGAAAAGATCATAATCGAGAAGCTAAAAGGGTGGTTCAGTACTAGTGCCACGAAGGCATTTTGAATCTGATCTCATAGATCATCAAACCCACCCCTCCTCGAAGCAATTCACTTCAGAATCACATGTGCCAAGTATTTTTGTACTGAGGGCACAAGTTGCTCTTATTGAGCACACCCGATTTTATGTCCCCCGCGTACTTGATTCTGAGGAAGCAGCCCCTCACAGTCAGTGGATGTAATTTGTGGGGTGATTCGTATCGTCCCCAAATTCAAGAACTTTCTGGAAATCAGCAGCAGTAACCTCTATATCCTGACCCAGAATGGAGCTCCGTATACTGTACGGCTCACGAGAGCGATCAACTGAGGCATTCTCCCAGAATGCCTGGTGTAATGACCTGTAGGGCGTGCAAGGTGTAGATATAGCCTTATGTATCTGGGAGCGTCTAAGGAAGGCTATAATCTTTGTGAACTCGGCCCCGTTCCGAGTAGTATGATCCAAGTGAGCACATATGTTGTGCTTTGGGTTAATGGACCATCTATCAGCCATTTTTTTGAAACCCAAGACACAGAATCATTAGTACATAATACATCAAAATTCAGTTCTAAATGTAATGTTTAAATTCATTCTGATTCATTCATGCGAATGAATCATGCGACTGGAGTCAGTCGCTTGTTCATTCGTGCGACTGAGCTCGTTCGGGTGAATAAGACATGTGACTGAGTTCAATCTGCTGACTGAGTCTGCGATTGGTTCAGTCGGCCGACTGTACTCATTCGCATGGTTCATTCGGCCGATTGACCCAATCGCAAGATTCAACCGTGCGATTAGAGTTCATCCGACGACGAGTCGCTTGTCCCACTATTCAGTCGCTTGTGGTTCGAATCTTGACCAATTCAAGCATTTAACATGGTTTAATGGTCCATTAGACTCGCCATCATGTCACTAATAATCTATTAAAGTTAATTTTAACATTTTGCTAAGTTTATGTAGGTTATTAGGGCATTTTTCAGTCCGGTTCTTGTTTCATTCGAATATCACATATTTGGATTCAAGATCTTCTGATTTCGGTAAGATTTAACTGCAATGTATCTATATAATCGTCAATCGAGCGTCAGAGAATCAATAGCAATGTGAACACAAGATCTATAGAAATTTTGGCAGAGTAACGGGAAGAAATGCGATTTGGGTGCAATTGAGAGTGATGAGTACAACGCGATCGACTGAGGCCCTTTAAATACTGAATCGAAGTTCAATCGGCCGACTGGCCTCATTCACTCAGTTCATTCGGCGACTGAGGTTCAGTCGTGCGATTGGCTTAGTCAGTCGGTCGACTGAGTCTCAGTCGGTCGACTGACTCATTCGTGCTCTTTCATTCGCACCCTCAGTTAATCAACTGAGTCTCAGTCGGTCGACTGACTCATTCGCACCCTGTCATTCGGTCGAATGGATCATTCTTATACGCCATTCGGGTGAATGACTAAATTTCATGTCCAGTCATGCGAATGGGATCCATTCGCATGGTTGGTCCATATTCATGGTCCAATCGTGCGAATCTGTCACACTTAGTGAATGTTCTGCCATTTTGAACATTTTACTTTTAAGACCCTTTTAACTTTTGAAATAAACATTATGAGTGTTTTTGATCATCTCAGACATGATCATTTTTACCAATTTAGTCACCTCAGACATGACTCTTTTAAACACTTTGTCACCTCAGACGTGACTGCTTTAATCTTGAAAATTCATGTGGTCATTTCAGACATGAACCTTTTAGTGGTTAATACCTTATCGATTTTCATGATGTAGTCCGGCAAACAAACAAAACCAAAAGACTAAGTGAGTAGTAATAAAAAAGTAAACTAACGTACCAAAAACAAAGACTTGTTTTTGGCTTTTTGTGAGAGATAAATCCTAAGATAGAAATCTACGGGATTTGGTTCCGGAATAGGAAGCTGCAACTTAGATTTCCATACATGGACCAATTCAATTTTGGAATCATACAGGCAAGTCAAATCATTTGGGACTTGTTGTCAAAATATTTTGATGCTCTATTCTTGGTTTTCATCCAGAGTCGGTAACAACTTTTAGGAAATCATACTGGAACTATTAGATTACCACGTTGATTTTAACTTTCAAGAATTGCAGCCACAATAATTGTCAGTATATTTGTCCTCTTAAATCCATACATAGACTTTTGACACAGACTGGCGATAGATTTAGGTTTAATTATTTCAACTAACATTTGTGGATCCCACACTTATATGGTAATCAACATTCCTCAGGAGATTTTGAGCGGTCTATGGGTATTTTTACAAGAAGAGACTATTCTTAGAGATTTCAAAATAAAGCCAATCCTCAGGTTAGTGCCATCGTACAGCAGAGAGGTGGAAAACAACAATGAATTCTTGAATATCTAGGTTATGCTTATCCTCAGGTCAGTGCCATCACACAGCAGAGAGGCACACAACCTATCTCCTTGTTAGAGCAGCTTGATTTTATTTTGCACAAAATGCACCAACAACATAAGTCATTAGCTTGATAACATTTTTCTTTCATTATTTTCGTGCTTTGCTCTATTTATGGTCAATCGCACCCCTTTGTGGCGTTTACATGCTCATTACCCCTTATTGGAATATTGTTGATTGTGTTAACCAGTGATAAGATGGAAGCCCAAAGTCGGTTGAACAACTTAGTTTGATCTTGACATCACCAGTCAAGTCTTCTCATCTATTGTGCTGAATCTACCGACATATCATTTGTGATCTAGCAACCTCTAGGTCTACTCTCTGTGTGTTACCTTCATAGTTACCAGTTTTTCCATCATCTTCCCTTTTTGTATTGCTTAGACTACACAGACTTATACTTTGAATTTTTGCATCTTTCTAAATTAAATTTTAAAGTCCCTCTTGATTTGTTCCTGTGTACTATCATATTCCAAAGGGTTTGAATCGGTATCACAGATACGATCTACCTTATATCAGCTTTCCACTCCTTCTCTCTCGTCTCTTCTTTTTTTAATAATGTTACTTGCTGACTTATTCTCCCCCTAAAATACTAACATCATAACTGGTTTAATTATTTTAGGATAAACAGCAGAATACCATGAGTTTAAATGTAACACGGACTAAATTTATCAAATAAAGTAAATAAAATGAAAGAATTACTAAGCTACATCGGACTACACATGATCATCATCAGGAATAACATCACTTTGCTTTTTAACGCCGTTGACCTATAGCAGATATTGAAAACGTGGTTTTTCAAAGGCTTTAGCATAGAGGTCAGCGCGTTGAAAATCAGTATTAGTTTTTACCATATCAATTAAGTTCTTTTCAAAACAATCTCTTATGAAATGGTATTTAATACCGATATGTTTGGTCTTTAGATGTTGGACCGGATTTTTAGTTACTGCTATTGCAGCAGAGTTATCAACAAAAATAGGAGTAGAAGAAAACTTTAAACCGTAATACTGCATTTGCTGTTGAATCCAGATGATTAGTGAACAGCAACTTGCAGCAGCAACGTATTCGGCTTCACAGATTGACAATGCAACCGATGTCTGCTTCTTGCACTTCCAGGTAACTAATCTTCTCCCAAAGAATTGACACCCTGCTGATGTAGACTTGTAATTCATCTTACAGCCCCCGTAATCCGAGTCACTATACGCTGTGAGCTCAAAGTCATCATCATGAGGATACCACAACCCAAGTGTGGGTGTACCCTTCAGATACGAAGTATCCTCTTGACCCCGATCAGATGGTTGACCTTACGCTTAGCCTGATATCTAGAACATAAACATGTAGCATACATGATATCAGGTCTTGAGGCAGTGAGATACATGAGGGATCCAATCATTCCTCGGGACATTGTGGCATCTACAAGATCTCCATTTTCATCAGGTGCTATATCGTGATTCGTAGCAAGTGGAGTCCCAGTAGGAGAAGCACTCTCCATGTCAAAACGACTAAGAATATCTCCTACATACTTGGTCTGATGTAGAAATATCCCATTTGGAGTCTGATCCACCTGTAACCCGAGAAAGAACTTCATATCCCTCATAGCACTCATCTCAAATTCTTTCTTCATAACTGCTTCAAATTCTTTGCATAACTCTTCGTTCTTTGAACGGAAGACTATGTCATCGACATAGATCTGTACGA
Source organism: Flaveria trinervia (assembly GCA_025506515.1). NCBI lineage: Eukaryota > Viridiplantae > Streptophyta > Magnoliopsida > Asterales > Asteraceae > Flaveria > Flaveria trinervia. The sequence continues at coordinate 63,189,679 of CM046453.1, forward strand.
GCAGTAGGTCGCCACCTTTTTCTTTGATGAACAGTGTGCAGTCAATGACTCCCCTGCGAAAGCCATGTTTCTCAAGATGAGTCGAGAGTTTCTCATACCAAGCTCTTGGAGCTTGATGAAGCCCGTATAAAGCCTTGTCGAGTTTGTAAACTCTATCCCGATGATAAGGATCTTCAAATCCCTCGGTTGACTGACATAGACTGTTTCTCTGATTTCCCCCGAAGGAATGCACTCTTCACATCTAATTGGTAGACTTTAATCTTCATGTACGATGCATAGGCAAGGAAGATGCGAATGGCTTCCATCCGTGCCACGGTGTAACACTTCATTGTAGTCAATTCCCTCGACTTGGCGAAATCCTTGACCACCAATCGAGCCTTGTTCCTGATAATGACTCCTTGGTCATCTTTATTGAATTTTAAAACCCATTTGGTGCCAATGACCTTAGCACCTTTAGGTCTATCAACCAGAGTCCATACACCTAACTTCTTGAACTGAAGAAGTTCTTCTTGCATGGCACTCACCCACGCCTCATCATTTAGTGCATCACTGACGTATTTTGGCTCAGACTGTGAGACAAAACAATGATAAGCACCATCATGAATATATCCCTTTTCCATAACTAAGGCGTAATCAGCCGAGTATAGCTGATTTCAGGTTTGCACTCATGATCTGACATCCCCAATGACATTGTTTAGGGGATGATAGACGTTTAGTCGTGATCATGGAGTAGTAGGAACAGCTACCTCAGAGCCAAGATTATGAACATTTGGTTCCGCAGCTGAGGTAGTTGGAGTTTGAGGCTCTGAAGTCGAAGGTACATCACTGGTAGATGCTTGTGGACTTTTAGGGACTGGAACCTGTTCTTCCTGACTGTTCTGGTCATCTTCTTCAGCTTCATCTTCAGAGGAGGAGTCACTATCGTCGACTATTCCCCCTGACTGAGTAGATGATCCTCCCAGTGAGCTTGTTGTTGGTGTATTCAAGATATCATACATCATCCGTGTAGCTAACTCGTCATCCGAGGGAGAGAGAGATGTTGAATGACTTGAAGAATCCATCATAGTCGAAGAAATAGGCGAGTCCTTTGCCAGTAGGTGGTGTGGTATATCGCTGAACGTCAACATTACACCACACTTCTACTAGACCCGTTGAGTTGTTGTAAACCCTCTTGTTCGGAATGTTGTACCCTAAAAAGATTCCTTCATCTGCCTTCTCACTGAATTTTCCTTCTTGTGTTTTCTTCAGAAGTGTGAACGGTGCGCCAAATGGTTCAAGATACTCCAGATTCGGTTTGCGTCTTTGTAGTAACTCGTAACATGTCTTGCTGTGACGCTTGACAATCAGAACTCGATTCAGTGTATAACATGCATTAGCAACTGCCTCATTCCATAATTGGATAGGCAGTTTCAAGTCTGCCAGCATAGTCCGTGCTGTCTCAATCAAGCTTCTGTTCTTTCGCTCAACAACACCATTCATCTAAGGCGTGTAGGCAGAAGTGAATTGATGTACAATACCCTTTTCCTTGCAGTAAGCCTCCATCCACTGATTCTTGAATTCCGTCCCGTTGTCTGAGCGTACTTGTCTAACCTTTAGCTTGTAGAGATATTCTAGTGTGGTTACTAACTCCTTGAAGGACTCAAATGTTTTTGATTTGGACTTCAGAAACATTACCCATGAGAACCTTGAGTAGTCATCAGTAACCACTAAACAGTACAAGTCGCCTCCTATGCTCTTTGTACTGACTGGACCAACAGATCCATGTGAAGAAGTTCAAGAGGAAGTTCTATTGAATGAATTTTCTTTTCCTTATGAGACTTCTTTGTGTGTTTGCCTTTCTTGCAAGCTACACAAAAATCAGGAAGCTGGAAGTTCTTGACATTAACTCCTCTCACCAGATCCTTCTGAATCAAGTGATTCATCTTCTTTTGACTAATGTGTCCCATTCTCCTATGCCAGGAGATGGAATCCTTCTCAGTAGCCTTAGATAGAAAACACTGAACCTCCTGATCCGTTGAAGCAGCTGTTGACATATCCAAAACATAAAGGTCTTTATATCTTGAAGCAGTCATCAAAACTTGGTCTTCTGGGATCACGTAATCTTTCTTGAGCATGTAACACTTCTTGTTGTCGAAGATAACTTTAAATCCCTTATCGCAGATTTGGGAAACAGAGAGTAAGTTATTTTGAAGTTGTTGAACATAGTTCACCTTATCAAACATAACTTTCTGATTTCCCACTTCTCCCTGAGCTGTGATATATCCTCCCTTGTTTCCAGCAACGAAACATGCCCTCCTTTTATTTGCTTGACGTTAGATAAGAGAGCCTGTTTCCTGTCATGTGCCTGGATGCTCCGCTGTCTATAATCCACGTGTTAGTTTCAGCACTGTAGCGAACACCCTGCACATACAATGTAAAGGATTAGTTTAGGTTAGGAACCCAAGCCTTTACTGGCTTGGGTTTCCCAAGGTATCACACATCATAAATTCAACCTATTGACCCTTAGAGGGTGAGGGTAGCCCAGGTTCCTTCTTGTCATCATCATCAGACACATAGGTTGACTTCTTTTTCCATAAGCCAGACTTGTGCAATGCCTGTTTGTGATACATAGTCGACTCGCTAACAGGTTGAACTTTATGTGCACTAGATCTTCTAGGTGGAGTTAAAGAACTCCTCTTATAAAACCTAGGTTTTGGGTCCTGAAGTTCAATCTTTTTCCTAGGTGTCTGATAAGAAAGCAATAGGAAGAAATGTGTCCACATTCTCCACAGTTGAAGCATGACCGCTATCAACTTTATGATTAAACTTTCTTTATGGAGACATGTGTGACACTCTAGTAACCTCACTTACTTTAGGTTTTGACTCTGGTTCTTTTGATGTTTTTCCTTGTTTAACAGAGGTAACTGTTTTAACATGTTTAATATCTTTTTTTACTTTTGGTTAACTGGTTTTTGACTATTTGAAATCCTGTTAGGTTCTGATTTGACTCTGTTTGACCCTGACCTTAAGTTAACCTTTTCAAACTCTTTTTCCAGATTAGCACAAGGCAATTTACCCTTAGCCTTTGACGTGGCCTCCTTTTGTTTGTTTCTAGAGTCAATGGTTGAACATGAGGAATCTGGATCACTAACAAGAGGAGAAGACAACACATGATCCTTGATGGGATTGTCATTTACAGGTCTACTCTTAGTGTTCATCAAGGTCTCAGATGGTGGTGGAACCACGTTGTAACCCAAACCCTCCCCATTGTTTCTTTCTCTCACTAAGTGTTGGACTATGTGTGATGAACTTGTCCAACTGTGCAGTTTCTGTTTTAATGAGTTTACTTCTACTTCTATAACTGCCTTTTGCTTCTTAGTGTCTTCTAGGGATTTACATAGTACCTAATGTCATTAGCTTGGTTAATGCAACTACTTTGGTTTCCCTAAGCTGTTTAGTCAAAAGGTCTATCTTTTCTTTGTAACTATGCTCATTTGTTTTAATACTCGATTCGTCTCAGTGCACAGTTGTAAATCTTTTACCAAGTTATCATTATGATCTAATAACCTAGCAAATTTCTCCTCTATGCTATTTCTAAATGTATACAATCAGAACAAGCATGATTATTAAACTCTTGGTCAGTGGTACTTACCTGAGTTGGTTCAGAGCATTAGCCTCAACGCAGCATCAGATGTCTCTGGTTCTGGTGATTCTGTCTTTTCTGTCTTTGCTCTGGTAGTTTCCTCTTTAGGCTTGTAGCTGACCTCAGATGCCGTTGTCTCTTCAATATTAGACATCGCTATATCAACTGCTAGATCTCCTTCACTTGTAGAATCATCATCAACGTCTTCTACACTTGCAATGTTTGATTCCCCTGGAGAGACAAACCTAAAGCTCCAGTCCTGTCCTTCATCATCATAAGCAGTCAAGGCTTTTGGATCCTTGCTTGATGAAGTAGAACTAGTAGCTTGCTTGTCTTGATGAGTGAAGGACGAGAATGGGTTCCCGTTTCCCGTCTTCTTTGCCTAACACATTCTCTCTTGAAGTGCCCTTTCTCCCCATAGTTAAAGCAGGTCACTTTGCTCTTGTCAAAGCCAAATGTGGTATCCTTAGTAGCTACCAAGTTTTGTCCGGTCTTTTTCACAAACTTCTTTGCTCTCCGGACAACACTAGCTAAGGCCCACATTATGTCCATTCTCTCAAGCTCCATTTCGTCAATCTGCTCGTAGTCCTCGTCTGCCAGATGACAGTTTCCAATCTTCCCAGCAACAAGTCCATCATAAGAATGAACCACTGCAGCCAAACGATCCATGTGTTCTCGAGCTACTTCTACCGTCACATTACCGAGGTTCTCGGTATTCAGTCTAGTAGCTTTTGTTTCAGATCCGATATGATGGTACAAGAAGACCCCGACGTGTCTGATCCTAAAGGAGAAGCATGCGAAGGACCCGATGAGCTAGACACAAATGCAGTCTGGAGAGGTGCTCCAGACGTCTTAGCTTGAGGTGTGGCATTGTACAAAGCTGGATTCTCAGAATACGAAGACTTCAGAGCTCTGTACTTCATCCTAAGTGCTTTTTCTTGCAGCTTTAGAATGAATCATTTATATCCAGCTTTGCCAGCATTCCATTCTGTCTCAGGTTAGACACGAATGAAGCCCACTTCTCCGGCAATCCGTCTACAAAGTTAGCAACTTTCTCTTCTATGGTAGTAGCCACCCCATGTGTATGCAGTTCACTCATCAGATGGTAGAATCTATCTAAAACATCGTCCAAACTCTCGTTTCCCATCAATGAGAAGTTATCGAATTCCTTCTTTAACTCCTTAGCCATGATTGCCTTCAACGAAGCATTCCCGTCATACCTGTTTTCCAGCTCATCCCATAGTTTCTTGGACTGCTTATTCTCTGAGTATGGTGAAAATGTCTTTAAGGATAGACTGTCTAATCAATGCCTAAACCCTCTTCTCTGCATTATATTTAACTTTCTGCGCGTCTGTCATCCCTCCTAAGGTAGCTTTACTCCATCGGCTCCCACCGGCGTACTATACCCAATCTCGATAGCTTCCCACAGATTCGGATCCACTCCATTGAGGTAGATCTCAAAACGTTGTTTCCAGTGGGGAAACTCATCTAATGTTAAAAGCTTTGGTGGTTATTATGATTACCCACCTCACTCTCAAGTAACAGAAGGTTCTGGATCCTAGAGTCCTTCCCAGCAGTATAGGCTGACATTTGATCTTCCATGGCGAATAACTTTAAGTCAACTTACACAAACTGTCAACTGGTATGACTGAAGCATGCGATTGGGCTATCCATCCGAATGAACTATGCGAATGGTTCAATCATGCAGCTGAACTATGTGATTGGTTCAGTCGTGCGAATGAAGCTGATGTGTATGAACTCTTGAACGAATGGTTCAATCGTACGAATGGCGATGTGACTATGTCCAATCGTGCGTCTGAGCAATGCGAATGAGGTCCAGTCGGGCGAATGGCTCAATCGTGCGACTCAAGCTGCTGTTTTGCGAAAATTTCTAGGTTAAACGTGTTTTAGACGTAAAAATTCAAACGTTCGCAAGGTCTAATCGCCTAAGTCCGTAGAGACCAAACTTTGATGAGCAGGGAACGTCCAAGATCACTTTTGACACAAAAAAATTGCGTTTTTAGGTCAAAAACACAAGTTTTTTTTCTATCAATCTTGATTGAATCACACGTAATCAAGAGCCAAAGCTCTGATACCACTTGTTAGGACCTGGTATTTGAACGAAATACCTAGTGATTAGCGTGTAAACTAGATCAAATAGTGCGGAATCCTATTTGATTGGCAATCCAATCAGTGAGAACACACGAAGAATCACTAAAGAATTGAAACTAATGTTAGAAATCGATTGGAAATCGATCTAATGTGTTTTATGAACTTGGAGAACGAATTGGGAGGCTTCTGGACGGCTAAGGTACGTCTGGAATCGTAGGGAATGAATGCTCTTCGTTTTTCACGAATTAGATTGTATTTATAGGTTAGTATTGTTCATTCGGGCGATTGGACCATAAGCATGATTCAGTCGTGCGATTGAACCATGCAGTTGATCCATCCGCACGACTGAGTGTTCAGTCGTGCGACTGAGTCAATCTTATGTGTCAATCATACGACTGATCCAGTATCCTGGTTCAGTCATGGACTGAGTCAATCGTATGAAGTTATTCATGTGTGTGGTGCATTCGTATGGGCCATTCGCATGAGAACTTCATTATGTTAAGTTTGAATGTATTAATTAATAAACATTATGTGTAACCATTCACACAACTACTATCCTAATTATCCAATTCAATATCTACTCATTAGTAAAATATTAGTCATTACAAATCACAAACAATCAATATCATTCATTGATCATATCAAATACATCAAAATCAGATAAACAAGATCTATTACATTTCATATCATGATCTAGGGACATACAGGTATCAACAACATCAACACTATCCCATAAACCAACTCTAAAACATACATACACAGAACATCATCGAACAATAGGCTGAAAATCACGGTTTTACTTGAAAACATTTTCTTGGTATGCATAATAGCCCCAAACAAGTTGAAAATTAGTAAAAGAGGGGTTCTAGAAACTCAACATGAAGCAGGTCTTCATGCTAGTCACTTCTACTAGCAAATTAACTCCAAGTTCTTGAAAACAACTCTAAATCATCTATAATCTTGGTCAAGAGGTTGTGAATTTGGTTAAACCAAACAAACATCAAGCAAACTTACCTTTTACAGCTTCTTCTTCCTTTCTCTCTCTAAAACCGAGAATTTTCTTCTTCTTCTTCTTCCTCCGAAAGTAAAAGCAGTTTTTTGCTTTTAATATGGTGGCCATACCATTTATAATATAAAATATTAGACTTTTGAACTTTATACACTTTATCCCCCTCCACTTGTGCTCATTATCTATTCTTTCTATTTACTTTTCTTTTCCTTTCGTTTAAATGAAAATTCAGGGTGTTACATAATTGCGGTCTGGATTTTATGAGCAACATTTCGACCAACGTTATTCCTCATCAGAAAAGTTCACCTGACGACACTTCCCAGTCAAATCATGATTATTACTATCGACAAGACCATGGTTGTGTTTCTATACAAAATCATAAAAATTAAATGCTTGTTCTTAAATTTGACACTTTTGCAGGCAGGGCAATTAGTAACCTTCATAGAAGATGTTCGTGAAGGTCCATAAGATTATCCATGATCCCTAGAATCAAACTGTTGACCACAAGGCTTACCGGACTTGCTACATAGAATATATTTATGCATAATAATGCCATGTTTCTTCTTAGTAGTTGATAATCATATATCAAAAACAGAGTTCTCTGCATATAACGAATACATTAGATAAACATCATCCCATTTAGAAAATTCCATACTGATAATTGGTTTCAAAGCTTTGGGAGAGTTAGTGATCAAATATTTAGTGCCAATAGGTGAATGGAAGAAGTTATTGCAAATTGATTCCTCTTGGCCATTATCATTCATAACTAAAAATCATAAGAGACAAAAAGATTATATAAAAATTATGTTTAGTGTACATATATGTATAACATTTTATAATCATGGACTTAAACAAACATATAAAAATATGTTCTACCTTCGTGTCAAACATAATTGTTCACATCCAAGTGTTCATTCAAATTGGATGAGTCTTGAAGATCAAGTATAGGTTGGACTCAGCATAGATTAGATTTTGGTTATGTTTGATTGTAATAGGATTAATGTTAGTTTAATTTTGTAATTTTGTTAGTTAGTTAAGCTTTGCTGGCCAATGAAGCTATGAGAGAAACTATAGTTTTGCTCATAGGACGCTGCTAGTTTTACCTAACGAAACTGTTTGTCTCAGCTAGGCAAAACTGTTTGTCTTATCTGGGTGAAACTGTGTATTGGCATGATAGTTTCGCTGTCAGCGTCAAAGAAACTATCAATACTATATATAGATTTGATCTTTTTCATTGTAAGGTATCCTTGCCAAATTTTAATCCGTTTATCATTGTTGCAAGTGCCTATTGTAAGCTGGTTTTTCACATAAATATATTGAGCGTTGTTATATTGTTAGTATTGGATCATGATTGTTACGTTTTGAATACTTTTGGGTTCTTCTTCATCATCAAATTGTTTGTTTTTTGTTCTTATTGTTGATATTGAACAATTCAACCTCTCAAGTGTATTGTAATTCAATTGTTTGGACCAACAAAATGGTTTCACAGCCTTTGTGCTCTTGATTGTTTGAGGTGTTTTTTGATAGTTGACTTCAATATCATAATTTCATCAATTACGGATCAGATTTCAGTGTATTTGATATGGAATTTGATTAAAATATGTTAGCTCTTGGTTTGGAAAGCATTGGTAATCATCAGATCTCAAATTCATTGAGATTTGGATGATTTCAGATTGATTTGTTTTCAAAAGTTTTTTCAGACTCATCGGGTGAAATTGTAGTTCTTCCGGTGAAACTGTTGTCTTCATCCTGCAAAACTACAAGTGTTTTGCATTTTGTGCTTGTTTTGAGAATCTCAACAAAAGTATAGTTTTTGAACGAAAGTTCAGTAGTGCATGTGTTCTATTTTCAAGCTAAATTTCTGCCAAAATTACATCTGAATGAAAATTAAAGCTTGTTCGTGTGAAACTGTCGACGAAACTAAGCACATCAAGCTTTTGACTAGCGAAATTGCTGCCAAAATTAGCAACGAAACTAGTGTTCTCTCAATGAAACTAGCATAGTCCAACGAAACGGCCAAGTCTTTTGCGAAACTACCATGTCAAAAATGACCTCTCTCACCCTTGCTGATTTAGAGAGTATGGCACTCAACAACCCTCAAGGCTCATCAATGGAGACAATTTTGAAGACTGGAAGAGATGCCTTAAAGAATTCTTTTTCTACACTAATCATAACCAATGGGAACCAATTATCTCCGGTCCACACATACCAACTATTGCTGTTGGTGATGTTGTTTCTCAAAACAAGGACCCAACCACGTTTACCGAAAAAGATCTAAGTTGATTGATAGAGATCAAAAAAAAATGCTAAGACTCTCTATGATGCTCTCTATGAGTTTTATGATGGAAATGATAAGTTGGTAAAAGACAAGGGTATTCAAGCTGAAAAGGAGTTTAACTCATTTGTGGGTTACAAGAATGAGAGCCTCACTGACCTAACAAATAGTTTTCTGACAGTTTCCAGCACTTTGACGAAATATGATGGGAAACTCTCCAACATTAGGCAAGTAAATAGGTTGTTGGACTCACACCCACAACAATGGTCTACAAGTGAGGATGTGAAGCAAGAAATAGGTTTTACTGACTACAAGCTTATGGACATCATTAATAAGCTTAAATCATTTGAGTTAGACATGAAGACAAGGAAGTTTAATGAGACCATGATGACATCATCTGGCATTACTCAGAATGTTGCATTGCTTACTTCTGCTGCAAGCTCTCTAATGCAAGCATCAAGACAAGGAGGAGTGAATACATGTGATCAATCTAGTGGTGGTGTTAATTCTAGTAAAGATCAAGCTAACTCAAAAGCAAGTGCTTAAACATCAATTCCATCTTAAACATTGGCATTGTTTGACATGTTTGTGTAGAGTTATGAGGCATTAGTGGCTGGAGAATTTAAATTGAAAGCAATGACCATGGAGGATATGTATCAGGTGGATCCGGATGATCTGGAAGAGACTGATATTCAATCCCAAATGGTGATGTTGACTTTTAGAGGTCAAATGTTTATGGAAAGAACTCGGAGGAAAAATTTTGGAGGTTAAAACTCTAACTCCAAATTAGGCTTTGATAAATACAAACTGAGGTTCTTTAATTGCAAGCAGTTAGGACACTTCAAACTAGAATGTCCATTGCCGATTGTCACTAATCTAAGCAATTCAGGAGTCCCGAGATTAGTTTTTAGCAGAGATAAGGAAGAAATGAAACGAAAGAAAGAGACAGCCTTGATTTCCAACTTTGATCGGAGACTAAAGAAGAAATCAATAAAGCTCTAGTTTTGAGATTGTTGATGAGAAAAGATGGATTGTGAGGAAGAGTTTGATCCTTTTAAAGAGTTTAGAGGTGAAGCTGAAGTAGCCAAGGTTGTGATAGAAGGTGAATATGAGAAGGTGGTGAAAGCTGGAAGCCAGACTAAAGAGCAGAGGAAAGAGAAGATTGATGGTACGACCACTATTGAGGAAAACAAGAAGAGTATTGAGGAAGATAGATACTAACATTCTATCTGTAGGTTTAGAAGGTACGAACACTAAGCACGTACGTGAGGAGTATGATTATGGACCGACTAGCGGGCTTGGATGCAATAGTTTTAGTGCACCTGAACCTCAGCACTTTGTTTTAGATCGTAACTCTAGCTTAAGTTCTGTTTTTGTTTCAAAACAATCTGTTTCAGATGATGTTTTAGCTTGTTCTAGTGATATTTCTATCTCTTCTTTAAATGATTTGAGTTGTAATGTTGATGTTTCTTCTGAATGTCTTAACTCTGATGTGAATGATTCTGTTGTTGAGCGTAAAAAGAAAACTAAAACCAAATGTATTGAAAAATTCTTTTCTCACCCTATCCCATCATTTACCCCAACTAATATTTCATCATCAAGTGAAAAGGTAACGCCATCATCTTGTGCAAGTACAAGTGCTACAAAGACCACATGTACTTCTAATGAAAGTGTTTCATTATTTGTAAATAATCATTCTTTTATAAATAAAACTAGACCTAGAGATATGTATGAGACTTATAATGATGTTGATTCTAGATTGTCTGAATGTGATGAGGAAATATACATGGATAAAATCGTTGACTTGCGGCATAACAGACCTAGATTAAAATCACATTGTTTCAAGCGTGGTAAAGATGATCATGTAGTTAAAAACTGTCCTGAGCTTCATCATAGACATATTCATAAGAATTCTTTTGGCAGTAGATTAACTCATGTGGTTAATAATTTCTTTTGCAAAAAGTTATCTACACCAAAGCCTACAGTTGTGCAAGCATGGGTTCGTGTTTCAACTGGTAAATATGTTTATACTTTATTGCAGGAGTCATCCACTAAAGTTGTAAATAGTGTTTGGCATTTTGATAGTGGATGCTCAAGACATATGACGGGGCTGAAGGATTTGTTGACAAACTACCGCATAATTAATGGAGGATATGTCGCATTTGCCGGCGACCAGAAAGGAGGAAAAATGATTGGCCAAGGGGAGGTTTCCAATGGCTCTCTTATGCTAGGGAAAGTTAATTATGTGCCAAAACTAGCTTTCAATCTGTTTAGTGTCTCTTAGATTTGTGATAAAGCTATTCCGGTCTTGTTCAAGTCCAATGAATGTCTTTTGTTGAAGTCCAAGATTGATATTCCAGAGGAGATGGTGCTTATGCAGGCTCCAAGAAAGAATGACACATATCTTCTTGACATGGGTTCTAAAGAGTCAATGTCCACTATCACCTGTCTTCTGTCAAAAGCTTCCACATCTGAGTCTTTCTTGTGGCATCGTAGATTAGGCCACGTTAATTTCAAAAATATAAACAAATTATTTAAAAACAATCTTGTTAGGGAATTACCTTTAAAAGACTTTTCAGTTGTTGAGAAATGCATGGCATGTGCCAAAGGAAAACAACATAAGAATCCTCATAAACCAAAACTTGAAAATAGCAATTCTAATCCCCTCGAATTGTTACATACTGGTTTGTTTTGCCCAATCAGTGTTAAATCCATTGCTAAGAAATCTTTTGCCTCGTTATTCCAGATGAATTTTCCAGGTATTCATGGGTGAAATTTCGTTCCCATAAAGGAGAAGTTGCTAAAGAGTTACAGGAGTTGATCCTTTCTATTGAAATGATAAGAAAGAGGAAGGTTATGGCTATTCGAAGCCACAATGGTACCGAGTTCAGAAATCAAATATTTGATTCCTTCTATGCTGGTAAAGGTATTCTGAGACAGTTCAGTGTAGCGAGAGCACCTAAGCAGAATGGTGTTGCTTAAAGAAAGAGTTGCACCCTTATTGAAGTTGCTCGTACTATGCTGATTAAGTCTTCTTTACCTATTATCTTCTAGGCAGAGGTGATGAATTATGCTTCATATGTCTTAACAGGGTGTTAATTGTCAAAGACAAAATGAATACTCCATATGAATTGTTCAATAAGAGGAGGCCTTTGATTGATTTCTTTCGTCCATTCGAATGCTCATGCACTTTACTAAATACCAGGCACACAAGACTAAATTCGATGTTGTGTTTGACAAGTGTTACTTCATGGGCTACTCTTCCTCTCAGAAAGCTTATCGGGTGTATAACAAGAGAACCCATATTGTGCAAGAGTCTTTCCATATCGATAGGTAGGAATCTAATTCCTCTTATGTCCAATTAGAACCCGCATGGTTCTTTGACTCAAATACGAATTTCAACTCATTTACTCTTCCTGTTTTTGATGATGATGCGTCCTCCCCCACCTGTTTCAGCATCTCTTCCCTCATCACCCACCTCTACATCATCTCAACCTATTCCCTCCACATCACTTATTAAATCTAACAAACAATTCATCATTCAGATACCCTACCCTTAACCACTGATTATAAAACCTTCAAAGACCACCCCCATGCTAATATCATTGGATCCATCATCAATGGAGTTCGGATGTGAAGTCAATCTGGTTTGATTAATGTATGTCTATTCTCTTGTTTTATATCCTAAATCGTTCCAAAGAATGTTCATGCAGCTTTTCAGGATCCTTGTTTGATTGAATCGAAGCAATTGGAGTTGCAACAATTCGGGAAGCTTAATGTGTGGATGCTAGTTGATCTCCTACCAACAAATGCCCAATAGGCATGAAATGGGTATTCAAGAACAAACCTAGTGTCAACACTATTATGGTAAGAAACAAGTCTAGATTGGTAGTTAGGGATTTGCTCAAGAAGAAGGGATTGATTACACGGTAGTCTTTGCTCCCGTAGCCCGTCTCGAAGCTATTCGGATTTTTCTGGCTCATGCCGCTAACAAGCAGTTCAAAGTTGTAAGGCCCCATTCCTGGGATGCTTACAACTAGCCAATCATTGCTCATAAAACATATAATTACATTAACAGGAAATAAATGTTGCAGCGGAAACATTTAAAACAACATTTTCATTAACAATGCTTTTGCAAAATAATACAATATTCATTACATAATTTCATTTGTTCGCATTATCATGCAAAAACATTAACAAAAGAATGCCATCCCAGTGCCAAGTAGCTGCCCCGCGCTATCCTCATCAATGCTCACATGCCAACTGGGAAATGCATAAAAAGTCAGCATTGCTGATTGAGTTCTAGTTTTATAATAAAACATACTTTTCTTACGTTAAAACCATTCTTTACTTTCATGTGATCATGCATCATACGTACACATAGTTAATATCATTATTATCTTCATTAATCTTGCATACTTTCATTCTTTCATTCGTACGTTCATTAACATAACATTCTTTCATCATTACCTATTTCCTTTCCTTCAACCATAAACTTTACCCACCTATTCCTGGTACTGGACCTAGGTCTATCATAGACCAGCTATAACAGTGCATTGCACCTCTAGTCACAATACCTAGGGTAGAGTTTTCGTGTACCCTACTATGTGCAATACCCAGCTATTCCTGGTACTGGACCTAGGCCTATCATAGACCAGCTATAATGGTGCATTGCAGCTCTGGTCGCAGTACCTAGGGTATGTAGCAATGGGGCTATACAAATGGTCAATCACAAAGAAAGACCCCGATGTGCATCCTCCCGGGGTAGCGAACCCGCACACCGTTGGGCTAACACCTTTTAATGGCGTGTCCCGACATACTATGCTTGCAAGACATTCTTTACATTCATCATTCATTAATGCATGCATTCTTACTTCATGTTCCTCTTTCATTACTTTCAGGAACATGTTGACATAAGCCAGGTTGGGCACCCAGTCAATGAATCCCTTATCAAGAAGCTCTTGCAACTGCTCCATCAACTCCTTCATATCAGTCAGTGCCAACCGATACGGTGCCATGGAACAAGTTGGGCACCTGGTATCACATCAATCTGAAACTCGATCCTCTGTCAGGTGACACTCCAGGTAAATCTTCTAGGAACACGTCTGGAAAGTCACACACAATCGGTACATAAGACAGTTGTGGTGCTGGCGTATCCACATCCTTTACATAAGCCAAGTAGACGCTACATCCACACCTCATACACTTTCCCGCCACCGCCATTGAGATTACTTTCGGGATCATCGTGACCCGATCTCCATAGACAGTTACCAAACTCCCGTCAGGCATTGTCAAATGAATCATCTTCTTGCGACACACAATGTTCGCCTCGGAGTCCGCCAACCAATCCATCACAAGAACCAAATCGAAACCACCTAAGGTCATCACGAATGGTCAAACAAGACACTTATGACCTTCTAGCTCCATATCACAGCTCTCTATTGTCTCAGAAATCCTGGTAGACTTACCTATGGTAGTTTCTACATCAAAGGGCGCATCAACACGTCTACTACTAACAGGAAGCTTAGCACAGAAAGCAGTAGAAATAAAACTCTTACTGGCATCCGGATCAAATAATACAGAAGTTAAAGTTTTGTTCACTTGAAACGTACTGGACACAACATCAGGGTCCGTCCTAGCTTCCTCCTGTTTCATAGTGAATGCGCTCGCCCTTGGCCCTTCACTCCCCGTCTTCTTAGCCCTGGAACCCTCAGTCCTCGGCTTCTTGCAATCTGTATTTATGTGGCCTCCACGCCACAGTTAAAGCATCGGACTGTACGATAGTCTTTGGCAATATGCCCCGTCTTCCCACATTTGAAGCACCCGTTCAATCCCAACCTACATTCTCCCGTATGCTCCCTTCCACACTGGCCACACCTTTTTGACCTCGCACTCGATGTGGCCACACGGCGGTCATCCACCCATGCCTTCTTGTTAACTGTCGAGGCATTACCCCGACCAAGCCTCTTCCCCTGCTAGTTTCGATCACCTCCACCCTTCCTGCTACCTTCAGCCACCACCACTACAGCCCTCTCATCATACAACCTCCCTGTCAAATCCACCGCCAACCTAAACGTGCTCGGTCGGGCAGCGATCATGTGCCTGCGAATATCCGCTGGCAAACCCGGAATATACCTCTTGATATTTCGAGATAGAGGTTTCACTTGATCTAGCACCTGACGTGCCATCTCGATGAACTTTGTGGTGTAATGCTGGTGTGTCATGGTTCCCGCCTCCAGTTGCAAGAACTCCCTTTCGACCTTGTCCATTTTCCAGCGAGGACAAAACTCCTTAATCACCAACTTTTTCAGCTCCGACCATCTCATCCTCCCAATTCCCTGCTACCCTCGGCTTGGACTATATTGTCCCACCAGCATAGAGCAGAGTCCGCAAAAGAATGGGCAACAAACTTTACTTTCCGGTCCTCCGGCACTCACTGATATTTAAGACGGCTTCCATTTCTCCCACCGACTAGTGAGTAGTAGCAGCAGTGCCGTTTCCATCAAAAGTAGGGGGCTTGCATCGTTAAAATGCCCCATAGTTACAACCTCGTACCGCCGCCGGTACAGACTCCTCTTCTTCCTCTTCATCATCAGATAGAACCGTTTCAGGCTCTGGTTGCTCCTGTCCTTCTGAGGACCTATTCCTCTCTTTCCTTTCCCCTACCCGTACCGCCTTAATAACTTCGGTCACTATAGACGGTAAGATTGTCTGCATGACCTAATGCACCTCCTCAACCACAGCCTCTTTCACCGAGCCCTTAGTTTGCACTCTCGTCACCACCTCCGGATGAGGGGTCTCAGGTTCTTCAGGAACCACCTTCTCAACTCTGGACTCCCTCACTTGGGTCGCGGCTCAACACCAAGCCCATCACGACCACCACCACGAGAGGCTTTTGAAGATCTACCACCGCCATTCACACACACACTGAAAGATTCAAACACCTACACGGTCATTCAAGGAAACAATTTAGTTTATGTCAGGTATAGTAAGTCCCTAATTACAGTGGCCAGTTATGATTAGCCACTTACTTTACTCTTCACACCCAAGCATTACCTATCCTCGCTACATTAGTATTTAAATCTACAAACAATACATAACACATAACATGCGCACGTAATACGGTTAACATTAAGAAAATACCCCATCTCACGTAGCTACTCAGACTTGCATCCCTTTCTTTTTTCATCCTATTTTCAGTTTAAGTTTAGGTTTATTTTGGAAAGTTACCCGTTTCACTTAAACTTTGGCTCTGATACCAACTTGTAAAGCCACATTCCTGGGACGCTTATAGCTGGCCAATCATTGCTCATAAAACATATAATTACATTAACATGAAATAAACATTGCTGCGGAAACACTTAAAACAACATTTTCATTAACAATGATTTTGCAAAATAATACAATATTCATTACACAATTTCATTTGTTCGTATTATCATGCAAAAACATTAACAAAAGAATGCCATCCCAGTGCCAAGAAGCTGCCCCGCGCCATCCTCAGCAATGCTCACCTGCCAACTTGAAAATGCATAAAAAGTCAGCATTGCTGAGTGAGTTCTAGTTTTATAATAAAACATACTTTTCTTACGTTAAAACCGTTCTTTACTTTCATGCGATCATACATCATACGTACACATAGATAATATCATTATTATCTTCATTAATCTTTCATACTTTCATTCTTTCATTCGTACGTTCATTAACTTATCATTATTTAATCATTACCTTTTTCCTTTCCTTCAACCATAAACTTTACCCAGCTATTCCTGGTACAAGATCTAGGTCTATCATAGACCAGCTATAACGGTGCATCACACCTCTAGTCATAGTACCTAGGGAAGAGTTTAGGTGTACCACTGCTATGTGTAATACCTAGCTAGTCCTTGTACTCGACCTAGGCCTATCATAGACCAGCTATAACGGTACATCGCACCTGTGGTTACAGTACCTAGGGTATGCAGGAATGGGGCTATACAAATGGTCAATCACAAAGAAAAACCCCGATGTGCATCCTCCTGGGGTAGCGAACCCGCACACCGTTGGGCTAACACCTTTTAATGGCATGTCCCGACATACTATGCTTGCAAGACTTTCTTTACTTTCATCATTCATTAATGCATGCATTCTTACTTCATGTTACTCTTTCATTATCTTTTGCTTTACGTTACATACTATTTTCATTTCGTTCATTAACATAACACGTAAAGCCACAGGAAAGATAAACATACATCATAATAAAGAACATATCATACATAGTCATCAACATCATACATGGTAACATCATACATACATAACATGCATAATCATGCAACATCATCATCATCATGCGTATGCACCAATCATACATCATAACATGCCTATCGTAACAACTAGGCACTCAAACAATCAACCTACATAGCCCCGGGAACCTCCCAAGTCAAAGCCTACATTTCACCCTTTTCCAAGAAGTCAGAAAACAATCTAAGGGTTCATCCGCATTTGCTATAGTTCATCCGCATTTGCCTTTTGTTCATCCGCATTCCCCATGCTTCATCCGCATTTCCCCATGCTTCATCCGCATTATTCATCCGTATTCGTTCACACTTAGACTTTCTCATCCGCATTAGCCTTACTCATCCGTAATAGCCATCCGTATTTCCCATACTTAAATCAATGCTCATCCGCATTGACCTTACTACTCCGCATTAGCCATAAGCATTTCCCATACTTAAGTCAATGCTTATCTGCACTGACTTACTCATCCGTATTAGCCATCCGCATTTCCCATACTTAATTTAATGCTCATTCGCATTAACTGTTCATCCACATTTCTTCCTATTACTCATCCACATTAGTTTCCAACACTTAGGCGGATTCGAAAACTTAACACATGAGCTTAAAACATCAGATTACACCCCCATACACCATTCATCATGTTCTAAGCTTAATCTTACCCTTTAAACCTTAGGAGTCCCATCATACATCCACAATCATGAACATATTCACATATCATATCATAAAATCGACATACACACAATCAAGCATACGGGTCCGAAACCCAGTTTAATGAAAACATACATTCATGCATTTCCAGCCCCAAAAATCGGTTAATATCATGTAGAAGAGGGGGGGGGGTTCTAGAACTCACCTTTGCAGCTCTTGAGTATGGCTTTCTTCCAAACTCGTTTGCAAATTGAATTCAACTGCCTAGAACCCACTAAAAACATACCCGAACACATATAAACACACATAAGCATAAACCCGAGGACATAACCAGTTAAGAACACCATAAAAACATGAATTCTTACCTTGAATTCGCACTTTTCAACTTGTTTCTCTTCAAACCTGAGAGTTTCCTGCTTCCTGCTACTTTCTCTCTCTAAAATACGAAAATTTGTGTGTAGAAAGGGTGATGGGCGGCCATGCCACCTTTATCTTCAACTTTTTAAACATTTTTTCCTTTTGGACACTTTTTACCCCTAGACTTGGGTTTTATTTCTTTTCCTTCTTTTCTTTCACTTTATTCTTCTTTCTTGACTTTAAAATAACCGGGTGTTACAAAAGTCTATTAGATGGATGTGAACTGTGCATTTGTATATGGAGACATTGATGAAAAGATATATGTGTGTCAACCACCAGGGTTTGAGGATCCAAATTTTCCTAACGAAGTCTACAAGCTTGATAAGTCTCTCCATGGTGTTCATCAAGCTCCTCTCATTTGGTACGATACTCTAACATAGTATCTTCTAAGCAATGGCTTTTCTCATGGCACCATTGAGACGACTCTATTCAAGAAGGAAGTGGATGGTGAGATGTTATATGTGCAAGTCTACATGGATGACATTATTTTTGGCTCCACCAATCCAAAGCTATGTCGGGAGTTTGAGGAGGTTATGCGTAGTTGTTTTAAAATGAGCATGATGGGGGAGATGTGCTTTTTCCTTGGGTTGCAGGTTGAACAAAAGCTAGAAGGAATTCTCATTTATCAAGAGAAGTATATCAAAGAATTATGAAGAAATTCAAGATGGATGATGCTTCTCCTGAACTCACTCGATTCACTGTTCAAACATGCCTCACTCCAGATAAGAATAGGAAGCCTTGTGATATTCATCTATACAGATGATCGGTTCACTCATGTATCTTATAGCAAGCCGTCTGCGAATGTGACATACCAAAAAACATACCTACTAATGTAGATATTTTAAATTTTTATCAACCAAACAAATTAACTATCTAATTGTTATCATCTTCATTATTATCGAGATTTGATTCTCTTTTTTCAAATTCATCCATTCTTTCTTGCATTTCATGTATTTATTGCCTTAGAGCTTCCATTTCTTCATTCCAATTTGATGAAGACCCACTTGATGATTCATAACGAGAGACATTTTTTCACTTTTCGCCTAACACTTCTTGTATTACCATGCCTTTGTCCTAAGGCGAACTGCAAACATTCTATTTCATTTATGGGCAACTCGCTCACCTCCATTTGCATTTGGGCATATTGATTTTCAATTTTTACTAGCATTTTTAAAGAATAAAATAAAAAATTTATTAATATTTTTATGAAATTTCATGAGAATAGCTGCTGTAAAATGGAAAATACTAACCTGTTTAATTATTAGTATATATAAGATAATAATTCCTAAATTTCAACATCGAAACCAACAATGCTACTAATAATATTTATTTTAAATTAATTGACATGTGTTCAAGTGATTTTGACCCATTTAACTAAAAGCACAAACTAATATAGTAACAACATCTTAAAATCCAATTAGTAAGAACATATAAACTACTAACAACATACTAAAAAGACAATATACTAAGAACATATTAAATCCAATTAAACTACTAACAACATACAAAAACATGATAACAACATATTTAACAAATCATAAAAATAAAAGTTTTAAAATTACTCAATCTTCTTCTGCCCTCGAATTGAGCCATCCAAACCCTTCCATGTAATGTGCCCTCCTCCATGTCTAAATGTGGCTCGAGGTGCCGTTTTATTGCTCCTTTAAACATTAAAAATAATATTTATGATATTTGAAAAAACTAATAATACATATTTGGATAATACATGTTTTCTTACTTTAAGATATCGCCTCTGGACATAGGAACCACTCCCATGCAAACTTGGAAAAAGTTGTTTAGGTCTATTGTTTGAGCCTTTTTGTAAAATGCATTTATGTTCTTTACTTGTGAACAACTTAACTACCTTCTTTGATGCCTCTCGACTCTAGCCATTTGGGGGATGACTCATGACCCACTCTATATCATCATAACCTCCTTTATTCAAAAAATATTTCTTCATGTCATGTCTTTTGTCTCTAAAAGCTTGTTGGCAGTCCATGCGGATTCCAAGCTGAATTCCCTACCAGTGATCTAAAGTGCGATGAGACTCTAGGTCAAAATATTCCTCTAAAAGAAATTAATTAAAAATATATATAAAGGGTATGTTAATCAAAATACAAATAAAACACTACATAAAATACTTGCCTCAAGAAAATTGAAAGTGATATCTTAAAAGCATTTGGAACTTTACCCCATGTGGGATAGTGAAAAGGAATCGTTGAAACATGATTTGATAAAGCCCTAACAAACAATTCACTATTTTCTCCGACGGCTTTATATTATTTACCCGTGTGATCAAATTGAATGGGTAGTGGCTGGTTGTTGTTTACTGTCCATTTCTCAAAGAGGTTTAAGTTTCTTCCTTTTGAACGCTTTTTCTTACTTGACGCTAAATTGATGTATGAAATCATAAAGTTAGCAACATTTAAAATATATATTTGACGAAAAGATGCATATTGAAAATAAACAGTAACTTACACGATTGGCAACTCGAAGGGAGGGTATAACCATGTCTATGCGGGTCCCGACCTCCGCCGTCAACACCGTGCGTTCCTGCTACACTTGATGGCATAATCTACAAACAAAACAAAAAATAATTACAATCATCTTATATTTTTAACAACATAACAAATAACTAAATCAAACAACTTTCATATTATCATTCTAACAACACAAACAAATAATCATATCAACAACTTAAAAACTTATATTATCATTCTAATAATACAAACTAATAATCAACTCAAACAATTTATATTATCATTCTAACAACACAAACTGATAATCAAATCAAAAAATTAATATTATCTTTCTAACAACATAAACTAATAAACAATTCAAATAACTTATATTATCTTTCAACCAACACAAATTTAATAATCAACTTAAACAACTTATATTTATCATTCTAACAACACAAACTAATAATCAAATCAAAAAAATAATAATGATCTTTCTAACAACACAAACCAATAAACAATTCAAACAACTTATATTATCTTTCTAACAACACAAACTAATAAACAATTCAAACAACTTATATTATCATTCTAATAACACAAACTAATAATCAAATAAAAAATATATAATCTTTCTAACAACACAAACTAATAAACAATTCAAACAACTTATATTATCTTTCAAAGAACACACACTAATAAACAACTTAAACAATTTATATTATCATTCTAATACACAAACTAATAATCAAATCAAAAAAATAATAATGATCTTTCTAACAACACAAACTAATAAACAATTAAAACAACTTATATTATCTTTTTAATAACACAAAATAATAATCAACTTAAATAAACAACTTATATTGTCATTCCAATAACACAAACTAATAATCAAATCAAAAATAATATTATCTTTCTAACAACACAAACTAGTAAACAATTCAAACAACTTCTATTATCATTCTAGCAACACAAACTAATAATCAAGTCACACAATTTATATATCATCATAACAAAACTAACTAATAAACAATTCAATTTAAAATTTTAACAAACTAACATGAAATGTTAAACATACACCTTAAGTTACGATGGTGGGGTGATAGGTTTTGGATTTTAACGAGAATGGTGGTTAGAAATGTAAGGCCGCGTTCCCGGGACGCTCACAGCCAGTCATTCATCACACATAAAACATATATTTTCATTAACTTAAAGAGAACATTGTAGCGGAAACAGTAAAACAAACACTCCATTTCATTATAAAAGCTTTTGTAAGATAATACATCGTTATCAAATTAAAAGTACTTGTTGCATTACATCACAAAAGCAATATAAAAATGGATGACATCCAAAAAGACCCAAGTAGCCGCCCCGTGCCATGCTCAGCAACCTTTACCTGCCAAATGGAACACATAAAAGTCAGTGTGGCTGAGTGAGTTCTAGTTTTATAAAAACATTACATTACCTTCCATTCATTAAAACATTTTCATTACTATCACATGTGATCACACATCATACATACATCAAGGTAATAATTATTATCTTCATCATCGTTCATTTCGCACATTTCGCACGTTTCGCACATTTCGTACATATCGCACTTTTCGTACATTTATTATCTTTCACTTTTATCTAGGTCCTGTACTTAACCCCCCTCTTGAGCACAAAGCTATATCATCTAGGGTTAAGCAACAAGGACCCCATATCGCATGCATCGCACGTATGGAGTAGTCACATAGACTAACTCCCCCTGTGGGTGAACCCTTAAGGGTTAGCCAAGATCGCACGTTGTAAACACATAGTTGAGCTAATAACTCTCAACGAGTTGTGAACCTCCTTTCATTTGTTTGCAAGACTTCTCATTCATTCATTATGTTCCACTTTTATTATCTTAAATCTTTCAGTTTGTTAAGATAATGCTTTACGTTCATTAACAATATCACACCATGTAAAGTCATATCATCATACGTAATAAGGAACATAACAGAACATAACATGCAATCATACATAATCATCATACATCATCAATCACACATCACATGCTTAAGCATCAATCATACATCACATCATACATTTCCCATCACATCACCTATGACCTCAAAAGTCAACTTTCAATTTCCCCAAAATCAGAAAATATTTCAAGTCTTTAGGCGCATAGGCACTATGCAGGCGCATTGCAGGCGCATGGGGGACACTTAGGCGCATGAGAAACCTTGAGGTGCATTGACACAATTGGGGAGCATGAGCAACGCTTAGTCTATTATGGGCAATTCTAGGCGCATGGGCACTATGCAGGAGCATGAGTGCCTGGGCGCATGAACTATCTGGGTGTATGAACACTTAGTCAATTTCAGCCTATTTCTAGGCGCATGAATACTATTCAGGCGCATGAGGTATTGGGCACATGGGACACTTAGGCAGTTATTTCTGTTGGGCGCATGGGCCAATGTTTAGGCGCATGAGCAGTCTAAGTCATCGTAAACATCATATATCAGTCCCAAACATCACCTATCATGTTCTAAGCTTAAATCATACATTCTAAGCCTTAGGAACACAATCACAACATCATCAAACACATACATATCCCAAATCAAAGCCCACCCAAAAACATACGCATACACACACGGGTATAAACCCGACTTTTATGAAAACATACATGCATGCATTTCCAGCCCCAAAGTAGTTTAAAACAAGTAAAAGGGGTTCTAGAACTCACCTTTCTAGACTTTGGTTATGACTTCTTCAAAAACCCATTTTCAACAGAGTTCAACCACCTAAAAACCCACCAAAACGCACACCCGAAGACCACAAACGCACAAAAGCATACACCTGAGGATAAAACCGGTTAAGAACATCGGAAACATTCGAATTCTTACCTTGAATTCAACTTTCTTCTCCTTGTTCTTCAAAGACCTGAGAGTTTCTGCTCTCCTTTCTTTCACTCTCTAAAAATCCGAATGATGTGAGTGTGTAGACAACATGGGCGGCCATGCCACCTTTTACACCCACTTTTCAAACATTTTGTCCTTTTTACACTTTTAACCCCTCGACTTGGGTTTTATTTCTTTTCTTTCTTTTCCTTCACTTTATTCTTTCTTTAATAACTTTAAAAGGATAACCGGGTGGTACAAATGCACCCCCCTTATATAGGTTTCGTCCTGAAACCTGTTAGTCCTCAAACAATCATGGGTAATGTTGTCTCATCCCTTCTTTCATCTCCAACGTAGACTCGGATCCCTTCCCGTGCTTCCACTATACACACACAAGAGGAACCTCCTTATTCCTTAAACTCTATACCTTTAGATCAATGATCGCCACCAGTTGCTCCACATAATTGAGCCATTCATCTACCTCGATATCCTCTAGTAGTACAATCATATCCTCGTCTTCTAAGCACTTTCTCAGATGAGATAGATGGAATGTCGGGTGAATCCCACTTAATTTATCTGGTAAATCTTAACTTATCTGGTAAATCTAGTCTATAGGCCACCTTTCCTACTCGAGCAATTATTCGGAAAGGCCCTATGTATCTCAAGCTCAACTTGCCCCGCTTTTTGAACCGAATGATACCTTTCCAAGGTGAGACCTTCAACATGACTCTATCACCCCGTAAGGCCCCGTTCCCGGGACGCTTACAGCTGGCCAATCATTGCACATAAAACATATATTTTTATTAACTTAAAGAAAATATCGCAGCGGAATCATTAAAATAGGCATTTAATTTCATTATAAAAACTTTTGAAAAATAATACATCGTCGTCAAATTATAAAATACATGTTGCATTACATCACAAAAACATTATAAAAATGAATGCCATCCAATAAGAGCCAAGTAGCTGCCTTGTGCCATCCTCAGCAATATTTACCTACCAATTAAAAGCACATAAAAGTCAACATTGCTGAGTGAGTTCTACTTTTAAAATAAAACATACAATACTTTCATTCAAAACCGTTCTTTACTTTCTTTCAAAATCATACTATACCGTAGTACATGATCACACATCGTAGGCACACATAGATAATAACATTATTATCTTCATTACTGTTCATCACTTTCTTTATCTCTTTATCTCTTTATCCCTTTGCGGATCAGTGTCATTAGCTATACCGCAAACGTATGCACACAGCGGGTACTGGGCCGAGGATGATAAATGACTTCCATAACGCACAAAGCCTGGCACTAGCACCAGGGCAAGCGACAAAGATCCCAACCGTATACTACACCCCAAACATATGCACAAAGTGGGTATTGGGCCGAAGATCATAAATGACTTTCATAATGCACAAAGCCTCGCACCAGCACTAGGGTGAGTAATCACTATAAACAATGTACTATATCACTGCGTGTATCCTTAAGGGTTAGCTAAACCACACACAGTTGAGCTTACGGCATTTTAGAGCTGTGCACCTCCGTACATTTTGCTTGCAAGCCTTTCTTTACTTTTTCTTTCATTAATGCATGCACTCTATCATTATGTTTCTCTTTTTATTATCTTTCACTTTATGTTACATAATACTTTACCATTTCTTTCACGACTATAACACGCAAAGCCACGGGAAAGATAAACATACATAAACAGGAACATAAACATAACCATACAAAATATCACCATACAAGGCACCATCATAAATGCATAACATACATCAAATATACCATCGTGCATAAGCACCAAACATACAATATCTTACATCACCCATCATATCATCTATGACTTCAAAAAGTAAACTTACATTGCCCCCGAGAACATCCCAAGTGGAAGCCTACATTTATATTTTCCCAAAAAATCATAAAATAGTTCTAAGTCTTTAGGCGCATGGGCACTATTCAGGCGCATGAGCACTATGCAGGCGCATGGCCTTCCAGACGCACGAGGAACACAGGCACATAGGGAACTTTCAGGTGCATTGGCACTATTGAGGCGCATGGGCAACACCTTAGTCTATTCTAGGAAATTCTAGGCGCATGGGCACTATGCAGGCACATGAGTGCCTAGGCGCATGAACTATCTGGGTGTATGAACACTTAGTCAATTTCACGCTATTTCTAGGCGCATGGGTACTATTTGGGCGCATGAGCACTATGCAGGCACATGAGTGCCTAGCCACATGAACTATCTGGGCGTATGAACACTTAGTCAATTTCAGCCTATTTCTAGGCGCATGGGTACTATTTGGGCGATGAGGTTTTGGGCGCATGAGGTTTTGGACGGATGGGACACTTAGGCAGTTATTTCTGTTGGGCGCATGGACTACGGTTTGGGCGCATGAGCAGCCTAAGTGACACTTAACATTATTATTCCGTCCCCAATCATCATCTATCATGTTCTAAGTTTAACTCATACATTCTAAGCCTTAAAAACATTGTCATAACAACATCAAACATATACATAGCCCAAAATCAAACCCCACTCGTAACATACACACAGACATACATACGGATATAAAACCCAACTTTATGAAAATGTTCATACATGTCTTTCCAGTCCCAAAACATTTAAAAACTAGTAAAAAGGGGGTCCTAGAACTCACCTTTGTAGCCTTTGTTTATGACTTCTTAAAAACCCGTTTGCAACTAAGTTCAACCGCCTAGAAACCCACCAAAACACACACCCGAACACATACAACATACATAAGCATACAACCGAGGATAAAACCAGTTAAGAACTGTCAGGATCAGTGATCACAAGTTTGATGTAATGGAGCGTAGCACAGCGGTATAAGGACAAGAATTTAGACAAATTGTAGTAAGAGTTTATACTTGTATGCATTAAGAACAAATACGGTTATAACGAGAGAATATATTTCTATAACAAGAAATGTTTCAATAATATCTAATATTTTTTATCAAATCATTCTTTTATTACATTAGGTTGACACTCCTTATATAGAGTGCAATCGCTGCTGTTATCCGGGTAAGTGACAACTGGCAGATCTATTACAAAAATAACTAACTCTTAACAAACTACTGAAATGTTCACAACTACTGAGAACATATCAGAGTGTTAAGTACAAAATAAGAAACTACTGAAACTACAACGATTGAAGAACAAGCTCTTTAGTCGTTTTACAAAACGTCTGATAAATATAAAACTACTGATGAGCACAACAACTGAAGAAGTATTCTTCAGCTGTTGTGTCAAACTACTGAAAAGATAAAACATAAAACTACTGAAAGGTAAACCGTCACAACTACTGAAGAAGACCTCTTCAGACTTTGTCTTCAGCACTTGTCTTCAGACTTTGTCTTCAGCACTTGTGTCTTTAGACTTTGTCTTCAGCACTTGTGTCTTCAGACATTGTCTTCAGCACTTGTCTTCAGACTTTGTCTTCAGCACTTGTGTCTTCAGCTGTTGTGGTCTTCAGTGGTTGTTGTGACGTCTATGGGACTTAAAGGTTTTTCTGATCCGGCTCATTGGTTCTTTTGGTCCAACAAACTCCCCCTGAACCAATGCAGCCAAAACCTTTAACTTTATTGAGGTCCCACTTATTGTTGGCAGAATGGTTGGTCTTTTTCCTTCTTGATAAGTTGAGAAGATGACCCATATAAGCACTGGCCTGGAAATGAGTCTCTGATGATTTGGTTGGCAAAGTATGGATGGGAGCTCTGTATTGGGGAATTGGACACTGAGCTGTTCCCCATCCATGAGACTCACTTCCCATGTATAAGCCTGTAGGATTCTCTGGTGTATGCTCTGAGAAACATAATTTGTTCTTCCATGGTCAGGTTCTCGGCTTCACCATTAAACAATCCTTCACGCCCATACAGCTCTGAGATGTACTTGGCCTGTTTACCATTTTTGAGCTCAACTGTTGTAATCTGTCTGTATGCAAACTCATCAGGATGGTTGTTTGAAGTTCTCAAGCCTCTTGTAGACTAACCCCTTTTTAATAATTCTGTTCTCTAACATCTTTTGGATGGTTGTTTAGTCTCATAGGCCTTCTTGAAATCTTCTACAATCTCCCAGGGTGATACTACAAGGACCACTATGATCTCTTCATCTACGATCCTTTTTACTTGGCCCTTGTATCTCGAAGGAATGTCTTTCCTTACAATCCTGTGAGCCACCCTAGGATCAGGCCATACTTTCACCTTTTCCTTCTGATATTGAAATGTGTTGGCAAGGGTGTACAACCTCAGCGCTTCTTTCTTCATACTTATTATTGATGACGAAGCAGCATAAGTTTTGTCGATGCTTTTCAACATTTCATCATCATGAAGCCTTTGCTGCTGTTCTTCTTCAATCTTTACTCTCACAACTTCCATCTGTGAGGTGGGAGTGATGGGCATGGGTTTGGCTTTAGCCAATGTTAGGACTGCAGACAGAGGCAGCCTATCTTCTTCCACATCATCCTCTTCTTCTTCTTCTTCTATCCTCAACACCCTTCTCTTCTTCTTCTTAGGTGCATCATTGGCTGTTGGTTTAGAGGGTAAGGGAGTTGGTTTTGTGGGTTGTGATTGTGGTTGTTTTGGAGAGGGAATGTTGACAGGCTGAGTTAGCATTTTGGAGGTGAGTGTTGCTTTTGAGTATTTGGCTAGCTCAGTCCTGCTCCCTGCTCCTGCTTCATTCAAAGCTTCGACTACTAACCCCTTAGTGTATGCCTCAGACGAACAGATCTTGGAGGTTATGGCCAAGATGCTGTCCCTGGTCCATGATTTTACTTCGATCAATGATCTCCCAAGGTATTTGCTGATAAATCTGATCATGATCTCAAGTCTCTCTCTATCCATAGTGCTGTAGCTGGCCCATCTTTGTTGGATCTCTTCGATCTCTAATCTTCTTATTTCAGAATCCAGCTTTTTAGTGTCGAAACCTTGCCTAAACAGCTGATCAATGATATTGTCCATTGATCTGTTGTGTTCAGCATCAGCCTCATTAACCATTTCGTTCAAGATCTTCTCTTTCTCAGCACTCTTCTTTTCTTGTATGTGACATGAAAATCTTTTTGACTTTCATGTACATTTTCAATTTCAGCTCCCTTCTCAATCACATTCTCCTTCTCTTTTTCGGCATCATACACACAATCCTTCTCTTTTTCCACCTCTTTATCCTTCTCTTTCTCTCTCTCCTTCTCCATCCTCTTTCTTTTAGCTTTCACTGCTGAACTCTCCCCCTTTTTGGGTGCATTGGTTGCAAGGGAATGAGTAGTAGAAAGTTGTTGGCTCAGTACATCCTCCACCAGAGGTTGTAAGACAGTAGAAAGTCTCTCATCAACAGTTTTAATAACAAATTCGGTTAGCTGCGGTGTGATGAGAGATAGGGGATTTTGAGGGATAGCATCCATTTGCTCAGGGGGTTTTGGTCCTGAGAAATGGTGCCAGAAACAGAGGTAGGTGGC
Organism: Flaveria trinervia; assembly: GCA_025506515.1. Taxonomy (NCBI): domain Eukaryota; kingdom Viridiplantae; phylum Streptophyta; class Magnoliopsida; order Asterales; family Asteraceae; genus Flaveria; species Flaveria trinervia. Next base: position 63,218,838 of record CM046453.1, read on the forward strand.
TGAGAATTTTGTAGTGGCTGTGTGTTTAAGGGACCTTCAGAGGAAGGTGCCATCTGTTGGGTTAATGTGGTGGCAGATGGTCTTTCTCCTGAAGAGAGTTGGTCAAGTAGTTTTTGCAGCCTACTGACTTCCTCCTCTAGGATTGTGTTCTGGGCAAGAACATCATAAAAGAAGCCCAGGTCATCATCAGCAGATGCTGAATCACCTCACCTCCTGCTTGTAGCAGGATGTACATGCACCGGGTGTAGACCAGTTTTAGCATGTGCCCCTTTTTCTTGGAACTGGGGACTTCCAGCCTCAGGACTATGTCCTTCATCAGCTGTTGCCTCTAGTGAGGTCTTAGCAATGTTACCAGCCTCATGAGTAGCCTTTTTGGTCTTCTTTTTAGTGGGTTTGGTGGGGACTTTTGATTTGGAGGTGGTGGCTGTGGGTTCCAGCTGCGTGGGTTTGCGCAGCTTGGCAGCCATTTTGAGTGATTGGTCAGAGTTGTGCCGGGAGTATACTTCAGGCAATACAGCCATAGCAGGGACTCCCAGGCCAACAAGTCCGTCAGCTTGAAGCTGGGTTTCAATTATGGCCATTATGAACCGAGGATATAATATCCAATGGTTAGCAGTTTGTTTTTGAGCCATATCCTTGAGCTCTAAAAATAGTATTTCAGAAAAATTTAAAGGTTGTTGCTCAAGGATGGAGTACATTACCTGTTGCCACCTTGTGGACATTTGATCCCATGATGAGGTCTTGGAGGCAAGGCATACCTTTACCATATGAAATATGAGACGTTCGGCATCTGCGAAATGTTTCTTCAGTAAGGTAGATGCACTCAAGTCACCCTGGTATTCATGGTGGGCAAATGATTGATCTGTTGTGCCCTTTGGATAACCAGTTGGGAAAGTGGCATCATCCAGATTAAGGGTTTGACGAAGAGTGTCTGGAGTGATGACCACTTTTTGGCCATGGAAAGACGATTGAAGAGACTCTGTGTCGTTCTCCTTAGAGACCAAAGTGACGTTTGTCCAGAATTGGTTAGGGATGCGGCATATATGGTGGGATTTACCAGAAATGTTGTTTTGTAGGGTGATTGAACCATTAAATCAATGGCTTTGTGAAACTTGGTCCAGTATGGCGATTTGGTGAGATGTGCGACACAGTTGTGTCATGGTTTTAGTTGCATGGTCGCCATTGATGAAGAGAGGGTAGAGAGTTTTTGAACGTTAGGTTTGAGAAAAGAAGATAAAAACTCTGAAGGTGGGATAAGGAATTTAAAGGGTCGGTTAGAAAACGACTGAAGGTATTGGTGTGAGTCATCTGTTGTTGAAACTACTGATGACGTGGTATTGACCGTCAGACGTTGAAACAGCTGAAGTCTCTGATTTAGTCATCAGTAGTTATAAAACTACTGAAGACAGTTTCGACTTCAGGTGATGAAACAGTTGAAGACTTGGTATTAGTCATCAGTAGTTGTGAAACTACTGAAGACAGTGGTTTTGTCAGCAGTTGTTGTAAACAGCTGAAGAGTTGGTGTTAGTCTTCAGTAGTTGTAAACTACTGAAGACATGGTTTTGGCTTCAGTTGTTTTGAAACAGCGGTTGTAGAAACAACTGAAGAGAAATTACTCATCAGCTGTTTTCGTCAATTCTTAGCTTTTCAGCTGTTTCATACTGTCCTCAACACTTACTCATCAGACTTTGCATCTGCTTTTCAGGTGTTTCATAGGACGTCAGTACTTATCTGTTTGTACTGATTTTAGTAGTTGTAACTACATCAGTAGTTGTAACTACATTAGTAGTTCAGAACAGATAAAGTACTTCAGTACTTGTGAGGCATTTAGCCTTCAGTAGTTATAAAACTACTGAGGGTGAAAGAACTCACCAGTACTTATATGTGACATGGTTACCAATGACCACCAGTACTTATTACTGAGATCATTAATAGTTGTCACTTATTCTAGCTGCAGCATACCAAGCCTTAACACCAGGTTGTGGAAAGTTGAACTATCCAAAGGCTTAGTAAAAATGTCTGCAAGCTCATCAGCACTAGGCACAAACATAGGATTAATTAGACCCTTTTCAAAACAATCTCTTATAAAATGATGCCTAATTTCTATATGTTTGGTCCTAGAGTGCTGGACTGGATTTTTGACAATGCAAAGAGCTGAAGCACTATCCATTAATAAAGGAGTCTTAGTCTCTGTAATGCCATAGTCCAAAAGTTGATTCTGAAGCCAGAATACTTGGGATGTACAACTTGCAGCAGCAATGTACTCGGCTTCAGCAGTGGATGTAGCAACAGATGTTTGTTTCTTACTCTGCCAAGAAATCAAACAGTTGCCTAGCAATTGACATCGACCAGAAGTTGATTCCTGGTCAACTTACACCCTGCATAGTCACTATCAGAGAAGCAACTAATTTACAAGAGTGCCCAGTGGAATACCATAAACCTAGAGATTGTGTACCTTGCAAATATCTAAAGATCCTCTTGACTGCAATCAGATGAGACTCTTTAGGTGCAGCCTGAAATCTAGCACAAACACATGTAGCAAACATAATCTGGTTTAGAAGCTGTTAAATACATCAAGGACCCAATCATACATCTGTAAAGTGTCTCATCAACCACTTTACCTTTTGGATATGTATCCAGTTGTGTGGTGCTACACATGGGGGTAGAACAGGGCTTACAGTTTTGTAAATCAAACTTTTCCAAAAGATCTTTTGTGTATTTGGACTGATGAATGAAAATTCCATCAGCCTTTTGTTTGATTTGCAAACCCAGAAAGAACTGTAATTCTCCCATGGCACTCATTTCAAACTTCTGTTGCATCAACTTTGTAAAGGCATCACACAACTGAGGATCAGAGGATGCAAAAATGATATAATCAACATAAATTTGAACAAGTAGATTATGTTGCCCAGCTTTCTTAATGAATAAAGTCTTATCAATGGAGCCTCTAGTGAAATCATTTTCCAGAAGAAAGTTTGATAATGTCTCATACCAGGCTCTAGGAGCTTATTTCAACCCATAAAGAGCCTTATCAAGCTTATACACCCAATTAGGATGTTTATTGTCCTCAAACCTGGTGGTTGACATACATAAACCTCTTCTTTAATTTTCCCATACAAAAATGCACTTTTGACATCCATTTGAAAAACATTAAGTTTTTGATAAGTAGCATAAGCTAAAAACAATCGAATTGCTTCCAGTCTGGCTACAGGGGCAAAGGTTTCATCATAATCAATACCTTCTTCTTGTGCAAACCCCTGAACAACCAGTCTGGCCTTGTTCTTAACAATAAGCGCATTTTCGTCAGTTTTGTTCCTAAACACCCATTTAGTGCCTATTGCACACTTACCTGGAGGTAGAGGAACCAGTTCCCACACTTGCTGTTTCTTGAACTGAAGAAGCTCAAGCTGCATGGCATCAACCCATCCATTGTCCTTTAAATCAATGTGATAATTCTTTGGCTCTTGTTGACTGATGAAGAGAGCATAGAAGCAGAAATTTGACAATTGACTTCTTGTTGATACGCCAGCAGTGATATCACCAATGATTTGAGACATAGGGTGATTCTTCAGATCTTGATACACAATGAGATCTATGCAAGTGTTTGCAGTAGGTTCAGCAGCAACAGATGGTGATGGTGAATCATTTCCTTGAAACCAATCAGTGGATGGTAATTCAAAGGAGGTTGAATTTGAAGAAATCTCATCAGCATTTGTTGTGGATGGTGCTACTGGAACTACAGGAACATCAGGTCTAGCTGAATCAGGCAGTTGATCACTAAACCTGAATAGGTGAGTACTGCTATCATCATCATCATCACCAGCAGTACCACCAGGTGGTGAATGTTGACAGGAGCAACAGCAGGAGTTTGATAAGGAACATATTGCAGTATGTCCAAATCAAATAGCTCCACAGGGCTTTGTGGAATCTTGTCCTTAGGAGATTCATTAAACTTAACATGTAGAGTCTCTTCAACCATCTTTGTTCTGCAGTTGAAGACTCTGTGTGCTTTGCAAGTTGATGAAAACCTACAAAGTACCCTACATCCACCTTAGGATCAAATTTTTGGAGTTGATCCCGTGTGTTGAGAATGAAACAAGGACACCCAAATGCTCTGAAGAATGAAATTAGAGGGGCCAATGATGAAGAACTTCATATGGAGTCTTCATCAACCTCTGATTTACTAGAACTCTATTCTGTACATAGCAAGCTGTATTGACAGCTTCAGCCCAAAAAGTCATTGGCAGCCCAGAGTCAGCCAACATGGACCTTGCAGCTTCAATAAGGGTCCTGTTCTTTCTCTCCACTACTCCATTTTGCTTAGGAGTTCTTAGGATGCTATACTGCCTCTTGATTCCCTTTGATAAGTAAAACTCATCAAGTGTGTGGTTTCTAAATTCAGTACCATTATCACTCCTCACACACTTGACTGGTAGGGAATACTGCTTCTCAACGTGTAACACAAAGTTCATAATGGACTGTGCAGCCTCATCCTTTGAATGCAAGAAGAAAGTCCATACAAATCTGGAGTAATCATCCACAATTACCAGACAGTATTTCTTCTTAGCCATACTCATCACTTTCACGGGACCAAAGAGATCCATGTGAAGAAGCTGTAAGCATGCAGTGGACTTAAGTTCTTCTATGGAGGGAAATGAAGCTTTGTGTTGTTTTCCTTTTAGACAAGCAGTGCAGTTATCTTCACACTTGAACTCCTTCAGAGGCAGTCCCCTTACTAAACCATGGTTTATCAGCTCATTCATGTTTTTGAGATTAACATGACCCAGCCTTCTATGCCATAGAATAGATTCTTGGGGGGAAACCTTGGAAAATAGGCAAGGATGGCCTTTGAGATCTATTTTCTTGGAAAGATCTAAGGCATACACTCTTCCTGTCCTGTTGGCCTTTAGGAGAGTGTGTTCATCCAACACCTTGTCAATCAAACTTAGAACTTTGGATGACAGAATCCGACAGTTCTGACTGGTGAAAAGAGCAACATGGCCTTTGTCACACATTTGACTGACACTCAAGAGGTTGTACTTGAGATTTTCCACATGGTTAACATCATCAAACTTTATTTCCCCATTGGAAACAAAGCCTTTGCCAATGATGTAACCTTTGCATCATTCCAAATGACACAAACCCCTTCCTTCCTTGAGAGTAGTCATTAAGAAGTGATCTGTTTCCTGTCATATGCATGGATCCTCCACTGTCTACATACCAGATGCCTCTGAGGTATGTTGAAGAACCCTGCAAAATACAACAAATTAATTAGATTTTGAGACCCAAACCTTTTTGGTCTTGGGCCTGTTCTCATCAACAGATGGTAAACTAACATGTTTGTTGGAAACAACAGCCTGAGAGGAAGAAGCTGGTGAAGAAAAGGAACCCTTTGGCTTGGACACCCTTTTCTGTGGTTTCAACAAAGGAACATCTAATTGGTTAACTCTTCCCAATAGATGTTAAACCATCATAACCAGCTGTGTCTGATTTTGGGATAAGGCTTTCAGCTCTTCACACACATTGGCATTGGAGTTTGATAAGTTCCTATGTTGCACCTTCTTCTTTTGAGCAATCTCAGTTGTTACCTGTTTAACCCCATCCTTTTTGGATTTCTGTTTGGACTTGAGGGTTACAGGATTTGATGTTGCTGGTACAAATGTGGCTCCAAACTCAGTTTTCATTTTAGCCATTTTCTCTTGAATTTCTTCTTTATGTTTGAGTTTGGATCCCTTTTTGTACCAACAATCATCTGTAAGATGATTGAACAAACCACATACTTCACATGGTTTCTTCTTCATCTTATGATGATCATCAACTAAAGAGGATGAAACTACTGAAGACTTGCTCTTCAGTACTTTAGAAGCATTATTTGCTTTCTTGACTTCCTCTTTAGTAGTCTGCAAACTCTTTCTACTGACAGTTTTCTTCTCTTCAATGCTGTCATTAGTTGGAGTTTGAACTTCAGGTGTTAAATCTTGCTCTCCAGTCCTTTCAGGACTTTCAGAAATAACTCCTGAGTTGATCATCTCTTTTATCATGTGAGTGTCAGCGGTAGAACCATCAATATCAGCTGATGGGTTCTGAGAGGGCTTAGTGCTGACTTCAACTTTTGATGATGCTCTATCAAAAGGTGAATCACATGATGAGGTGGATTGGTTATTGCTTTCTCCATCAGATTTCACTTCTGCTCTTGAAGCAAAATCTGTAGGAGGAGCAGTGTGATTGTAACCAATACCAAACTTCACATTGGAAGCAGATTGCTTACTAAGAAGCATTTCAAACCCTTTGCATGATTGCACCCATCGATCACACTCTACCTGGGTGACTGCAAGGGTTTCTTTGAGACTTCTCTGGTCATCCAGAATAACCTCTAGCTTAGCCTTTTCATCATTTAGTTGGCATTTAAGCTTATAAATCTCATCATTTTTACAATTAAGAGCAGACTCAAACTCAGCTTTTCTTTTGGAAATGGTTTTCTCAAGCTCAAGTTTTTGATTTATTAATGCTACATTTGCCTCTCTAATTGAGACAAAGGCAGCAATGCATGATTCAGAACATAACTTGGCTTTAGCCTCTGAAGATACCTGAGTTACCTGTGAAGATGATGCATTTTAGCAGGAACCCTCAGTAGACTCCAGGGCCATGAGAGCCAGATTCCCAAAAGGACTGTCACCACCATGTTGACCAGCACCTGTGAACAGTTGTTCATGACCAGACATGTCATCCGGTAAACTGCTCCAGTCAACACCTCCAGGGGTGAAGAAGCTGTGTTGTTGGGGTTGAGGAGGTTGATGAGATTGAGATGGTTGAGGTTTGGGTAGTGCATGAGGTTGTGGTACTATAGGAACTTGAACTTGATTTGACTGTGACATGTAATAACAAGGGTAAGGATATGGCATTTGACCCTGAGGAACAAAATATGCAGGAGATTGTGGTTGAGAATGATGACTAGAATTGAAAGGGTGTTGCCCTCTGTGTTGTTGACTATTGCCAGGGAAAGTCACAAAAGGGGCAGAGGAATTAGATCCAGATGATTTGCATTCTCTAGCAAAGTGTCCAAGCCGATGGCAATTGTGACACTTTAACTTACTCTTGTCAAAACCAACTTTGGTTTTGCCAGAGAGTCCTGGAACTTTCTTCCAGTTCTTTTGTAGAACTTCTGAGATCTGATATTTATCAAGGCCATTTGGCTCAAAATATCCATCTCTTCTAAGTCATCATCAGCAATCCCCTTAAGATCATCCATGATGAAGCATAGATTGTCATTATTACATCCAGTAAACTGACTATCAACACTCACAAATGCAGAATCAGAAGTGTTTGAAGAGAAGTCAATATGCTCATCATACTGGCATTCAGATGAAGCATATTCTAACTCATGACCAACCAAACAGTGTTACGTGGTACAAAGTCTTCAGTGAGCTTTCCAGATGAAGACAATTTTCGTTTCTGTTCTATCTCTCTCTCAAATGTGAGCAATTTCCCATGGAGTTGGGTGAGAGATAGTTTGTCCAAATTTACACTGGAGCGTAGGACAATAGTGTATGTGTCCCATCTCTCAGGCAGTGATCTGAGAAATCTGTTATTCATCTGGCTATTGGTGTACTCATGTTTGACCATTTTTAATTCAGAGATCAAACAAGAGAACCGCTCGAACTGTTGAGTCAGTGTCTCACCCTTCCTATGAGAGAATGTCTCATATTGTTGGGCAAGGATTTCTCTATTATTTGCCAAGACCTCATCTGTTCCTCCAAATTGTTCTTTCAACGCATTCCAAAGGTCATGGGCAGTTTCATGATGCATTAGCCCAGAATAGATTTCATTAGGCAGTGCCATGGCCAGAATTCCATGGGTTTTTGCATCAATCTCAAACAACTTCTTATCCTCATCTGAGTATTGCTCCCTCCTCTTCGGAACCATTTGATTGGTTTCCGGGTTATTCACCATAGGCTTGTGTGGACCATGTACCACTGATGTCCAACAACCTGCACTGTTAACAGACAGATGATGGAGCATTCGTCGTTGCCATATGTTATACTCATTCCTAACCAGCATTGGAGGCTTGGTTGAGGAACCAGTATTGTGAGGATCATTGGAAGGAGTAGTCATTTTGAGTCCAAATACAGTTTAATTCAAGCTTTTAAACGTTTTTATAAAGACCACAACAGACTCAATGAAAACCAAGAGAAAATCTCAGGATGATTGACCAGAAAACACAGAAAATTCAATCTCTATAACCGTTTCTTGCAAAACAAAAAAATGCTAATTCAATCAAACTTGGATCTTGAATAGTAGTTTCAATGATCAATTATTAGATCGATCAATGATTAACCATTTGTAGCAAGAGTTTGATACTTGTATGCATTAAGAACAAATACGGTTATAACGAGAGAATATATTTCTGTAACAAGGAATGTTTCAATAATATCGAATATTTCTGATCAAATCATTCTTTTATTACATTAGGTTGACACTCCTTATATAGAGTGCAATCGCTGTTGTTATCACGCGTAAGTGACAACTGGCAGATCTATTACAAAAATAACTAACTCTTAACAAACTATTGAAATGTTCACAACTACTGAGAACATATCAGAGTGTTAAGTACAAAATAAGAAACTACTGAAACTACAACGATTGAAGAACAAACTCTTCAGTCGTTTTACAAAACGTCTGATAAATATAAAACTACTGATGAGCACAACACTGAAGAAGTATTCTTCAGCTGTTGTGTCAAACTACTGAAAAGATAAAACATAAAACTACTGAAAGGTAAACCGTCACAACTACTGAAGAAGACCTCTTCAGTTGTTGTGACAACGTCTGATACTTTGGTCTTCAGCACTTGTGTCTTCAGACTTTGTCTTCAGCACTTGTGTCTTCAGACTTTGTCTTCAGCACTTGTCTTCAGACTTTGTCTTCAGCACTTGTGTCTTCAGACTTTGTCTTCAGCACTTGTCTTCAGACTTTGTCTTCAGCACTTGTGTCTTCAGACTTTGTCTTCAGCACTTGTGTCTTCAGACTTTGTCTTCAGCACTTGTCTTCAGACTTTGTCTTCAGCATTTGTGTCTTCAGCTGTTTTGGTCTTCAGTGGTTGTTGTGACGTCTGTGGGACTTAAAGGTTTTTCTGATCCGGCTCATTGGTTCTTTTGGTCCAACAAGAACATCTTAAACACACGAATTCTTACCTTGAATTCGATTTTTTCTTCCTGTTCTTCTTCAAACCCGAGCTCTACTATTTCTCTCTCTAAAATCCCGAACTCAAAAAGGTGAAAAGTGGCATGGCATGGACGGCCATGCTACTTTTGTACAAAAATAAATAAATTTTGTACCTTTTACGTATTTAACCCTTCAACTTGGGTTAAATAGCATTTCTTTCTTTTTCCTTCACTTTTATCTTTTCTTTCTTCCATTACTACAAAACTAACCGGGTGTTACAAGTCCACCCCTCTTATATAGGTTTTGTCCCCCAAACCTTTTATTCCTCAAACAATCATGAGTAATGTTGTCTCATCTCTTCTTCAGTCTCCCACGTAGACTCAGATCCCTTTTTGTGCTTCCACTATACTCACACAAGAGGAACCACTTTATTCCTTAGCCTCTTCTCTTTACGGTCAATGATTGCCACTGGTTGCTCCACATAATTGAGCCATTCATCTACCTCGATATCCTCCAGTGGTGCAACCATATCTTCGTCTACTAAACACTTTCTCAGATGAGATACATGGAATGTCAGGTGAATTCCACTTAACTCATCTGGTAACTCTAGTCTATAGGGCACCTCTCCTACTTGAGTAATGATTTGGAAAGGCCCTATGTACCTTGGGCTCAACTTGCCTTGCTTTCAGAACCGAATGATACCTTTGCAAAGTAAGACCTTCAACATGACTCTATCCCCCACCTAGAACTTAATCGGTCTATGTGTCTTATCGGCATATGACTTTTGCTTATCTTTAGCTGCCTTTATGAAGGCCTTGATCCTTTCCAGATTATCAGTCGTAGCCTCGACCACTTTGATGCTCCCTAACCCTTGATGACCAATATCGTCCCAACACACGGGTGTTCTACATCTCCTCTCATATAGCATCTCAAAAGGGGGCATACCAATGATGGCATGATAACTGTTGTTATATGAGAACTTAACTAACAGTAAGTGGTCAACCCAACTTCCTCCAAAATCAATGATGCATGCCCAAAGCATATCCTCCAGAGTTTGAATGGTCCTTTTCGACTGACCATCCGTTTGAGGATGATAAGCCGTGCTAATATGTAACCTCGTCCCCATTGCGTCGTGGAATTTCTTCCAAAATTTAGATGTAAACCGGGTGTCACGATGAGACATAACAGACACCGGCACACCATGACGAGTTACAATCTCTTTAATGAACATATCCTCTAACCTCTCGGATGAATATGTCTCGCGAATCGGTAGGAAGTGAACACTTTGTTAAGATCAGTGATCTAAGTTTGATTATTTAGAGAGTATTGCAGCGGAATTCGAACAATGAATTAAACAATTCACAAGAACACAACTGATATTCAATGTAACAGTAAACGGTTATAGAAAGAGAGAATTCTACAAAAGAAATATTTCATTCATGTGCTTTCATGGTGGCTCAATGTCACACTTTACAACTAGGTCAACATTCTTTATATAGGAAATGTGACGTCTGCTGATGTCACTTGATAGTGACATCTAACAGAATTATTCAAACTACTGAAACTATGCAAACTACTGAGAATGTTCTCAACTACTGATTACATCTTAGAGAATGCTTAAGTACAAAAACATAAAACTACTGAACTACAACTACTGAAACTATAACTACTGAAAAGTAAATTACAAGTACTGAAAGGAAACAATCACAACTACTGAAGTTAATTACTTCAGCTATTGTGACAACTACTGATCACTTTGGTCTTCAGTCTTTGTCTTCAGTCTTTGTTCTTCGGTACTTTACTTTCAGACTTTGTCTTCAGCTGATGGCTTCAGACATTGTCTTCAGTACATTACTTTCAGACTTTGTCTTTAGTACTTTTCTTTCATACTTTGTCTTCAGACCTTGTAATCAGCTGATGTCTTCAGCTGTTGAGATCTTCTTCAGCAGTTGTAATGTCTGTGGGACTTAGAGGTTTTTCTGATCAGGCTCATTGGTTCTTTTGGTCCAACAAACTCCCCCTGAACCAATACAGCCAAAACCTCTAAACTTATTGATGATCCCACTTATTCTTGGAAGAAACACCCTCTTGATGAGCTTCAGAGGTAATCAGTTAAGCACAGGCCGGAAAAGGTTTCTAATCTTTTGATTGGCTAAGTATGGAAGGGAACTCTGTCTTGGGAAACTGGACACAGAGTCTTGTCCCAACCATGAAACCTAATTCCCATTAATGAGTCTATAAGACTCACTAGCATAGGCCTCAAGGAGAACAACTTGTGCCTCCTTGGTGAGTTCTTCTGCTACTCCCTCGAAGAAGAACTCTGGGCCAAAATACTCAAACAGGTATCTCACTGTCTTTCCATTTTTCACTCCACAGTTGTTATCTCTCTGTAAGCAAATTCATCAGGGTGAGAGCCTTCAAGCAACAACTAGAGTTCACTCTTCTGAAGATCTTCAAGTCTTTTGTATAACAACCCCTTCTTGATCATTTTGTTCTCAAGAATAGATTGAGGGGTTGTCTTGGAGTTGTGAGCTCTCTTGAATTCTTAAATGATTTCCCAGGGTGAGACTACCATGGCCAACGTAATTGCAGCATTCAAGGTCTTCTTCACTTGGCCATGATATCTACTTGGTATATTCTTCTTATGAATTCTAGAACTTACCCTGGGTCTGGCCAGATCCGCACTCTTTCTCTTTGATGTTGAAAAGTATGTCTAAGAGTGTACAGCCTCAGAGCCTATTTCTTCATTTCTTGAATGGATGAGGACTGAGGGAAATCCTTGTCAACCATCTTGAGAACTGCTCATCGTGCTGCTTCTGCTGTTCTGCTTCTTCAATCTTTACCTTCACCATCTGCGTTTGCAAGTCAGGTGTAATCACTTGTTGACTTATGTGCTCAGGTGTTTTAAGGTTGAGAACAGCAGAAATTGGCAGACAATCTTCATCATCATCCTCTTCTTCATCTTCTTCTACCCTCAACACCCTTCTCCTCCTTCTGGGTGTATCACTGCGTAAGGTTTGAGGTGGTTTTTGGGGTAAAGGAATCGGTTTTGTGGGTTGAGGTGTGGGTGGCTTTGGTTTAGGGATAGATTTGGGAGATTTTAGAGATAAGGGTTGTGTTTGAGTGGGAGTGTGAGAAGACTGACTTTGCATTTTGGTGGTGAGTTTGGCTTTGGAGAGCTTTGCCATTTCAGTTCTCTTCCCTGCACCTGTTTCATCTAGTGCTTCAATGATCAACCCTTTATTATAGCCTCCAGCAGAGCAGATTTTCTTGGTTATCTCCAAGATACTGTCTCTAGACCAGGCCTTTATCTCTATCAATGATCTTCCAAGGTATTTGGCAATGAATCTGATCATTATCTCCAATCTTTCCCTTTCCAACACACTATAACCAGCCCATCTAGCTTGAATCTCTTCTATTTCCAGCCTTCTGATCTCAGTGTCTAGTGTGGCTGTGTCATGACCTTGTCGAAAGAGCTGATCTATAATTTTATCCATGGATCTACTGTCAACTTCATCAGTATCTTTGACAAGATCTTCTAAGTATTTATCTTCATCATCTTTTGACTCAGCACTTTTCTTTCTTTTATATGTGATCAATTGATCTTCCTTCTCTTTATCTGTGATCAGCTGTTCTGAGATCAGTTCTTTCTCCGCCTCCTTCTCTTTTGCAGGTTCTTTCTCATCATCAACTCTTTTTCTTTTCTTTTCTTTCACTGCCTTAGACTTGGAAGTCTCCCCCTTTTTGGTTGCATTGAGATCAGGGGCTTGAAAGGCAGAAAAAGATTTGTGAACAGCATCATCAATGAAGGTTTGTAGATTTGAGGAGATCCTCTCATCAATGGCTTTATGCACTATGTCAGTGATGATGGGAGTGATGAGAGGTAAGGAGTTTTGAAAGATAGCAACCATCTACTCAGAGGGGTTCTGTCCCTGAGAGGTGGTGCCAGAAGTAGTGGCTGGTGGCTCAGTTAAGTGTGTAGTGACTGGATAAGATTTGAGAATGATATTCTCAGTTGATGTGAATCAATAAGTACCGAATATAGTGATTGAGTCAAAGATTGAGAGGCGGAATCAGACAATCAATGAACATTGAATACACATGATACTCATAAATATGTTTGTATATATTGAATACTTTGATTGATTGATTATAGAACATTCAATGCAAACAGAACATTCTAGGAACTAAGAATCAAATCAAATTACAGACAAAAGTTACCCAATGTATGAGGTATACTATTCTATTTATAGGCAGACACGTTGCCATTACAAAAGACTAAACTACCCTTACTAAAGCTAGTCTAAGTCTTCATCAGCATTGGCTGTTGGTCATCCGCATTGACAAATGCGGATGAGTTGACTTCATCAGCATTTCTTCAACCGCATTGAAGTTTGGTCATCCGCATTGGTAAATGCGGATGAACAAAACACTTGTCCGCATTTCTTTGGTAATCCGCATTGGTCAATGCATATTAACAAATGTATATCCGCATTTATTAACTTGTCATCCGCATTGACAAATGCGGATGACCAACACTTGTATTTTTCTTCTTATTCAGCAGATACTTGTCTTGATCCGCATTTGTTCTTGGACAGGAGGGATTCCAGCAGAGCAACCATCCACCACTTGAATTGGCATGTATGATCCTTTCAGGGTCCAACAATACTCCCCCTAAGGATTATACAGCCTATGTACTTCAAGGATCAGAGGGTGGATTGGGTTGTGAAGATTCTACTGGTTCTAGTGCTGTTGATGAAGGATCAGTGAATAAAGGGTCCAAGATTGCTTTGATCATGTTGAGAACTCTTTAGCATCAGTCAATCTTTCCCTGTTGAGCACATGTATCTTCATTTGACTCATATCATGAATGGCATTGATTGGCATCTTCCTTAGTGAGATGGCTCCCAAATTGATACAGTAGACAATCTATTTCTATGAATAAGGAGAGCACCATCCACATCAACTTCTAGTTTAACAATGTTGCCAAACTGCAATGGAGTCCTTTTCTTTTTCCTTATCTCCTTCTTTTTGTTGATTCTGTCATAAGCCAACTTCAGAAGTTTGATGCATTTGAGGAAGAAGTACATGTCAGTTTCCCTAAGTCTGTTTCTTGTTTCTCTAAAGTGCCTTGTATAGATGTAGTGGATATATGATTCATCTAGCAATCTTACCACATATCCACTAAACAATCTTATTTCAGATCCCTCTTTTCCTCCCCATTTTCTTTCAATCACTAATTCATAATATTTCTCATCATAATACACATTGGATATAGGCAGTGAGGAATGTGTACCAGCAATACTTTTTCTTTTTAGTGATTCTGTGGGTTTGACTTTAAGTTCAGGAAAGATCACCTCGTCTGCTGATTTCTTTTCCTTCTTGTCAAGAGGGTTTACAAAAGATCTGTCTTTTCTCATGCAAATGGTTTTCAGTGAATTGAAGTTGTTGGTTCTTTTGAACATTCTCAAAATATCTTCAAACTCATAACCTCTGAACATAACTGTATGATTAATCAATTCCAATTGAGCTAGTTCTTTTAAGTCATGGATCTCCAGGGTACTTACTAGGGCTGAGTATTCAGTGAAAAATTAACAAGACCTAAGATCCTTTTCACCATAAACATGTTCCATGAACTATCATACTTCCAGGCGATTATTTTCTGATCAACTTTGCCTTTTGGAGTGGAGACACCTCTTATTAGCTCTGATGTGGTTAACCCTTCTTGTAAAGTAACTTGAGATGGTTCAACAAACCATTCAGGGTATTTATGCAGAATAGGTGCTGTGTTTGGTGGTGATGATTGAATGGGAGATGTATGAGGTGGTTGAATTGGAGATAAGAAAGGTGAGGTGATTGGTTCAGATATATGTACTGGTGATTTGAGTGGAGATTGGTGAGGTGTTTGTAGTGGTGATTGGGGTGGTATATTTTAAGGTGAAGGCTGAGGTATAGGTTGTGGTGATGGAGGTGGTAATTGTGTAGGAGTATGATGTAGTGATGGTTGAGGTGAGTGTTGTGGAGATGGTTGAGGTGAGTGTTGTGGAGATGGTTGAGGTGAGTGTTGTGGAGATGGTGAAGCAACAGGCTGTTCTAGTTCAATCTGTTGAATCATCCAAGGAAGAAGTGGTGAATGAGCTCCACTGTAGAAGTTCCTAGGATCCCTTTTCTTTATGTACTTGTATGATTTTGCATCATAGTGGGAATATCAAGTACTGGTCCCTCAATGACCACATTTGGGAATGCTTCATTGATTAGGCATTGGAGGAATCTTGGTACATCAAAAATTTATATCTCCTCCTTCTTTTGGACATTGGATGTCATGCCATTGAAGACATAGGCAGACATGTTGAAGGGTTGGTTGTGCAGAGAGCACATATTGCTGATGATGTTGTGATGGGAATATCTTCCATCCTGTTTTCCTTTTGGACAAACAGTGCTGATACAAATGAATCAGAAATCTCCATTGTAAATCTACCAAACCCTTGACTATCTGTTTAGTTTCAAATCCCCTTCATAACCAATTTCTGCAAAGAAGAGGTTATGGTATCTTCTTCAAGTTCCAATGGTGCTTCAGCATCATCACCAAACTTCAAGCATCTTCTAACACTTTCTTCAGTAACAATCATGTATGCTCACTGTCAATTCTCCCCGTCAGTGATCTTATTCCATCATCCTCAACAACTTCAGCTGACTCCCAAAAGTTTCTGATGCAGCTTTCAAATATGGTGGTCTTACTGTCATGGCATAAGCTACCCTTGTAGTAGAAATGAATCTGATCATGTCTCTCAATTCTTCTGCTTCTGGTACATCAGGGTTGAGAAAACACCTGACATTATGGAGCTTGCTCCATGAGAGATTTGCCATTATCTGCATTCAAGACATATGCATTAGAATCACTTTATTAATTAAACCAATGTTCATCACATTTTGACTTTCATAGGTCAAAATTAAAATCATATAAAACAGTACGCCTGATTTTGACCTATTCAATTTTTTGTGATTCATGATTATGTTGTTTTGTTATTTGTAAATATGACCCAACATTACTTAATCTTTAACATAGTTAATCAGATTCATAGTTTTTGATTTCATATTGTTCTGATTTTAGTTTTAACGGTTCAAAAGTGCACTTTAGCATTGAATACATGTTTGAAGCTTGAAGATACACTTAAGAATGAGTCAAAATCCTTCCATGTAATGAATATTTTTTCTGATTTAGTGTGAAATTCCTTAACCTAGGTCACTAACATCATCGTACAAATGAATGTTCGACATTTGTGATTATTCACCTTTTCTCAGAATCCTTTTGGTTAAGATCAATGCCCACGGTTTTGTTGAATCGATTGGGAAACTAGGTTAAATGGTGAAGATGTTGATGACAGTATTTGGTGGCGCTCGTCTCACTATGAAGTCGCTCAATTTGAAAAGTATTAAATGACTCTTTTGGTTTTCTTTAATAGTCATATAATAGAATTCACAAATTTTTACAAGTTTTGATTTCAAATGCGGTCACTACTGTAGCAAATGCGGAAGTGTAGATGTTGATATTTTTTTGTCATCCGCATTTGTGTACTGTAGCAAATGCGGTCGAACACATTTTTGACCGACTGTTCGCATTCATCCTTTCATCCGCATTTGTGTACTGTAGCAAATGCGGTAGAACAAAACTTGATGAGAGCATTCGCATTTGTGTACTGTAGCAAATGCGAAACTTTGAAAGTAATCGCATTTGTACACTGTAGTAAATACGGAAGTGAAACACTTGTATTTGTACATCCGTATTTGTACACTGTATCAAATGCGGAAGAGTTAAACAAATGCGGGAGAGTAAACCTTATCCGCATTAACAAATGCGGCTGAACACTTAGTAAAATTTTCATCCGCATTAACAAATGCGGCAGAATACTTTAGTTCCGCATAGGTTTTAACACTTCAAATTTTCTGAATTCTTGATGCACACCAATGCGGTAGAGTAAAATCATTGTCCGCATTAGGTTTAACTTTGAAATAAGTTGTTACTTGCATTGGTTATGTGTCTGGGTTACCTTCACCCTCATTAACCAATGCACTTACGTGCATTAACTTTTGGGATTACTCAAATTTAATGAATCTGATTTTGATGAACTTGTTATGAAGATATGGCTTATGAAGTATGTCTTGTGACATGGTTGACTGTTGAAGTTGTCAATTCTTGCTTGGATTGACTTGTATATCAGGAGTGATACAAGTTTCCCATTGTTTGACTGATCTGGGCTTGAGGGGTTTCCAAGAATCTGCATCTGCATAAGCTAAGATACTATGGTATAACTTCTGCATTGACACAAACATTTTTCTCTTTGTTTTGATTTTAGGAAAGTAATTTAAGAAATGTAAATCTATATATACTTGATCAAAAACTTTAAATTATCCCCCTAAAGTTTTGATCCATTTGTGGATGAAAACTTAAGTATAAAAAAACTTTTTGAATGTACTTATAATTTTGTTGTTGTTTTTTTTAATTAATTTTTTTTTTTATTGATGAAGAGAAGTATATCTTTTTGTTGGGATCATATCAGTCTTGCATTACACAGTGCATATTTTGTGATAAGATTGACATGTTTATGACATTATTGATTGAGGGTATGATTGTCCTCTTAAACTCATACCGGGTTGATATTTTGATGCCAGTGACATTTATCATGTTTAGATTGATTTAGATATTCAATATGTACCTCACACACCATGCATGGAATGATCAAACATCCTTATGAATTGTATGGTAGAACTTTTTCACACTTACAGGACCAGGTTACTTAAGTTATGAGATCTTATTTTCACTGATCCACATCGGGATTCTTTTACTTTGATCCTTATCATGATGATCCACATTGGGATTCTTTTACTTTGATCCTTATCAGATGATCCACATGTGGGATTCTTTTCACTTCACTTTGGAAGGTGATC
This sequence comes from Flaveria trinervia, assembly GCA_025506515.1. Taxonomy (NCBI): domain Eukaryota; kingdom Viridiplantae; phylum Streptophyta; class Magnoliopsida; order Asterales; family Asteraceae; genus Flaveria; species Flaveria trinervia. The sequence goes on from CM046453.1 coordinate 63,236,946, forward strand.
CATAAACGGATTCTTTTGTTCATTCCTTTGGAATGTATTGCTTTTGTTGATTCATCTAATTTGGATGTGTTCCTCATTGGGAATCTTTTGGATCATTACATCTGCACTTCGTGCATGATTCATCAGGTCTTTGCTCAGCAAAACGAGATGAATCTGATGTTGGTGAAAGAGATTCATAAAGTATCATTCCTTAGTGTGTGTTTGTTACTACACTTACATTCACTTGAATAAATTGATACATACCAATACTCTGTGATGAGTTTTATCACACTTGAATATATCTTTAGTTTATCACTGCATGTATCTTCTCTTCCAAGTTGAGCCTACCTACATATCAGGTAAGTCATGACAGTCTTTCAAATTTGGAAATAAAGCACAGTGAATGATATAATGACTGTAATTATATCATTTCCCAATCTTTTCTTCATCAAAAATTCTTCTTTTGGGATTTTTTTTTAATAATTTTTTACATTTTTTTTGATGTTTTTTGATGGATTTTATCCAGGTTAATGATACCAATTGATTGAACTAAGAATTCGAATCTACTCGTTTCAAATGCCTTAGTAAACAAATCAGCCAATTGATTTTCAGTTGGTACTTGAATCATTTGATTAAACCCTTTTCAGCATAGTCTCCCAAAAAGTGATATCTAATTTTAATATGTTTCGTTTTTGAGTGCTGAACTGGATTATTTGTAATAAGACAGCTGCAGTATTGTCAATATAAATTGGGGTATTCAAGAAGTTATAACCATAATCAGCATCTGGTTTTGAATCCAGAGTACTTGAGAGCAACAAGCAGATGCTGCGATATACTAATCTTCTGCTGTTGACACAGATACATTTGTTTGCTTCTTGCATTGCCATGAGACCAATCTGGGACCAAGAAATTGACAACCGCCAGACGTGGATTTTCTGTTGAAGTTGCATCCTCTGTAGTCACTGTTAGTGTAGGAATAGAGATTGAAGTCTCCTTCCTTTGGATACCATAATCCAGAGCTGGTTTGCCCTTCAGATATCTGAATATTCGTTTGACAGCATTGACATGTGATTCCTTAGGATCAGCTTGATATCTGGCACACACACAAACTCCAAACATATGCCGGGTCTACTAGCTGTAAGATACATGAGTGAGCCTATCATGATTGATAGAGGGTCTGATCTACTGAGTTTCCATCTGGATTGGGACCTATCTTCACTTTAGGATCTACAGGAGTTCTGATAGACTGACAATCAGCAAGGTGGATTTCTTCAGCATTGTTTCTACGTATTTTGATTGATTGATAAAAATTCCATCTGCTGTTTGTAGAACTTGCACCCCTAAAAAGAAAGTGAGTTCTCCCATAGCACTCATCTGAAATTTTGAATGCATGAGATCTTCAAATTCTTTACAGAGTTGCCTGTTTGTAGAGCCAAATATGATGTCGTCCACATATATCTGTACTAGCAACATGTCTTTTCCTTTTCTCTTTCTGAAGAGAGTCTGATCATTTCTACCTCTTTCATATCCGTTGTTAAGTAGAAATGATGATAGAGTCCCGTACCACTTCCTGGGAGCTTGTGAAGACCATACAGAGCTTTGTCAACTTGTAAACTCTGTGAGGAAAATCAGGATCTTCAAATCCAGGTGGTTGACTCACATAGACCTCTTCAGTAATCTTTCCATACAGAAATGCACATTTCACATCCATTTGGTAAACAGTAAACTTCATGGATGCAGAATATGCTAGAAAGATTCTAATGGCTTCTAGCCGAGCTACAGGGAAAATACTTCATCATAATCTATTCCTTCTTCTTGAGTGTACCCCTGAGCTACCAATCTTGCTTTATTTCTAATGACGTTCCCCTGTCATCAGTTTATTTCTGTATAGCCATCTGGTACCAATAGGATATTGTCCTTCAGGAAGATCTACCAGTTGCCATACTTCTTGTTTCTTGAATTGTAGCAACTCTTCCTGTATTGCTTCAATCCAGCTGTTGTCTTGAAGTGCCTCTTTGATGTTTTTGGGTACTGTTTGACAAAGAAAGCATGAGAACAAACAGATGTTTGCAGTGCTTGACTTGCTTCTTGTCACTATTTCATGAAGATCACCAATAATGTTTCAACTGGATGATTCTTGTGTATTCTGGTGGGTGGAATTGAGTCACCAGTAATTGTTACATCAAGATTGGAGACATTCAGTTCATTATGGTCAGAGGCATCATCACTTTGAACTGTTGGAGAATTATGAAGGTTGTCAGACCCTGTCTCAGTGTGTGCTTCAGCATTAGCAACACTTTCATTGTATCTATCATTTGATCTTCTTTCCACTTCAGCTGAAGGCAACGCTTGTTTTTCATTTCTAATTGCTATAGATTGATCTTCTGAATTAGATGGTAACAAGCTGGGTCCTCCTGCATTTGAAATGATTTGATTTGTGGTTGATTGTCTGATGGGGTCAGCTTGCAGAGGTACATCTTCATTTGGTTATTCAGTGTGAGTAGGAGGAATTAATGGAAAGTCAATTCTCCTTTCTATGCTTGAAGATGAACTAGCTGAAAGTAGGTTACCTGCATCAGACAAATAAATTGATCAAAAGATTTTGTAAAAGAGTCAATATCAAATAACCAATCGGGACCATTTGTAGATTTGGGAAATAATGTTCCTTAAATTGAACATTATTTGATTCATCAACAATATTTAATCGAGGATTAAACACTCTGTAAGCCTTTGACAAAGAAGAATAACCTACAAAGAATCCTTCATCAGACTTAGCTGAAAATTTTCCCAAATGGTCACGGGTATTTAATATTGAGACTGGACTACCAATGACTTAAGAAATCCAATAAATGGTTTTCTTTGAAACAGCAGTTCATATGGAGTCATGTTTCTTTCTTTGACAATCATAGTTTGATTTTGTACAAAGCATGATGTGTTAACTGCCTCTGCCCAAAAGGTTATTGGCAATTTAGCATCAGCTAGCATAGTTCTTGCTGCTTCAATTAGTGTTCTATTTCTCCTTTCAGCTACCCCATTTTGTTGAGGAGTTCTAGCCGCACTAAATTGATGAGCTATGCCTTTAATTGTGCAAAATGAGCTCATGTCTTCATTTTTAAATTCTGTCCCATTATCACTTCTTATGCTTTTGACCTTATAGTCAAGTTGGTTCTCAATTTTAGTGATAAACTCTTTGATTATTGAGGATGCTTCATTTTTATGAAGTAGGAAGAAACCCCATGTGAATCGTGAAAAGTCATCAATGATAACCAAACAATACTGTTTCTTTCCCATACTCATGACATGTGTTGGCCAAAGAGATCCATATGAAGTAGTTTCAATGGAGTATTGTTTGAGTTCACAAGTTTTAGTTTATGTGAAGATTTATGTTGTTTTCCTTTGAGGCATGCTGAACAGTGATCAATAAAATGAAATTCTTTTTGAGGCAATCCAATGACATGGTTTCCTTTTACTAATCTGTTCATGTTTTTGAAATTTGTGTGCCCCAAACGTCGGTGCCAAAGCTGTGATTCATCAAATGATGCTTTTGACAAGAGACATGTTTCTTCTGTTAGTGCAGTAGAATTAAGGTTTAAGACATAAGTATTATTCTTTCTCGGAGTCTTTAATACAACCCATTCTTCAAGGATATGAACCTGACTTTAGAATATAACAGTGGGTGTCGGTAAAGTGAGTCGAATATCTCTTGTCGCAGATCTGAGACACGCTTAGAAGATTGAAATTGAGCTGTTCACAATAATTCACTTTATCAAAGCTGAGCATCCCGTTTGTCATAGATCCTTCTCCTGTAATCCTACCACCTTGTGAATCTCCTCCAAATGCCACAGATGTTCCTTTGATTTGCTTGAAATCATGAAGGAGGGAACGATCTCCAGTCATGTGTCGGGAGCATCCACTGTCCTATACTATAGGCTATTAGACCTATATGGATGACCCTGCAAGCACAAAAAGAACTAGTTCGAATATGGAACCCAAGCCACCACGGTCTTGGGTTTCCCGTTTCTATGCATAATGGTGACCTCTTGAAGTTTCCTCTAACCTGTGACCTAATTAGAGGTGGTCTTTGAGATTTTCTGTGAGAATATCAATGGGCTATTTCATCACCATCATTTGAGAAATCAGAAAAATTATGAAATCGTTGATCTCTGTTTTTTTTAGAAAATTGACTTGTTTTTTATTATCAACTGTTGACTTTGAGTTGGAAAAATCAAATTTTGTTTGTTATTGATATATTTGTTTCTTTGATTTTTACCTGAGTCTTTCATATTTTCATCCTTTGTTGGTTTATACGTCCTTGATTTGTTATTATAAATGTGACTCTTAACAGTTGTTTTGTCAGATGATGTTGGTGAGATAGCTTGTTTTGAGGAATTCTCACTCTCGATTGCTTGTAATAACAGTCATTTGTATTGTGATTGTTTAAGTCACAGACTGAACAATATTTGTTGAAATAACATGTTTTTGTTGAATGATTCTTCATGTCACAGATGGAGCAATATTGATTGAAAAAGCACTCCTCTGTTTTGTGGTTAAACATATCACATATGTCACAATACATATGCTTGTTAATTTTCTCAGATTTTACTGGTCTTGACTCAGTTGATTTTCCCTTTTTCAACTTAGTATCATTCTTTTTGCTGGAAGAAGAATCAAATTCAGCCTTTTGTGCAGTTTGCTTTACTGCACTGAATTTGATTGTCTTTTGAGGCTGTTTTTGTTTCCTCATCCTTTTCTGTTGCTCTTCTCAAACTGGTCAACATGATCTTTATTGCATATGTCAAACCTACTCCATTTCTTGATTTTGATGTTTGAGGATCAGGTTGACTGTGTGATTTTGAACTCAGATATTTTTTGTTATTCCTTTTATGAACCTTCATTTGATATGCTTGAATTTTGATGAGTATTGATCTCATTATCAGAACTGCTTTCAGCAGAGGGTTTAATCTTTTGCACAAACTTCTTTTTCCCATTAGCTATAGCAGGTATGAATTTATGAATGGAACAATAGCTTTAATGGGGCTGACTGGTTTGACAACACTTACTGTCTTGTCTGAACACTCTTTATTTTATTGGGTGACCTAACTTGATTTTATCCTCACTAGTTTCAATGTAAACACTTGGTTCATTTTGAGGATTTGTGATTGGTTTTACTATCGTGTGGGTTTTAATAGTGTTAGGTTCAGTTTGATTTTTGAGTGTGACAGATTCAGGCATGACAGTATAGTTGTCATTGTATGGTGGAGGACATGAATTATACCCAATCCCTGACATGTCCTTTGGATCCTTTTGAGAATCCAGCATCTCTTGCAGCTTTACTGAAGATTGTTGAACTTTTCAAGTTTCATTTCAGTAAGGGCTTGGTCAGCTTTAGATTGAGCTAATTTTTCAGATAATAGCTCATTCTCAGCTGCAAGAGAATACTTCTCACCATGAAGTTTTCTATGTCAGAGATGAGAGATTTAATTTTAATTTCAAAACTTTTTATTTCTCTCTTATCATCTCTAACTTGACTTTACTTTCTCTCTTTTATTTTCTCAGCCAATGTTGGTTATGCTCTCTATAACCTTGAAGTTCATTTATGCACTTATCAGAACAAAGATTGGATTTTACCTCAGATGGCATGGGGGATGGTCCATCATTATATGTGCCATCAGTGCATGGTCTGGAATTGTGGCTTCACTCCTCAGCATACATGCTCCAGTCACACACTCCGTCTTGTCTGATCACAAGTGCATTTGCTGAAGGTTGGTTGCTCCCAAAAGCTTGATTGGCCAGTTGAGGTTGAGCTTGAGAAGATTGCTGTTGTTGATGATGATATTGTTGCTGATGATTGAGGGAGGGAATGCTTGAAGACGGTTGATATGATGACTGACTCTGAGAATGTCGTGGAGTATTGTTGTTTCTTCTTGGAGCATTACATTCTCTAGAGAAGTGCCCGCCATTCCACAATTGAAGCATTTGACTTTGGATTTGTCGTATCCGAGCTTAGTATTTTCATTCAGGCTGAGTTTTTTGCCTTTCCTGAAAAACTTTTTAGCTCTCATGGCAATCATAGCCATTTGCCATTGTAAATCCTCTTCTACATCATCTGGATCCATTTCCTCCAGATCTTCTTGGATTAGATGTGCAGAAGTCAGTCTTCCTCCAAATATGCCTCAAAACTTGCTACAAAGGCATTATATGTAGCCTTCTGTTCTTCTGTTTTTGATCATCAGTAGGGTGGTAGAGACAGAAGAGAATCCTGTTGATTGATTGGTTGATGTTGATGCTGATGCTGATGGTCTGTTAATTGAGTGTGCTGCAAAGAATCCAGTGGTTTTGTGTTGATCTCCAGATGACAGAAAGTCATCCTCTTCAGTGATGAAGGCATTCTCAACAGAATGAGTTTCAGATGGAAACTTATAAGCTTCAACAACTTTTGGTCCTCCAAGATTCCTGCTTCTTCAAGTTCCAGTGCTTCATTTTTGCAATCATTATGTCAAGAGTGGTACTCTCCAAATCAAGAGTATTTTTCAGCATTGTTACGTTTTGTTTCCAATGCTCTGGAAGACTATGTAACATTTTCTTGTTGAGGTCTTTTGATTTGTAAGTCACTCCCATTATCTCCAAATCATTTACTAACTGCACGAATCTGTGCAATTGTTTAGAAATTGATTCCCCTTTGAAATGATGGAAGGTTTCATACTGATTTATCAGTTTGTCTCGGTTGATTTCAGCAACCTCACTACTTCCTTCACACATAATTTGCAAAGCATCCCAAACTGCTTTTGCAGTTCCATACTTCTCCAGCCTTTTAAGCACATCCATCTTAAGTGCTTGAGTGAGGATGGAATATGCTTTAAGGTCAATCTTGATCTTCTTATAATCGTCATCATCTAGAGTAAGATCTTCAATGGGAATCCTGGTTGTTCTGTAGAGAGCTGCCTGATCAGCTGACAGTGTTATTGGGATGTGGGGACCTTTACATATCGAAATCCAGTAGTCAGGATCTACACCTGTAATATAATTCATAAATCTTATTTTCCATTGTTTGAACTCAGATTTATGTTTCAGCATTGGTGGTTTTGGGGTATGCCCAAGTTCTAAATAACTGTGAGAATCCATTTTATCAGTTGATTTTTAGTATGGATTAGTGAGTTTTTAAGTCTATTCAGTGGGTTTAGTCCAATAATCATTAAAAACGTCCAGTAGATTCAGATCTGATGACTATGATGTCTGTAATCAGGAGTGTCTTTGTATTGTTGTAGGTTGTCGGACTTGTAGTCTGTATGATGTTCTGTGTTCGACTGATTGGTTGAATGAGAGGCTGTTGATGAGTATTTCAGGTAGTATTCGGTGTGTAAACTGATTAGAGATGTATAAATACTCTGTTCAGCTACTCAATCACCAGATCTATCGGGTTCAGACCAGATCTATGCAGATCTGAGTAAGAACTGAGAGCCGTGGCTCTAATACCAATTGAATGGATAAGATTTGAGAATGATAATCTCAGTTGATGTGAATCAATAAGGACCGAATATAGTGATTGAGTCAAAGATTGAGAGGCGGAATCAGACAATCAATGAACATTGAATACCATGATACTCATAAATATGTTTGTATATATTGAATACTTTGATTGATTGATTACAAGAACATTCAATGCAAACAGAACATTCTAGGAACTAAGAATCAAATCAAATTACAGACAAAAGTTACCCCATGTATGAGGTATACTATTCTATTTATAGGCAGACACGTTGCCATTACAAAAGACTAAAATACCCTTACTAAAGCTAGTCTAAGTCTTCATCAGCATTGGCTGTTGATCATCCGCATTGACAAATGCGGATGAGTTGACTTCATCAGCATTTCTTCAACCGCATTGAAGTTTGGTCATCCGCATTGGTAAATGCGGATGAACAAAACACTTGTCGCATCATTCTTTGGTAATCCGCATTGGTCAATGCGGATTAACAAATGTATATCCGCATTTATTAACTTGTCATCCGCATTGACAAATACGGATGACCAACACTTGTATTTTTCTTCTTATTCAGCAGATACTTGTCTTGATCCGCATTTGTTCTTGGACATGAGGGATTCCAGCAGAGCAACCATCCACCACTTGAATTGGCATGTATGATCCTTTCAGGGTCCAACATGTAGGCTCAGTGTTAGGGAACTTCAATGGAAGGTTCCATCTGTGGGGTTTGTGGGGTAGATGGACTTTGATCCTGAGACATTTTGGCTAGCAGCTCTTTGAGTCTGCTCACCTCGGTCTCTAGGATGGTATTATGGGCTAATACATCATAGAAAAAGCCCAGGTCATCATCAGTGTGTGCTAAATCACCTGACCTCCTGATTGAATCAGGATGTACATGCTCTAAGTGTAGATCAGTAGAAGCATGTGCCCCTTGTCTTGGTACTGGGGACTTCCTGCCTTAAGACTGTGTCCTCATTAGCAGTTGCCTCTGGTAAGGTTATGGATGTTACCAACTTCATCCTGATCATTTGCTGAATTAGTAGAAGTGGCAGCCTTACCAGATGTTCTAACTCCGTTCTACATTGGAGATTGAACATTGTAACCCTTGTGTTGTGGGTTATCAGAAGCATTTTGGTCCTCCCCCTCAATGGTTGAGGTATTCCCAGTGGTAAGTGGTTTCTGGGGAGGGGGGGGGTGAGGAATGCAACTGACTCAGCACTTTAGCAACTATCAGTGTTGGCTTTGAGGGGCGGTGCATGTGGAGATTGGTACGAAGCAGATTGCACCCGGGGTGAGAGGTGCTCTCAATGGTAACCCTCTCAATTGAGATAGGTTCCAAAAATGTGGGGGACCCCAATTGTGGTTGCAACAGGATCTTTTAAGAGGATAACTGTGGGCTTCAGCAGGTTGAGTCTTGGACATAAATGGGGGGTTAGAACCAGTATGTATTTCCTGTGTTTGTGGTACAGGGGCATCCACATGGGACTCATCTCCCTGAGTAGCCTTTTGGGCTTTTTGGATTTGGGTTTGGTGGGGACTTTGGATCTGGAAGTGGAGGCTGTGGGTTCCCTCTGCTTGGGTTTTAGCATCCGGGCAGCCCCTTTTAGAGTAGGGTCTGAGTTATGTCTGGAGTATACCTCAGCTAAAACAGCTGGAGCAGGGACTCCAAGACCAACAAGGCCATTAGATTTAGTTGATTCAAAATTATGGCCATCAGAAACCTGGGATAAAGTAGCCATCTGTTTGCCATAGGTTTTTGAGCCAGATCCTTTAGTTCCATGAACACTATCTCAGAAAAATTTAAATTTTGGTGTTCAAGGATAGAGTACAATACCTGTTGCCATCAGAAGACATCTGATCCCAAGAAGATGTCTTTGATGCAAGGCATACATTCACCATATGAAAGATAAGTCGTTCATCATCATGGAAGTGCTTTTTAAGCATGGTTGTAGCACTTAAGTCGCCTTCATACCCGTTATTGATGAAAGACATATCAGTGGTGCCTTTGGGTATTCTTTAACATAGGTGCCAACATGCAAATTTAGGGTTTTGCGAATGATGTCGGGGGTGATGAACACCTGCATCTGGTTCACCAACGACTGGAGAGTGAGTTGGCTATCATTTCACCGGTTTACAGAGACGTTGGTCCGAACTGGGTTAAGGAATCAGGGTATATGGTAGGATTCAGAAGAAAGGTTGTTCGGTATTGGGAATCCACCATAAGATGGATGGCATTGTCAAACTGTGTCCAGAAAGCCGATTTCGAAAGGTAGGCAACACAGTTGTGTCGGGGTTTGAGTTTCATGGTCGCCATTGAGAGAGAAAAGGTTTGAAAAACGGCTAATGAAACGTTTGGTTATAACTGCGGGTATTTATAGGTTAAGAAAAGGCTTGAAAAGAAAACGACTGAAAGTGTTGGTGTTGGCATCAGTTGTTATGAAAACAACTGAAGATTTGGTTTTAACTATCAGACATTTGAAAACAACTGAAGACTTGGTTTTAGTCATCAGTAGTTGTGAAACTACTGAAAACCTTGGTTTTGTCTTCAGCTATTGTAAACAACTGAGGACTTGGTATTAGTCATCAGTAGTTGTGAAACTACTGAAGACATGGGTTTGTCATTAGCTTTTTAGGGTGAAACAGCAGTTTGTGGAAATGACTGAAGTGAAAATTCTCATCTGTAGTTTTCATCAATTCTTCTTTTCAGCTGTGAACACTTACTATCAGACTTTTTAGTTGTTTTCAGTTGTTTCATAGGACATCAGTGCTTATCTATTTTTATGACATCAGGAGTTATAACTACATCAGTAGTTGTAACTGCATCAGTTCTTTTAACATAATTAGTACATATTTGTGACATGTTACTAATGATCATCGTACTTGTTTATGAGATCATCGGTAGTTATCACTTATTCTAGCTGCAGCATACCAAGCCTTAACACAAGGTTTTGGAAAGTTGAACTATCCAAAGGCTTAGTAATATATCTGCAAGCTCATCAGCACTAGGCACAAACTTTGGATCAATCAGACCTTTTTCAAAACAATCCCTAATAAAATGGTCTGATCTCTATATGTTTGGTCCTAGAGTGTTGGACTGGATTCTTGACAATGCACAGAGCTGAAGCACTATCAATAATAATGGAGTCTTAGTCTCTGTAATGTCATAATCCAATAGTTGGTTCTGAAGCCAGAGTACCTGAGATGTACAACTTGCAGCAGCAATGTACTCTGCTTCAGCAGTGGATGTAGCAACAGATGTTTGTTTCTTACTCTGCCAAGAAATCAAATAGTTGCCTAGGAATTGACATCCACCAAAAGTTGACTTTCTCGTTAACTTACACCCCGCATAGTCACTATCTGAAAAAGTAACTAATTTGCAAGAGTGTCCAGTGGGATACCATAGACATAGAGATTGAGTACCTTGCAGATATCTAAAAATTCTCTTGACTGCAATCAAATGAGATTCTTTAGGAGCAGCCTGAAATCTAGCACAAACACAAGTTGCAAACATGATATCTGGTCTAGAAGCTGTTAAGTACATCAAGGACCCAATCATACATCTGTAAAGTCTTTCATCAACAGCTTTACCTTTCTGATCTGCACCAGTTGTGTGGTGTTGCACATGGGAGTAGAACAGGGCTTACAATTTTATAAATCAAACTTATTCAAAAGATCTTTTGTATATTTTGACGATGAATGAAGGTTCCATCAGCTTTTGTGTGATTTGCAAGCCTAGAAAGAACTGTAATTCTCCCATTACACTCATTTCAAACTTTTGTTTCATTAAACTTGTATAATCATCACACAACTGGGGATCAGAGGATGCAAAAATAATATCATCAACATAAATTTGAACAAGTAGCTTATGCTGATCCACTTTCTTAATAAACAAAGTTTTATCTATGGAACTCTAGTGAAATTATTGTTAAGTAGAAAATTTGAAAGTGTTTCATACCAGGCTCTAGAAGCTTGCTTCAACCCATAAAGAGCTTATCAAGTTAATACACTAATCAGGATGTTATTGTCCTCAAAACATGGTGGTTGACACACATAAACTATTCTTTATTTTACCATATAAAAATGCACTTTTGACATCCATTTGAAAAACTTTAAGATTGTGGAATGCAGCATAGGCTAAGAACAATCTAATTGCCTCTAGTCTGGCTACAGGGGCAAAGGTTTATCATAATCAATACCTTCTTCTTGTGAAAACCCTTGTACAACCAGTCTAGCCTTGTTCTTGACAATAAGCAATTTTCATCAGTTTTATTCCTAAACACCCATTTAGTGCCTATTGCACACTTACCTGGGGCTAGAGGAACCAGTTCCCACACTCGCTGCTTTTTGTACTGAAGTAGCTCAAGCTGCATGGCTTCAACCCATCCATTGCCTCTCAAAGCAAAAAATGATAGTCTTTGGCTCTAGCTGATGAGAGAGCATAGAAGCAGAAGTTAGACAATTGACTTCTGGTTGAGACACCAGCATTGATATCCAATATAATTGAGACATTGGTGATTCTTCAGCTCTTGGTATACTATAAGATCAGTGCAAGTGTTTGTAGCCGGTTCAGCAGCAACAGATGGTGATCCAGGTTCTTGAAACCAAGTATTAGATGGCAAGTCAAATGATGTAGAGGAGTCGGAAATCTCATCAGCATTTGTTGTGGATGGAGCTACTGAAGCTAGAGGAACATCAAGTTTAGCAGACTCAGGCAGTTGGTCACTAAACCTGAAAAGGTGAGTACGGATATCATCATCATCTTCAGTACCACCAGGTGGAAGACTTGCTGCAGAAGATGATTTATCCACATGATCTGCAACAGCTGGAGGTTGATAAGGAACATATTGCAGTATGTCCAAATCAAACAACTCCACAGGGTTTTGTGGAATTTTATCCTGAGGAGATTCATTGAATTTCACATGCAAGGTTTATTCAACTATCTTTGTTCTGCAGTTGAAGACTCTATAAGCCTTGCATGTGGATGAATAACCTATAAAATACCCTGCATCCACCTTAGGATCAAATTTGTGGAGTTGATCCTTTGTGTTGAGAATGAAATAAGGACACCCAAAGGCTTTGAAGAATGAAATTAGAGGATCCAAATGATGTAGAACTTCATATGGAGTCTTCATCAACCTCTGATTTACTAACACTCTATTTTGCACATAGCAAGCTGTGTTAACAGCTTCAGCCCAAAAGGTCAATGGCAAACCAGAGTCAGCCAACATAGACCTTGCAGCTTCAATTAGGGTCCTATTCTTTCTCTCCACTACTACATTTTGTTCTGGAGTCCTTGGGATGCTAAACTGCCTCTTGATTCCCTTTGATAGATAAAAATCATCAAGTGTATGGTTTTTGAATTCAGTTCCATTATCACTCCTTATACACTTGACTGATAAGGAATACTGCTTCTCAACATACAACATAAAGTTTATAATTGTCTAAGCAACCTCAACCTTTGAATGCAAGAAGAAAGTCCATACAAATCTGGAGTAATCATCCATAATTACCAGACAATATTTCTTCTTTGCCATGCTCATCACTCTCACAGGACCAAATAGATCCATGTGCAGTAACTGCAAGCAGGCAGTTGACTTAGATTCTTCAATAGGAGGGAATGAGACTTTGTGCTGTTTTCCTTTTAAACAATCAGTGTAGGTTTCATCACAGTGGAACTCCTTTATTGGTAGACCTCTCACTAAACTATTGTGGATCAGCTGATTCATGTTTTTGAGATTAACATGACCTAGCCTTCTATGCCATATTTTAGATTCCTGAGGAGAGGCTTTGGAGAACAGACAAGGATGACCCTTCAAATCAATCTTCTTTGAAAAATCCAAGGCATATACTCTTCCAATCCTATTGGCCTTCAGGAGAGTATGATCATCCAAGACCTTGTTAATCAGCCTCAGAACTTAGGAAGACAGAATCCTGTAGTTCTGGCTTGTGAAAAGTGCAACATGCCCTTTATCACACATCTGACTGATACTTAGTAGATTATACTTGAGATTCTCCACATGGTTAACATCATCAAATCTGATATCTCCATTAGACACATATCCTTTCCCGATGATGTAACCTTGGCATCATTTCCAAATGAAACAAATCCCTTCTTTCCTTGAGAGTAGTCATTAAGAAGAGAACTGCTCCAGTCATATGCATAGATCCTCCACTGTCTATATACCAGATGCTCCTTTGGCATGCTGAAGCACCCTGCATTTATCATAAAGAACTAGTTAGGTTTTGAGACCCAAACCTTTTTGGTTTTGGGTCTGTTTTCATCAACAGATTTAACCATAACTTGTTTCTTATGATTAACAGCTGATGAAGAAGGAGATGGTGCTGAAATGGATTCTTGGATTTGGGCTTGGAATGCCTTTTCAGTGGTTTGATCACAGGTGCATCTAGTTGGTTAACTCTCCCCAACAAATGCTGAACCATCATAACAAGTTGTGTTTGATTTGTAGCTAAAGCTTTCAGCTCTTGTGACATATCAGTACTTATGTTTGATGAGTTCCTGTGACCCACCATTTCCTCCTTAAAATTCACAGACTTAGTCTGATGTTTATCATGAGGAGCACTATCAGCTGTTTTATGATAAACCCTGTCCTTCTTTTTGATTTGGATGAAGGCTTTCGTTTATCACATTGGGATGACTGTGGTACAAACTTGGTCTCAAACTCATTTTTCATTTCATCCATCTGAATTTTAATGAGCTTATCTCTGTTGAGTTTGGAACCCTTTCTGTACCAACATTAATCAGAAAGATGATTGAACTTACCACATATTTCACATGGCTTATTCTTCATCTTAGATTAACCAGCAAATAATTGCTCATTACTAGAGAGATCATCTGGTAAACTGCTCCAGTCAACAACACCAGGGGTGAAGAAGCTGTGATGAGGTTGTGATTTAGATGATTGAGATGGTAGAGGCTCAGGTAAGGCTTGAGGTTGTTGTGAAATAGGAACTTGAACTTGATTTGGCTGAGGCATGTAATAGCAGGGATAAGGATATGACATTGGACCTTGAGGGACAAAATATGCAGGAGATATAGGTTGTGAATGATGACCAGAACTAGCAGGATGTTGCCCTCTGTTTTGTGGACTATTGCTTGGAAAAGTCACAAAGGGTGTAGAGGAGTTAGATCTAGTTGATCTACACTCTCTTGCAAAGTGTCCAAGCCTGTGGCATTTGTGACACCTCAATTTACTCTTGTCAACACCAACTTTGGTTTTGCCAGAGAGTCCTGGAAATTCCTACCAGCTCTCTTGTAGAACTTTTGAGATCTGATATTAATCAAGGCCATTTGGCTCAGAATATCCATATCTTCTAAGTCATCATCAACAATACCCTTTAAATCATCCATAATGAAACACAAATTGTCACTATTACAGCCTGACTGACTGTCAACACTAACAAATGCATAATCAGAACTGTTTGAAGAGATATCTATATGCTCATCATAATGGCTTTCTGATGCAGCATATTCTGACTCATGACCAACCAAGGCAGCGTTCCCTGGTACAAAGTCATCAGTGAGCTTTCCTGATGATGCCAGTTTCCTTTTCTGCTCTATCTCTCTTTCAAATGTAAGTAGTTTCCCATAGAGTTAGGTGAGAGATAGGCTATCCAGATTTGCACTAAAGCGTACGACAATGGTATATGTGTCCCATCTCTCAAGCAATGATTTGAGGAATCTGTTGTGCATCTGGCTATTAGTGTATTCATGTTTGACCATTTTCAGCTCAGAGATCAAACAGGAGAAACGCTCAAACTGTTGAGTCAGTGACTCACCCTTCCTATGAGAGAATGTCTCATATTGTTGGGCAAGGATTTCTCTGTTGTTTGCTAAGACCTCATCTGTTCCACCAAATTGTTCTTTCAATGCATTCCAGATGTCATGAGCAGTTTCATGATGCATAAGCCCAGAATAGAGTTCATTCGGCAGTGCCATGGCCAGAATTCCATGCGTTTTAGCATCAATCTCAAACAGTTTTCGATCCTCATCTGAGTATTGTTCCTTCTTCTTCGGAACCATTTGGTTGGTTTCCGGATTGTTCACCATAGGCTTGTGTGGACCATGTACCACATATGTCCAACAACCTGAACTGTTAACAGATAGGTGATGAATCATTCTTCGTTGCCATATGTTATACTCAGTCCTAACCAGCATAGGAGGCTTGGTTAAGGAACCGGTATTGTGAGGGTCATTAGAAGGAGTAGTCATTCTCAGATTCAACCAAATTCAATTAAATTTTAACTGATTTAGAACAAAACACAACAAACCAATATGAACCAAGAGAAAACTCAAAGCAAATAACCAAAAGCAACAGAGAAATTCAATGATCTATAACCAATTCTTGCAAATATGCTAATTCAATCAAACTTAGATATCGAAATAGCAGTTCCAATGATCAATTGTTAGATCGATCAATGATTAACCAGCTCTGATACCATTTGTAAGATCAGTGATCTAAGTTTGATTAATTAGAGAGTATTGCAGCGGAATTCGAACAATGAATTAAACAATTCACAAGAACACAATTGATTCAATGTAACAGTAAACGGTTATAGAAAGAGAAATTCTGCAAAAAAAATATTTCATTCATGTGCTTTCGTGGTGGCTCAATGTCACACTTACAACTAGGTCAACATTCCTTATATAGAAAGTGACTTCTGCTGATGTCACTGATAGTGACATCTAACAGAATTATCAAAATACTAAAACTATGCAAACTACTGAGAATGTTCTCAACTACTGATTACATCTCAAAGAATGCTTAAGTACAAAAACATAAAACTACTGAACTAAACTACTGAAACTATAACTACTGAAAAGTAAATTACAAGTACTGAAAGGAAACCATCACAACTACTGAAGTTAATTACTTCAGCTGTTGTGACAACTACTGATCACTTTGGTCTTCAATCTTTGTCTTCAGTCTTTGTTCTTCAGTACTTTACTTTCAGACTTTGTCTTCAGCTAATGGCTTCCGGCTTTGTCTTCAGTACTTTACTTTCAGACTTTGTCTCAGTACTTTTCTTTAGACTTTGTCTTCAGACTTGTAATCAGCTGATGTCTTCAGTGTCGAGATCTTCTTCGTAGTTGTAATGTCTGGGGGACTTAGAGTTTTTCTGATCAGGCTCATTGGTTCTTTTGGTCCAACACACTTTTAGTTAAACGATCAATGATCACCCATATGGCATCATAATCCTCGAGCGGTACGTGGTAGCTTCGTAATAAAGTCCATGGTAATATGCCCCCACTTCCACTCCGGTATATCTAATGGTTGGATCTTTCCATATGGCTTTTGGTGCTTGGCTTTCACTTGTAAACAAGTAAGGAATTTACTCAAATACTCCGCAACATCATGCTTCATACCCAGTCACCAATAATCTTTCTTCATGTCTTGGTACATCTTTGTAGCACCGGGATGAATAAAGTATCGAGTCTTATGAGCTTCATCTATAATCTTCACACGTAGATCCCCAAAACAAGGAATCCACATCCACCCGAATCGGGTTCTAACACCGAGTGTGTTTTCACCCAATTCCGCAACCAGAACTCTCATTTTTTCAGAGTTAAGATGATCTTCTTTCAATGCTTCATCTTGAAACTCTTTGACCTGCTTCATGACATCAGAGGTCAACCAACTGAGAAGCTTTACGCGAATCGGCTCGGGTCTTCTTTTTCGACTAAGCGTATCCGCCACCATGTTGGCTTTGCCCAAATGGTAATGAATCTCACAATCGTAATCCTTTATGAGCTCCAACCATCTCCTTTGCGTCATATTCAAGACTTTCTGCTCAAGAAATACTTCAAGCTCTTGTGGTCGGGGAATATGGTGCACTTCATCCCGTAGAGTAGTGCCTCCATATTTTTAATAAATAGACCACGACTGCAAGCTCCAAGTCATGAGTAGGGTAATTAACCTCATGAACTTCAACTGTCGGGAGCATAGGCTATAACCTTTCCTCTTTACATCAATACACATACTAACCCCGAAGTAGGAAGCATCTGAATAAAACACCAAATCTTCACTTCCATCGAGTAATGATAAAACAGGAGCTTGAGTCAGTCTCGCCTTTAACTCCTCAAACGCCTTCTCTTGAGCTTGATCCCACACAAACTTTACATCCTTACGGGTCAACTTGGTTAGTGGAGAAGCGATCTTAGAGAAGTCTTGAATGAATCTCCTATAATAGCCCGCCAAACCCAAGAAGCTATGAATCTCGGATGGCGTCCTCGGAGACTTCCATTGCATCACCGCCTCCACCTTTGTCGGGTCTACCATAATCCCCTCGGGATTCCCTACATGACCCAAGAACTGAACCTCGTGCAACCACAATGCGCACTTAGAAAATTTAGCATACAACTTCTCCTTCCTCAACGTTTCCAACACCTCCTGAATGTGACCGGTATTCTCTTCCTCACTATTCGAATAAATCAATATATCATCAATAAACATAATCACTTATTTATCCAACATCGGCGGACACACTCGATTCATTAGATCCATAAAAGTAGCTGGCGTGTTGGTTAAACCAAAAGACATAACGAGAAACTCATATTTTCCATAACGCGTGCGAAAAGCTGTTTTAGGAATATCCTGCTCCTTTACTTTCAGCTGATGGCAGCTAGATCGATGCTCTATCCTTGAGAACTAACTGGCACATTGAAGCTGATCAAGAAAATCATTGATTCTCGGTAACGGGTACTGATTCTTCACCGTCAACTTGTTCAGCTCACTAGAGTCTACACACATCCTCATACTACCATCTTTCTTTTTCACAAAGAAGACCGGAGCACCCCACGGCGAGATACTCGGTCGAATGAACCCCTTAGCAAGCAACACTTTCAATTTCTCCAACAACTCTTTCATCTCAGTCGGAGCCAATCGATACGGTGCCTTAGCTACAGGTTGGCACCGGGTATCAAGTCAATCTGGAACTCATCTCACGGTCAGTTGGCACTCCTGGTAAGTCTTCGGGAAATAAATCTGGAAAGTCACACACAACGGTACATTAGATAGTTGTGGTGTTGGTGTATCCACATCCTTTACATATGCCAGTATGCCTTCATGCACGCCTCATGCAGTTTCCCGCCACCGCTATCGAAATCATTTTCGGAATCGTAGTGACTCAATCACCATAAACCGTCACCAAACTCCTGTTAGGCATTGTCAAACAAATCATCTTCTTGTGATGCATAATGTTCGCCTCGTAGTCCGCTAACCAATCAGTTCCTAGGACTACGTCAAACCCGCCTAAGGTCATTACAAATGTCTAACAGGAAAACTGTGAACCTTCAGTTCTATGTCACATCCTTCTAGCATCTCAAAAATCCTAGTAGACTTACCTATGGCAGTTTCTACATCGAAGGGCACATCTATACTCTTACTGCTAACAGACCATTTAGCATAGAAATCAGTAGAAACAAAAATTTTACTAGCACCAGAATCAAATAACACAGAGGCTAAAGTTTGATACTAGAAACATACCTGACACAACATCGGGGTCCGTCCTAGCCTCCTCTGCGTCATCGTGAACGCTCTAGCACTCGCCCTCTGCCCTTCAGTCCCGGTGTCTTCTTCCCTGCACCAGAACTTTCAGCTCTTGGCTTCTTGCATTCCCACCCCATGTGGCGCTCCTCGCCACAAGTATAACACTTCCTTACCCCACAGTTCTTTGCCACATGTTCGGTCCTTCCACAACGGAAACAGACATTGGATCCCACTATACATTCCCTGGTGTGCTCTCGTCCACATTTAACACACCTCCTTGACCCCGCACCAGATGTGACCACACGTCGATCATCCACCCGTGCACCTTTGTTGCTTGGAGCGGCTCCGTCGCGTCCAAATCGCTTCCCATTCCAATTTTAATCACCACCACCTTTCTTGCTACCTTCAGCCACCACCACAGTCCTTTCATCATACAACCTCCCGGCCAAATCAACTACCGACCTAAACATGCTCGGTCGGGTAGCGATCATGTGCCTGCGAACATCGGCTAGGAAGCCCTGAATGTACCTCTTCATCTTTCGTGAAAATGGTGTCACTTGATCCGGCACCAACCGTGCCATCTCATTGAACTTGGTGGCGTATTTCTGATCTGTCATTGTTCCAGCCTCCAGCTGTACGAACTCTCTCTCAACTTTGTCCATCTTTTGGTGAGGACAGAACTCCTCGATCACCAACTCTTAGCTCTGCCCACTTCATCTTTCCAATTGCCCGAATACCCTCAGCTTGGACAATATTGTCCCACCAACACAGAGCTGAGTCGACAAACGAGTGGGCGGCAAAATTTACCTTCTAGTCCTCGCGGCACTCGTTGATATTCAGTACAGCTTCCATCTCTCTCACCCATCGATGAGTAGCAGCAACAGTGCCATTACCGATGAAGGTAGGGGCTTGCGTCTTTGAAATGCCCCGTAGTTGCTGCCTCGTGCTGGCTCCGGCACAGGCTCTTCTCCCTCTTCTTCCTCATCATCCGAGAAAAACTGTCTCAGTCTCAGGCCGTCTCCTTTCGCCCTTAGGCCTACTCCTTTCCTTCCTCTCCCCCTCCCGTACAGCCTTTATCACTTCGGTCACCACAGACGGTAGGATCATCTGCATAACCTGATGCACTTTCTCAACTACAGCCTCCTTCACTGAGGCTTTTAAGTTAGCACTCTCATCTCCGCCTTCTAGATGAGGGGTCTCGTGTTCTTCATGAACTACTTTTTCGGCCCTAGGCCTTCCTCTTGTAGCCCGTGATTCAGCACCATGTCCACCACGACCTCCACAACGTGAAGCCTTCGATGATCTACCACCGACCGTCTAACACGCTATAAGATTCAAACACCAACATGGTCATTCAAGGGAACAGCTTAGTTTATGTCAAGTATAGTAAGTCCCTAATTGCAGTGGCCAGTTGTGATTAGCCATTTACTTTACTCTTCATACCCAAGCATTACCTATCCTGACTACATCAGTATCTAAATCTACTAACAACCACATAAGCCACATAACATACGCACATAATGCCGGTTAACATTCAGAAAGTACCTAATGGCATGCAGCTACTCGGACTAGCACCCCTTCCCTTTCCGTCTTATTTTCAGTTTAAGTTTAGGTTTATTTTGAAAACTTACCCGTTTCACTTAAACTTGGTTCTAATACCAACTTGTACGGCCCTGTTCCCGGGACTCTTACAGATGGCCAATCATTACACAAAAACATATATTTTTATTACTTAAAGAAAACATCGCAGCGCGGAATCATTAAAATAGGCATTTCATCCCATATAAAAACTTTTGCAAAATAATACATCGTTATCAAATTACAAAATACATGTTGCATTACATCACAACGCATTATTAAAAACGGAGTCCATCCAAAAAGATCCAAGTAGCCGCCCCGTGCCATCCTCAGCAACATTTTACCTGCCAACTTTAAACACATAAAAGTTAGCATTGCTGAGTGAGTTAGTTTTCAAATAAAACATACTATACTTTCATTCAAAACATTCTTACTTTCTTTCAAAATCATACTATATCATAGTATATGATCACAAATCGTACAACCACAGATAATAACATTATTATCTTCTTTACTGTTCGTCACTTTTTATCTCTTATCTCTTATCCATTTCTGGATCAGTGTCATCAGCTATACCCCAAACGTATGCACACAACGGGTACTGGCCAAAGATCATAAATGACTTACGTAACACACAAAGCCTGGCACTAGCACCGGGGCAAGCGATGAAGATCCCAACTATATACTACACCCCAACATATGCACAAATTGGGTACTGGACCGAAGATCATAAGTGACGTCCATAACGCACAAAGTCTGGCACCAGCACCGGGATGAGTAATCACTATAAACCATGTAATAATTCACTGGTCAGTCATAAAGACTAGACCCTACATGTATCCTTAAGGGTTAGCTAAACCACACACAGTTTAGCTTACAACATTTTAGAGTCGTGCACCTCTGTACATTTTGCTTGCAAGCCTTTCTTTACTTTCTCTTTCATTAATGCATGCACTCTATCATTATGTTCCTCTTTCATTATCTTTCACTTTGCGTTACATAATACTTTACCATTTCATTCATGACTAGAACACGCAACGCCACGGGAAAGGTAAACAACATAACAGAACATAAACCTAACCATACAAAAACATCGCCATACAAGGAACCATCATACATGCATAAC
>CM046453.1:63961218-64028718 GCA_025506515.1 Flaveria trinervia
TATAGTTTCTCATTGTAACTCATAATAGCATGCTTGTAAGAATCTTGTAATACTTTGAGTTAAGAAGCAATATATGCAAGTACCTTGAAAATTATCTTTCTGCGTTCATTGTTACTTATGATATTATTATCAACTCTTAGAGACTTTGATTCATCTGAGTGTAGTTTAAGTGAGTTTGAGAGAAAAACCAAGTGTTTAGTGACAAAACCCGATCCTGCAATTGGTATCAGAGCTTTTTAGGCTCTTGATTGTGAGATCTTACCATCCAAATCAACCTGTTTTTCACTCCTCCTTACAACTCACTCAAAAATGGCCCTCAACAAGTCTGAAGTAGAGATGGGAACTATGACTAAAGCTCCTATCATTACTTGAAAACTTCAGGTCATGGAGCAGACGCATGGAAGGCTTCATCAGGTATCAAGACAGCAAAATGTGGTATTCCATTGTCAATGGCCCGTATAAACCCAAGGTGGCAGCACCTGGTGGAAATGGTGCCATGATAGAGAAGGATGTTGAAGACTATTATGATGAGGACCGGAAGAAGATGGATGCTGATAATAATGCAATGACTATTCTTATGACTGCAATACCCAACTCTATCATGGTGGGGTTTGAGCATTGCAAGTCAGCTAAAGAACTGCTTGATGCACTTGCTAAAATGTACTCTAGCTCAAATGACTCCAAAAAGGACTCACTAAAGCAACAGTTTGAGAACTTCACCTATATTGCTGGAGAGACTCTCAGTCAACAATATTCCAGGTACATGGATCTCATTTCCTCCCTTCAGTTTGTGAAGATTACTCCTGAACTTAGAGACCTCACAAGAAAGTTCACGAGTGCTCTTCCTAATGAGTGGATGTTCTACTGTGTCTCTATCAAGAGAACAGAGAATTTGAACACTCTCACTATGACTGAACTTTATGACCATCAGACAAGTAGACCCCTGAGTCTTCCTGCTAGCAACACATTAATGGTTGCTAAAGGCTCAGGACCCGCACAACCTTAGTAGTACCTGACTTACACCCAACAACCATCTTGCTCATCTGGACCATACATCACATTCCCTGAGACTACAAGGTCTCAACAGACTCAACATAGTTCCTTTTAGGACAACTATGCCTTTGTCTCAGGAAATGGACACTAGTGATTTTCAGTACTGCTTTGATGATCTAGAGTGCTTCAGTCCAGATGATGTGGAGTACGTGGACATTGTCCAACAAATGGATTTTTTAACCTATAGAGCAAAGAATTTCTTCAAGAGAACTAGAAGGCAGTTTCCCCAGAACCCAAACAATAGCAAATTTGGGTTTGACAAATCCAAGGCCAAATGTTACAACTGTAACCAGCTTGGTCATTTTGCAAGGGAATGCAAGGCTCCCAAATCAAATCCGGGAACCCCACAGGCCTCCACACATCCCTCTACATCAAAGCCCACTAGAAAGTCGACTGAGATAGTTGCAATGGCTCAAGAAGTTGACTGGAGCTGTATGGTACTGGATGCGACTCCTACTCAAGCACTCATGGCAAGGACAAATGACAGTAAGGTTTATGAACATCTCTGTACTCCTGCACGTATTACTAAGGTTAAGCTGTATTAGGACTACAATATGGAAATAAAATCTTATATTGAGTCTTTAAATGTTTTGAAGTCTGATTTTAAAAGGGCTGAATCTGACTACCAAAAGAAAATTGAAGAGTTAGAGAAAACTATTTCCCTATTAAAACATGAACACACAAATTACAAGAATCAGATAAAGGATTTAATATCCAAATTTTCTGAGGCTCAAGCCCAACTTGTCACTGTTAAGGCTCAAGCCAGGAAGTATGTAATTTCTGAGCAGAACTTCCAAGCTATTATTGCATCATCCTCCTACTCCAAAATTTGTTATCAAAACAAAGGATGGTTGGGGACCAATGAAATTGCTCCGCCACATTCTTATGAGTCCATAAGACAACTTAGATGTGGTACTGAAGAGCAAGAGGTCCAATCTGCTGACCCATCATCACATGAGTTGAAGAATGATGAAATAATAGAGGCCAGCACAGGGAGGAACAGGTAAATCAACCCACCTCTTCCAGTGAAGATCAATTCCTAACCACCAAAGCTAGAAGAAGCAGAGCTAAAGCTGCAAGAAGAACTGCTAAGAAAGTGGTTGAGTCCAAGCTGATGATTGACCCAAATCAAAAGGGTGTATTCATCTCAGCTGGATTCTAAGTGGTAGGTAAATCTGACCTAGGAAAGGAGTGTAGTACTAACACTCCTGTTCTACCAAAGGATCAGAAATTGAAGGGAAAGGTTGCTGATAAAGAGAAAAAGAACAAGAAACAGCAATCCACAAGCTCCCAAAGACTAACATTGCATGCATAATGTGTGGTCTACAGAACCATATGGCTAAAGATTGTTACTACAATCCTGCTAGCACACATTATGCAAATAATGTAAGAGAGAAGGAGTCAGGGAAGATTTCTCATTAGGACCTTACCAAATGGCCCAAGTGATGAAAAAGGGAAAGCTAGTTTCCAAAGTTAGGTTGCTTTCGGAAGAAAATCCTTCTTCCGAAGGGAAAATGGCTTCGGAAGTTAAAGATGTTAAAATTCAAAAGAACAAGAAAGTTCCCTTGAAACCATCCCAGAAGAAGACTACTTCGGAAGAAAAGGTGGTGAAGGTTTCTTCCGAAAAGAAAGAAGCTTCAGAAGAATGCCATGCTGTAAAAGCTTCTACAAGCACATCTTCCATGATCAACCAAAGGATGGATTGGAAGATCAAGAAAGATGCTGCAACCCAAGCCTCTTCTTCAAAGACATGCATTGAACCCCCATGCTTAACCTTTGGTTCAATTATGTCACTATCATTGGAAGAACCCAAGACCAACAAGGCTTGGTCTCCAATCAAAACTAATTATCTCATCTTGTGTGCAGGGATATCCATATGACAAGAATAACAATGTCTGGATTGTGGATAGTGGATGCTCCAGGCACATGACAGGGAACAGATCTCTCCTTCAACAATTTCAACATTATGATGGAGGTCCTATCCAGTTTGGAGGTGAGGCCGGAGGACATATTTCTCGCAGAGGGAGTATATCCAACGAAAAGTTAAAGGTTGACAAAGTATATTTTGTCAAACAGCTTGAACACATTCTGTTAAGTGTTTCTCTGTTTTATGATCAAAAGCATCAAATGCTTTTCACAAAACATGAGTGCATTATCCTCAAACCTGGGATGACAATTCCTTTAGAATTGGTGCTTCTTAGATCTCCCAAAAAAAGGATATGTACAAGCTAGATATGAACAATGCTTCCCCAATGGGTGAAGTATCATGCTTTCTTTCCAAAGCTGATAGTGATGAGTCAACACTTTGGCATAAACATATATGTCATGTAAATTTTAAGAAAAAGAATAAATTGGCTAAAAATAACTTGGTACATGGTTTGCCTAAAAAGGAATTTTTCTACAAAGATAACTGTATTGCATGCCTGAAAGGGAAGCAACATAGGACATCTCACAAATCCAAAAGTGTTAACTCCATCAACACTCCATTACTTTTATTGCACATGGATCTATTTGGTCCCACAAGTATAATGAGCATTGAAAGGAAATCATACTGTCTTGTGATAGTTGATGATTTTACAAGATTTACATGGGTATTCTTTTAAGATCTAAAGATGAAACTACTGAAACATTAAAATATTTTATTCTTAAAATAGAAAATCAAATTGATCACAAGGTTAAGATAATTAGAAGTGATCAACGGATTGAGTTTAAGAACTTCATTCTTGACTTATTCTGTAACTCAAAAGGGATTGCCAGACAATACAGTGCTCCCAGAACTCCTCAACAAAATGGTGTTGCTGAGAGGAGGAACATTGCACTTATTGAGGCTGCTCGAACTATGTTAGATGATTCCAAACTACCTCTAACATTCTAAGTAGAGGTAGTTATCACTGCATGCTATATGCAGAATAGAGTTCTTGTAGTTAAGCCACATGGAAAAACCCTTTATGAGTTATGGAACAAGAGGCCACCATTCATTGGCTTTTTAAGGTCCTTTGGTAGCAGGTGTACCATACTTAACACAAAGGACAACTTGGAAAACTTTGGTGAAAAGTCGGATGATGTTACCTTTGTTGGGTAATCTTCTAGCTCTAAAGCTTATAGAGTTTACAACATCAAGAATCAACAATTTAAGGAATGATCTAATATTGTTGTTAATAAGCACACTCCTTGTGTTAGGGGGAATGACCCTGCTCATATTTTTGATTAGAATTATTTCCAAACTATTCTAAACCATCTTGTGAGAATGTTTCAGTTGGAATAGGTGCTCAAAATGATGCTGATGCTGATGCTGATGCTGATCAACTATTTAAGCTACCCAGACCTCTTCCAAGTTCTCCAAGAGCTACCATAAATCAAGCTTCCACTAGTGGCAGATCTGATAGTATAACTATATCAAGGAATAGTGAAGCTTCAACCAATGAATCACCTATTGATCCTCAATACTCATCAGGTGATCCTACACAACACCAAGCTGATGGAAGTAGCATCTTGAAGGAACATGCAACTGTTAATACTACTTCACAGCCAACAATTGATGATGTTTCTCATTCATTCAATCAGTCCTCATTGAATGAGTTAGAAACAATAGTTGGACAAAGTGTTCCGGTTCCTAAGCAAAATATGTCCAATCTAAACCTATCTTTGCAACCGGAAGTGATTCCTCGTCTAAGGATTCATAACACTCATCCAGTTGAGAACATCATAGGGGATGTCTTTGAAGGTATGAGAACAAGAGGGCAGACTCATCATGGGAATGTCTGCTTGTACTCTTGCTTCTTATCCCAGATGGAATCCAAGAAGGTGGAAGATGCCTTGAAAGATAGTAGCTGGCTTGAATCGATGCAAGATGAGCTGCTTCAATTCAAGAGACAAAAGGTTTGGAACCTATCTCCGCTACCATCTAGTCAAGTACCTATAGGCACTAAATGGGTTTTCAGGAACAAGAGAGATAACAGAGGCTTGATTATCAAGAATAAGGCAAGACTGGTAGTTCAAGGATACACTCAAGAGGAAGGAATTGATTATACTGATGTCTTTGCACCTGTTGCAAGACTTGAAGCAGTTAGGATCTTCCTTGCTTATGTTGCATCCAAGAATTTTACTATCTACCAACTTGATGTCAAGTGTGCCTTTCTATATGGGGATATAGATAGGGAAGTGTATGTGTGCCAGCCTCCAGGATTTGAAGACCCACAACATCGCAACTATGTGTGCAAATTGGATAAAGCTCTATATGGGTTGCACCAAGAACCTAGGCTATGGTATAAGACTTTGTCTCATTTTCTTTTGAAGAATGGTTACACTAGAGAAACTATTGACAAGACTCTCTTTATAAGGAAGTCTGGTAAAGATATATTGCTTGTTCAAGTCTATGTTGATGACATCATCTTTGGTTCTTTAAACGACTAAATGTGCAAAGACTTTGAAAGCATTATGAAGAAGAAGTTTGAGATGAGTTCCATGGGAAAAATGGATTTTTCCTTGGAATTCAGGTGAAGCAATTGAAGGAAGGGTTCTTCATCAATCAATCTAAGTATGTCAATGACATCTTAGAAGGATTTGAAATGAAAGATTGTAAGCCAGCCAAGACACCCATACCCAGAAACCATAATCTCTGTCCTGACCTTGAGGGGGAGGATACTGATCAACATTAGTATAGGGCGATTATTGGTTCTCTGATGTATCTCACAGCTAGTAGACCTGATATCATGTTTGCAACTTGCATTTGCTCAAGATATCAGGTCGCTCCAAAGGTTTCTCACCTAGTTGCTGGCAAGAGAATCCTCAAATACCTCAAAGGAGCACCTAAACTAGGTCTCTGGTATCCTAAGAATAATGATTTTAATCTTTATGGATACTCTGACAGTGACTATGGTGGCTGCAACATTGACAAGAAATCAACATCAGGATGATGTTAATTTGTTGGTGGAAGGATCATCTCATGGCAATGTAAAAAACAATCTTGTGTCTCTACATCAACTGCTGAAGCTGAATACATTACTGCTGCAAGTTGCTGTGCTCAGCTGCTATGGACTTAGAATCATATGTTAGACTATGGATTCAACTTTATGAGCACTCCTATCCATATTGACAACAACAGTGCTATCTCCATCACTAAAAATCCTGTGAAGCACTCCAAGACAAAGCATATTGATATCAGGTATCATTTCATTAGAGATATTAATGAGAAAAATCTGATTAAGCTAATCAAAGTTGATTGAAATGAACAATATGCTAACTTGTTCACTAAAACTTTTGATGAACATGGATTTAAGTATCTCATAAAAGCTATTGAGATGATAAACATTGATTAGATTACCTCTTTTGAAAAACCTTTTTAATGTGCAATGTCTTATGTCAATACAATCTAAGCCTTGTTACAAAAGATCTCTCTGAAAATTTTCACTAAGTACAAATTCTTCCGTAAAGGAATTAACCTTCGGAAGATATCTTGCATATCTTCCGAAGCAAAATTCCTCTAAGGATAATATTCTTCTCGGAAGTGTTTTTAGTCTCGGAAGAAGTGATTGATTACTTATCAGATCTACTTCTGAAGCTTACAAAACTCTCCACTCGGAAAGCAATCTTTACTCTCAGAAGCAACTCTTTACCTTCGGAAGTAGTAATTGCCTTCAGAAGACAAATTACCTTCGGAAATGTTTTATATTTGGAAGAGAGATTTTACCGTGTAACGGAAACCTGTTGGGCCCCACAATGTAAAAAGTAAATATTTTGTTAATGATGTCGGATTATTTAACTGAATTAAACCTTACCGTCCCTATCACTTCATCCACTAAAACATCACATCACCTTATCCTAACCCCACTACCGCCATTTTACCCTCTTTTAAATAATCCCGACTATTCACTTTCATCTTCTTACCACAATTTTTACTGCCCTAAAAGTTTCCTTCATACCCAATTCACCCAAGCTCAAGCTTATCTACCTTCAACTTTCCACAAATGGCACTAAATCCTCAACACAATCAAGTCGTACTTCTTGACTCCTCAAAAGATGCAGACTTCTCTGAAATCATCTCCTTCCTCACCCAATCATCCTATACAATGTCCTGACTGTTAATCCCACTGTTTACACCAATCACATTGCTGAATTTTGGGGAAACGGTCAGGTTGAAACCCTAAATGGGGTTCGTGTAATACAATCCAGCATTTGTGGCCAAGAGTTGGTCATTACTGAACAACTCATCAGGGAGCATCTCGAGCTTCATGACGAGGGTACACCCATAGAGTTCCCCAAAGCAGATTTAGACAACACCTACATTCTCATGGGATATGGTGGAGATGTCCGCAGGTCAACTGTCTACAAATTCAACTTCTCATACAATTGGAAGTTCCTAATGCATGTTGTCCTTCACTGTCTGTCCAATAAATCTAGGGGATGGGATCAAATTCCATACGAACTAGGATGCCTAGTTCATGGAATGGTGAGAGGCCTCCAGTTCAACTATTCAAGATTAGTGCTGACCAATCTCATTGGAAATCTTCAGAGGGAAACATTCTTTATGTATCCCAGATTTCTCGAGCACATTATCAACTGTGAGCTGGACCAGAGTTGGGTTGTCTGTGTAGCCACTCTGCCTGTCTCTCAAATGAGGCCTACCATTTTCAAAACTCTAAAGAAGGTGTCCACCAACTTTACTGGAAGGTACACTTCTTTACTTCTAGGTACGACTGAGCAAATAGCTCCTGGTGACATCCCTGTTAACCCCACATGTGATGAACCCACACCAGAAACTGTCCCCACACTGGCAACTTTACCTTCTCTCCCCATCACCATCACTTAACAAATACGCCCGAAATGAACCTTTGTTCAATCTACTATGATTGAAGAAGCTCCTCCTGTTCAATCCAAAAAGGCTAGAGTGGAACTTTGGGCTCCTACTCAGTCTGAGGTCTCATCATCCTTCACCATTGACCTTAACATGGGTCTTGAGTCTCCTCAGTCTCAAATCCATGAGCCCACTACCCAATCTGAAAACCCTCAGGGTGAGTATTTAGACTCCTCTAAGCAACCACAAAGGGACATCCCCACTAGAGGCTCAATGCATGTCGACATTGATCAAGGTCCCGGGTCAGTAGGTTTACCTTCTTTATCTTTCACTGACCTTCTTTTCAAAACTGATGAAGAGATTACGTCTCTTCATGGCAATGAAGTTAGTCTACAACGCTCTCTCCAAGATCAACAGAGCCTAGAGAGACCTCTTATTTCTAGCCCCCATCAACAAACCTTTACTGAGGTGAGTCCCACTAATATGGAGGGGACTCATGCAGATTCAGCTGCCACTATAGAAGATGCCTCAATGGGCCTTCTGGACAGGGGGTAACATTTTTGAGACTGAATTTGCAGCAACCATGCCTTTTGATGACTTTGAAAGAGACATCATTAAGCAGGGGAAACCAGGGTGCTAAGAAACCACATCTGGTGGTGAGGCTGAACATACTAGGTATGTTACCTCATCTCCTCGTGATTCTTCAAAAGAAGATGAGGGAAGACTGCAAATCATTATACAAGACCTGCTTTCTAAAGTCTCAAATCTTGAATCCAAGGTTAGGACTTTAGAGGTCAGGTCCGCCACTTAGCAACTTGAGATTGACTATCTCAAGGCTCAACTAGCTAAGAAACAGATTGAGAGATCTGTTAGGCATGTACCCATTCAGGTATCCTTGACCTCTTCCTCTAGCTCATCTAGCTCTTAAGATGATGCTACCAAAAAGGGGGAGAATGTTCAGAGACAAACATCTAAGGAACCACCAAGCCAACTTCTACTTCCAAACTTTCGGCTGCCATTGTAACTACATTTATTTAGCCATCCCAAGTCGTACTGCAAATTGACCCAAGGATGCTCAGAGATCTCTACAGACTCTTCTTCAAGTTTCTGTTAAAATCCTCTTTAGATCAGCCTAGCCTTGATACGACTATGATGTACTTTTGGGCTGAAGAGCTTCAGAGGTTATGTGCACCTTCTACCACTGCAGAAGAAGTTGGTCAACCTAAGGTCTAAATGAAACCTAAGATTCAATTCGAAGGGGAAATAAGGACTGATGGCCCAACAACTGAAACAGTTGGGATAGAAACTGCACTTCCTCAAACATTCAAAGCTAAAGTTAAAGCCACAGAAGAACAAGCTGAGTCTTCCGAAGCTAAAATGGAAGCTGTGGTAGGATTGTTCTCACTGTCCGAGGATCTAATCATCACAGATGCAATTCTATAGCTGGCATCTGAAGTGAATAGTGAGGGCTTTCTCCATCAACCTCTAGCTCAGACACCTTCACTACCTCTCTCATAATCTGAATCCTCTCTCCAAGAACCACCAAAGTCAAGCACATCAAAGGATGATAAAGGAAAGAAGAAAATGACCGCGGAAGAGCTTCAGGAGGAGGAAAGGATTGAAAAGCTTAAAAGAAAAGGTATACTTCTAACTGGGAAGCTGTTAGCTACCAGTTCCAAAGCAGCTGCAGCCAACCAGGAGGCAATCAACAATAAGAAGAGGGTAGAGATCATTGATCAGCTCATCAAGCTTGGAGCTGCTAATGAAGACATACTCCTGCTACCATTAGGGGAGTTGGTAGAGTTGGAAAGGGCAACCAGGCTGCAAAATGAGCAACACAGGGAAGCAACACGGTTGGCCTTAGAGGAAGAGAAGGAAAGAGAAAAGAGGGAAGTTGACATGCAACTCAGGAGGGAAAGAATAGCTTTCCTAACCTCCCAAGGTTTTAATCTTCAACAACTATCTCCACACAATGATGAGACAATCCTATGGCTCTTCAACAAATAGCAGGATTTACTGGAGAAGGAGAGAAAGAAAACTGCAAGAGATAGTTGAAGGAGAAGAAGAAGAAGAAGGAAGAAGAAGTTAGGGTCACTGCAACCAAGAATATAGGTGAGAAAGCCTGGATGAAAGACTATCTCCGGGCTCACGATTTCTCTGGCAGGCAGGTGGGACCCATGTCTGAAAAGACACTCCAGCGAATCGTCAGTGAAATCAAGGCTGACATTCATTTGGGCAAAAGGAAAGAGATGTATAGAAGGGTACAGGGGATGCTCTTCAAGCCAACCACTCAACCCCAACCTGAACCAATTCCCTCACCATTCACCATCAAAACTAAACCTTTCACACTTGAACCTACACCACTATCCATACCCACCTCTTCATCTCAACCACCAATACTACCCATCCTCCAACCCAAAACACTTTGTAGAACCACTACACCACAACCTACCCAACAACCTTCCAACCCATCCCCTTAGCCTTCTAAACATCTCTCCTTAGAGGAATTCAAGGCAATCAAGACAAAGCTCTCAAACTGTACAACCCCGAGTGACATCTCTTGTGAAGAAGACTCTTTCAAACTAGCCTATGTTGATGGATCTTCATGTTCCTTCACAAGAGATCAATTTCTTGATTTTCCCAGAGGAACATTGGACCATGCTGCTAGACTTCTTGGTCTCAACTCTGACTCCTTAAATGATGAAGAGAAGAAACTAAGAAGAAAGCTGGTGACTCTACTGGACACAAAGAAAGGGGACAAGATTCCTAGTCAGCCTCTTGTTCCCAGAAAGAAAATCATCTAGTGGAGGTTTGATGAAGCATCTCACAAATTTGTTGTGGAGAGAAAGAATGGAGAAAGCAGTAGCCTGAATGCCTCTTCTCTGCTACACTCAAGTAGATTTGATATTGCTAAGTTAGCAGAGAAACCATTCTCCAATCCCTCCAACTCTGAAACTGCTGCTCATATCAGAAGTCATCTTAGCAGCCTTCATTTTGCTGAGCTTACCACAAAGGCAAAGATTGAAGAAAAGTTGAAACTGAGAGAGAAGGAAGACAAGGAAAGGTCAACCACCAAAAGCACTGCTTTTTCTACGGATGGTGGAAGGCCCTGAATTGGTACCTATAGTTAGATGGGAGTATGACTACAAAGAAAGCTGGTGACTCTGCTAGACACAAAGAAAGGGAAAAAGATTCCTAGTCAGCCTCTTGTTCCCAGAAAGAAAATCATCTAGTGGAGGTTTGATGAAGCATCTCACAACTTTGTTATGGAGAGAGAGAATGGAGAAAGCAATAGCCTGAATGCCTCCTCTCTACTACACTCAAGTAGATTTGATATTGCTGAGTTAGTAGAGAAACCATTCGCCAACCCCTCCAACTCTAAAACTGCTGCTTACATCAGAAGTCATCTTAGCAGCCTTCATCTTGCTGAGCTTACCACAAAGGCAGAGATTGAAGAAGAGTTGAAACTGAGAGAGAAGTAAGACAAGGAAAGGTCAACCACCAAAAGCACTGCTTTTGTACAGATGGTGGAAGGCCCTGAATTGGAACCTATAGTTAGATGGGAGTATGACTACAACTCTTATCAATTGACTCTTTTCAGAGGGACACAACAGAGGGTACATATCATTCAGGGTGACAGACTGGAGTTCCTATCAACTAATGATCTGTACAAGCTTCTCAGCACCACTTCAGGGAAGAACAAAGAAATAGATAAATATCTACTTTCCTTGGTGCTGAAGGTTTGAGGAGCAGAAACAAGTGAGGTTTTGGTAGCATCAGCCTAGGGGAGTTTGTTAGATCAAGAAGAAGGCTGGTGCAACCAATACCAAATCACTTAGACAAATTTTGGTGCTACTTACAAAGGCTTCCAAAGCCAAGTGTGGAACTTCCGAAGGAAGTAAAGTTCTTTCGAAGACAAAGTAAAAGATCAACTTCCAAAGACAAACTTTACTTCCAAAGTCAAAGTACTCACTTTCGAAGATCAAGTCTAAGAAGAAAAGATTAGAAGACAACTTCCGAAGTTTGAAGAAAAGAAGTCCTCAAGCCTCGAAAGAAGTAGCCTCTTCTGAAGTATAAGTGGCTTCGAAAGTACTTGTTCTTTCGAAGCCATTTAACCTTCGGAAGACACTGCTATGAACTAGTGGACATAAGTATGGTCGCTGACACTCTACTGCAGACCTCTGATACTGCATGGCATTTTCTCAAAGGGCCATGTAGTTGACCATACTTTATTCCACTGGTCACCTTTTATGTTAGTACAAGTTACCAACTTTAGTTGGTGACAAAAGGTAAGTCAGGGACATGTCCTGACTACCATATCTTAGATAAGACTTTATCTAAGATACCTTAAACTATAGCTTTGTAGTATTTATTTTAGTTAGAGGATTCTAGCTGGTATCAAAGTATATCCGGCCGTAGATAGTATATATATAGTTTCTCATTGTAACTCATAATAACATGCTTGTAAGAGTCTTGTAATACTTTGAGTTGAGAAGCAATATATGCAAGTACCTTGAAAATTATCTTTCTACGTTTATTGTTACTTATTATATTATTATCAACTCTTAGAGACTCTTATTCATCCGAGTGTAGTTTAGTGAGTTTGAGAGAAAAACCAAGTGTTTAGTAAGAAAACTCGATCCTGCACATGGTAATTACTAAATATTGGATCAAGAAGAAGGCTAATGCAACCAAAACTATGTCACTTAAGTTATTTTGGTGCTGCATGCAAAAGGCTTCCGAAGCTTAACATGGAACTTCCGAAGGTTGTAGAGTTCTTCCGAAGACAAAGTAGAAGATCAACTTCCGAAGACAGAACTCTACTTCCGAAGACAAGTGCATACTTCCGAAGTTCAAGTCTTAGAAGAATAAAGTAAAGACCACTTCCTATGTATGATGAAAAGAAGAAGTTTCCAAGCCTTGGAAGAAGAAGCCTCTTCCGAAGTATAAGTGGCTTCGGAAGTACTTACTCTTCTGAAGCCATTTAACCTTCGGAAGACACTGCTATGAACCAGTGGACACAAGTATGGTTTCTGACACTCCGCTGCAGACTTCTAATACAACATGGCTTCTTCCTAAAGAGCCATGTTGTTGACCATACTTTATTCCACTATTTACTTTTTATGATAGTACATGTTATCAACTTTAGTTGGTGACAAAAGGTCAATCAGGGACATGTCCTGACTACCATATCTCAGATAAGACTTTATCCGAGATACCTTAAGCTATAGTCTTGTAGTATAGGCTTTATCTAAAGGATCGCAGCTGGTATCAAAGTATATCCGGCTGTAGATAGTATTATATATAGGTTCTTCTTGTAACTCATTGTAACATATCATCTGCTTGTAAGAGTCTTGTATTTTGAGTTGAGAATCAATATATAAAAGTATCTTGAAAATTATCTTTCTGCGTTCTTTATTACTTTCTATATTGTGATCAACTCTTATTGATTCTTCTTATACCTGAGTGGTGTTCTAGGTGAGTTTAAGAGAAAAACATAAGTGTTTAGTGACAAACACCAATCCTGCAATTGGTATTAGAGCTTCTCAGGCTCTTGATTGCGTGATCTCACCATCCAAATCAACCTGTCTTTCACTCCTTCCTACAACCCATTCACTCAATGGCCCTTAACAAGTTTGAGGTAGAGATGGGAACCATGACAAAGGCTCCCATCATTACTCCTGAAAATTTTAGGTCTTGGAGCAGGAGAATGGAAGGCTTCATCAGATATCAAGACTATAGAATGTAGAACTCCATTGTCAATGGTCCGTATAAGCCTAAGGTGGCATCACCTGGTGGAAATGGTGCCATGATAGAAAAAGCTGTAGAGGATTACTCTGATGAAGATAGAAAGAAGATGGACATCGACAACAATGCAATGACCATTCTCATGACTGCAATACCGAACTCCATTATGGTGGGATTCGAGCATTGCACGACTGCTAAAGAATTGTTTGATGCACTTGCTCAGATGTACTCAAGCTCCAATGACTCAAAGAAGGACTCACTGAAGCAGCAGTTCGAGAACTTCACTCATGTTGCTAGAGAGAACCTCAGCCAACAGTACTTCAGGTACATGGATCTTATCTCTTCTCTTCAGTCTATGAAGATCACTCCCAAACTTAGAGATCTTACTAGAAAGTTCAAGAGTGATCTTCTAAACGAGTGGACATTCTACTATGTCTCTATCAAGAGGACAGAGAACTTGAACACTCTCACCATGACTGAACTCTACGACATCCTTGATGGATATCGCCTAGAGATGGAGAGTAAGAAGGGCCACCAAACAAGCAGACCCATGAGTCTTCCTACTAGCAACGCTTTAATGGTTGCTGAAGGCTCATTAACCCCTCAACCTCAGCATTTCTAGACTTATCAGCAGCCATCCTGCTCTTCTGGACCTTACATCACTTTTCCTGAGACTCCAAGGTCTCAACAGGCTCAACACAATTCCTTCCAGGAAAGTTGGGCCTTTGTTTCAGGAAGTGGACAATCAGGAGATTTCAATACTATTTGATGATCTTGAGTGTTTTAGTCCAGATGATGTAGAGTACGTGGACATTGTCCCGCAGATGGCTCTTTTAAGTTACAGAGCGAACAAGTTCTTTAAGAGAACTGGAAGGCATTTCCCTCAAAACCAACTACCAACAAGTTCGGGTTTGACAAGACCAAGGCAAAGTGTTACAACTGTAACCAACTGGGTCACTTTGCAAGGGAATGCAAGGCTCCCAAGACCAATCCGGGAACCCCACAGACCTCCACACATCCCTCAACCTCAAAGCCCACTGAGAGGTCAACTGAAATAGCTGCATTGGCTCAAGAAGTTGACTGGAGCTTCATGGTACAGGATGTGACTCCTGCTCAAGCTCTTATGGCTAGAAGAGATGATTCCCAGGTATATGAACATCTCTGCACTCTAGCCTGTATAGCAAAAGTTAAACTTTATCAGGATTACAATATGGAAATCAGATATGATATTGAGTCTTTAAATATTCTAAAATCTGATTTTAAAAGAGCTGAAACTAACTATCAAAAAGAAAATTGATGAGTTAGAGAAAACTGTATCTTTTTTAAAACATGAACACACCAACTACAAGACTTAAATCAAGGATCTGATATCCAAATTGTCTGAGGCTCAAGCCCAGCTTGTCACTGCTAAGGCTCAGGCCAGGAAGCATGCCATTTCTGAGCAGAACTTCCAAGCTATTCTTGTATCATCCTCCCATTCCAAACTCTGTTATCAGAACAAAGGAGGGTTGGGAACCAATGAAATCGCTCCACCACTTTCCTATGAGTCTATTAGACAGCCAAGATGTGGTACTGAGGAACAAGAGGTTCCAAATGCTGACCCTTCCTTTCCAGAGTTGAAGGATGAGGCATCAATAGAGGCCACCACAGGGAAGGAACAAGTAGATGTACCCATCTCCTCTTGTGAAGACCAATCCTAACCACTAAAGCCAGAAGAAGCAGAGCTAAAGCTGCTAGAAGAATTGCTAAGAAGGTGGCTGAGTCCAAACTGAAAATTGACCCCAAGCAGAAGGGTGTCTTTATCTCAGCTGGATTCCAAGTGTTAGGTACTTCTGATTCAGGAAAGGAATGTAATACCAGCATTCCTATCCTCCCAAAGGATCAGAAGTTGAAGGGAAAAGTTGCTGATGAAGAAAAGAAGCCTAAGAAACAGCAACCCTCACTTTCCCAAAAGACTAACATTGCATGCATCATATGTGGCCTGCAAAATCACATGGCAAAATTTTGTTACTACAATCCTGCAAGCACACATTATGCAAATAATGTTAGAAAAGAAGGAGTCAGGGAAGGTTTCACTTTTGGACCTTTTTATACGGTTCAAGTGTTGAAGAAGGGAAAGCTAGTTTCTGAAGCCAAGTTGCTTTCGCAAAAACTCATTCTTCCAAAGGGAAAATGCTTCGGAAGCAAAAGCTATTAAGGTTCGGAAGAACAAGAAATCTCCCTTGAAACTATCCCAGAAGAAGACTGCTTTGGAAGAAAAGGTGGTGAAGGCTTCTTCCGAAAAGAAAGAAGGTTCGGAAGAAGGCCATGCTGCAAAAGCTTCAACAAGCTCATCCTCCAAGGTCAGCCAAAGGATGGACTGGAAGATCAAGGAAGATGCTGCAACCCAAACCTCTTCTTCAAAGACCTCTATTGAACCCCCATGCATATCATTTGGTTCAATCATGTCATTATCTTTGGAAGAAACCAAGACCAGCAAGGCTTGGGCTTCGAAACAAAACTAACAATCTCATCTTATGTTCAGGGACATCCATTTGACAAGAACAACAATGTTTGGATTGTAGATAGTGGACGTTCCAGGCACATGACAAGGAACAAATCTCTACTTCAACAGTTTCGGAACTATGATGGAGGTCCTGTCCAATTTGGAGGTGAGGCCGGAGGATATATTTCTAGCAGAGGGAGTATATCTAACGCTAAATTAAAAGTTGACAAAGTTCACTTTGTCAATCAGCTTGGACATAATCTGTTAAGTGTTTCTCAATTCTGTGATCAAAAGCACCAGATGCTTTTCACAGAACATGAGTGCATTATCCTCAAACCAGGAATGAAAATTCCTCTGGAATTGGTGCTTCTTAGATCTCCCAGGAAAAGGGATATGTACAAGCTAGATATGAACAATGCTTCCCCAATGGGTGAAGTATCATGCTTTCTTTCCAAAGCTGATAGTGATGAGTCAACACTGTGGCATAAACATACGTGTCATGTAAATTTTAAGACAATGAATAAATTGGCTAAAAATAACTTGGTACATGGTTTGCCTAAAAAGGAGTTTTTCTACAAAGATAACTGTGTTGCATGCCTGAAAGGGAAACAACACAGGACATCTCATAAATCCAAATGTGTTAACTCTATCACTACTCCATTACACTTATTGCACATGGATCTTTTTGGTCCCACAAGTATAATGAGCATTGGAAGGAAATCATACTTCCTTGTGATAGTTGATGATTTTACAAGATTCACATGGGTATTCTTTTTATGAACTAAAGATGAAACTGCTGAAACATTAAAATCTTTTATTCTTAAAATAGAAAATCAAATCGATCACAAGGTTAAAATTATTAGAAGTGATCAAGGGACCGAGTTTAAGAACTTCGTTCTTGACTCATTCTGTAACTCAAAAGGGATTTCCAGACAATATAGTGCTCCCCGAACTCCTCAACAAAACGGTGTTGCTGAGAGGAGGAATAGGACACTTATTGAGGCTGCTCGAACTATATTAGCTGATTCAAAGCTACCTCTAACATTCTGGGCAGAGGCAGTCAGCACTACGTGCTATGTGTAGAACAGAGTTCTTGTAGTTAATCCATATGGAAAAACCCCTTATGAGCTATGGAACAAGAGGCCACTGTTCATTGGCTTTCTAAGGTCCTTTGGCAGCAGGTTTACCATACTTCACACAAAAGACAATTTAGCAAAGTTTGCTGAAAAGTCAGATGATGCTATCTTTGTTGGATACTCTTCTAGCTCCAAAGCTTACAGAGTATACAACATTAAGAATCAACAATTTGAGGAGTCATCGAACATAGTTGTTAATGGGCACACTCCTTGTGTTAGGGGGAATGGCCCTGATCATATATTTGATTTTGAATTGTTTCCAAACTATTCTAAACCATCTTGTGAGAATGTCTCAGTTGGAACAGGTGCTCAAAATGATGCTAATGCTGCTGCTGAAGATCAACTGTTTGAGCTTCCCAAGCCTAGTCCAAGTTCTCCAAGTGCTGCAATACACCAAGCTTTCACTATTCACAGATCTGATAGTTTAACCATATCAAGGAACAGTGAAGCTTCAACAAGTGAATCACTTACTGAGCCTTAAAACTCATCAGGTGATCGACCACAACACCAGGCAGAAGAAAGTAGTATTTTGAAGGAACAGTCAACTGTTAATACTACTTCACATCCAACTATTAATGATGTTTCTCATTCAATCAATCCGTCCTCATTGAATGACTTTGAAACAATAACTGGACAGAGTGTTCCAGTTCCTGAGCAGAACATGTCCAACCTGGATCTATCTCTGCAACTGGAAGTGATTCCTCATCTTAGGATTCACAACACTCATCCAACTGAGAACATCATAGGGGATGTCACTGAGGGTGTGAGAACAAGAGGACAGACTCATCAAGGAATGTCTGCTTATACTCATGTTTTCTATCTCAGATGGAACCCAAGAAGGTAAAAGATTCCTTGAAAGATAGTAGCTGGCTTGAATCAATGCAAGAGGAGCTGCTTCAATTCAAGAGACAGAAGGTATGGAACCTATGTCCGCTACCATCTGGTCAAGTACCTATAGGCACCAAATGGGTTTTCAGAAACAAGAAAGATGATAGAGGCTTGATCATTAAGAACAAAGCAAGACTTGTAGTCCAAGGATACACTCAAGAGGAAGGAATCAATTATACTAATGTCTTTGCACTAGTTGCAAGACTTGAGGCAGTTAGGATCTTTCTCGCTTATGCTGCATCCAAGGACTTCACTGTCTATCAACTTGATGTCAAGTGTGCATTTCTATATGGGGATATAGATAGGGAAGTCTATGCATGCCAACCTTCAGGATTTGAAGACCCACAACACCCCAACTATGTATGCAAGTTGGATAAAGCTCTATATGGGCTGCACCAAGCACCTAGGCTGTGGTATGAGACTTTGTCTCAGTTTCTTCTGAAGAATGGCTACACTAGAGGTACCATTGACAAGACTCTCTTCATTAGAAAGTCTGGAAAGGACATCTTGCTCATTCAAGTCTATGTTGATGACATCATATTTGGTTCTTCAAATGACGAGACGTGTAAGGACTTTGAGAGCATTATGAAGAAGAAGTTTGAGATGAGTTCCATGGGAAAAATGGACTTTTTCCTTGGAATTCAGGTAAAGCAAATGAACAAAGGGTTTTTCATTAATCAATCTAAGTATGTCTCTGACATCTTAGAAAGATTTGAAATGAAAGATTGCAAGCCTGCCAAGACACCCATACCCAAAAACCATAATCTTTGTCTTGACCTTGAGGGGGCGGATACTGATCAACATCAATATAGGGCAATCATTGGTTCTCTGATGTATCTAACAGCCAGTAGACCTGATATCATGTTTGCTACTTGCATTTGTGCAAGA
Source organism: Flaveria trinervia (assembly GCA_025506515.1). Taxonomy (NCBI): domain Eukaryota; kingdom Viridiplantae; phylum Streptophyta; class Magnoliopsida; order Asterales; family Asteraceae; genus Flaveria; species Flaveria trinervia. Next base: position 63,980,210 of record CM046453.1, read on the forward strand.
TATCAGGCTGCTCCAAAGGTGTCTCACCTAGCTGCTGTTAAGAGAATCCTCAGATGCCTCAAAGGAGCACCTAAACTAGGTCTCTGGTATCCCAAAAACAAGGATTTCAATCTCTATGGATACTCTGACAGTGACTATGGAGGCTGCAATGTTGACAAGATATCAACATCAGGAGGATGTCAATTTTTTGGTGAAAGGATCATCTCATGGCAATGCAAGAAACAATCCTGTGTCTCTACATCAACTGCTGAAGCTGAATACATTGCTGCTGCTAGCTGCTGTGCTCAACTGCTATGGATTCAAAATCAGATGCTAGACTATGGATTTAACTTTATGAGTACTCCTATCCATATTGACAACAACAGTGCTATCTCCATTACTAAAAATCTGGTGAAGCACTCCAAAACAAAGCATATTGACATCAGGTATCATTTCATTAGATATATTCATGAGAAAAATCTAATGAAGTTAATCAAAGTTGATTTAAATGAACAATATGCTGATTTGTTCACCAAAGGTTTTGATGAACAAAGATTTAAGTATCTCATAATAGCTATTAGGATGATAAACATTGATTAATTTAATCTCTTTTGAAAACCTTTTTAATATGTATGTCTTGTGTCAATACAATTTAAGCCCTGTTACAAGAAGTTCTCTCTAAAATTTTCTAAGTGTAAATTCCTTCCGAAGAGAAATTAACCCTCAGAAGACATTCTCATATCTTCTGAAGAAAGATTTCTCAAAGGATAACTTTCTTCTCGGAAGAATCTTTGGCCTCGGAAGAAGCGATTGATTGCATATCAGATCTACTTCCGAGACTTACAGATTCTCCATTCGGAAGCAACTCTAACCTTCGGAAGCAAAGTTTTGGCTTCAGAAGTAGGAATTGCCTTTGGAAGACAAGTAACCTTTGGAAATGTTTTCCACTCTGAAGAGAAATTCTACTGTGTAACGTAAATCTCTTGGGCCCCACACTGTAAAAAGCAAAGATTTTGTTAATGATGTCGTATTATTTAACTACTTTTAACCTTACCGCCACTATCATTTCATCCACTTAACCATCACATCACCTTATCCTAACCTCCATTACCGCCTTACCACCCTCTTTTAAATAATCTCGACTGTTCAATTTCATCTTCTTACTTGCAATTTTACTGCCCTAGAAATTTCTCCTCTCCAACTTTACCTAAGCTCAAAATCATCTACATTCACCTTTCCCAAATGACACTTAACCCTTAGTACAACCAAGTCGCACTTCTTGATTCTTCAAGAGATGCTGACTTCTCTGAAATTATCTTCTTTCTCACCCAATCAACCTACTACACTGCTCTTACCGTCAACCCCACTGTTTACTCCAACCAAATGGCCCAATTTTGGGGAAATGGTCAAGTCGAAACCCTAAATGGGATTCGTGTACTACGGTCCAACATCTGTAGACAGGAGTTGATCGTCACTGTACAACTCATCAGGGAGCACCTTGAGCTTCATGATGAAGGAGCTCCTACTGAATTCCCTAAGGAAGATTTGGATAGCACTTATATCCTAATGGGATATGGTGGAGACATCAGTAGGTCGACAGATTACAAGTTCAACTTCTCCTACAATTGGAAGTTCCTCCTTCATGTTGTTCTTCATTGCTTGTCCAACAAATCCGGAGGATGGGATCAAATCCCTTATGCACTAGGATGCTTAGTTCATGGATTGGTGAGAGGCCTGCGCTTCAATTAGTCACGATTTGTGTTTTCAAATCTGATAGGGAATCTGCAAAAGGAAACATTCTTCATGTATCCTAGATTCCTTCAACACATAATCAACTGTGAGTTGGACCAGAGCATGCTTCTCTATGCAGCTGCTCTGATTGTTCCCCACATACGGCCTACCATCTTCAAGACATTGAAGAAGGTATCCACCAACTTCACCGGAAGGTATACCACTCTGCTTCAAGGTATGATTGAGTGCATAGCTCGTGGTGACATCCCTGTTCACCCCACAGGTGATGAACCCATACCAGTAACCACCACCACAATGCCAACACTACCTTCTCCACCCATCACCATAACTTATCAAAGACGCCCCAAACGAACCCTTGTTCAATCTACTCTGATTGAACAAGCCCCTCCTGTTCAATCCAAAAAGACTAGAGTGGAAACATGGGCTCCCACTCAGTCAGAGGTCTCTCCATCCTTCTCTTTTGACCTTAATTTGGGTTTTGAGTCTCCTCAGTCTCAAACCCAGGAGCCCAATACCCATACCGATATCCCTCAAAATGAGTATCTACACTCTTCTGAGCAACCAACAAGGGACAGCCCCACCAGAGGCTCAATACCTGTAGAAATTGACCAAAGTCCCAGGTCAGTAGGCTAACCTCCCTATCTTTCACTGACCTTCTATTTAAAACTGATGAAGAGATAACATCTCTCCATGGAAATGACTTTGATCTACAACACCATCTTCAAGATCAACAGAGCCTGGAGAAATCCCTTATCTCTAGCCCCTATCAGCAACCAATAACTGAGGTGAGTCCCACTGATGTGGAGGGGACTCATGTATATTCAGCCGCCACTAAAGAAGGTGCCTCAATGGACCTTGTGGATAGTGGTAACATCTCTTAGACTGAATCTATGGAAACTGAGCCCTTTGATGACTCTGAAAGAGACATCATTGAGCATGGGAAACCAGGGTGCCAAGAAACCACATCTGGTGGTGAGGCTAAACATACTAGGTATGTTACCTCATCTCCCTGTGATTCTTCAAAAGAAGATGAGGGAAGCATGCAACTCCTTATTATAGACCTACTATCTAAAGTCTCAAACCTTGAATCCTTGGTTAGGACTTTAGAAGCAAGGTCTGCCACTCAGCAACTTGAGATTAACAATCTCAAGGCTCAACTAGCTGAGAAACAGACAGAGAGGTCTGTTAGACATGTACCGATTCAGGTCTGATTGACTTCTTCCTCTAGCTCATCTAGCTCTCAAGATGATGCTACCAAAAAGAGGGAGAATGTTCAAAGACAAACACATGAGGAACCACAGAGCCGACCTTCAACTTCAACATCTTCTTTTCCCATCATCACAGTGACCGAGCTATCTCAAGTCATTCTTCAAATTGACCCAAGGATGCTCAGTGATCTCTACAGACTCTTCACCAAGTTTCTGTTGAGATCCTCCTTTGAGCAGCCAAGCCATGATGCTGCAATGATCTACTTTGGAGCAGAAGAGCTTCAAAGGCTGACTGCACCTTCTACCACTGTGGAAGAAGTTGATCAACCTAAGGTACACATGGAACCTAATATTCAATTCGAAGGGGAAATGGGGACTGATGGCCCAGCAACTGAAACAGTTGGGACATAATTTGCATCTCCTTCTACTTCTGAAGCTGAAGTTAAAGCCTCGGAAGAACAAGCTGAATCTTCCGAAGCTGAAATGGAAGCTGCGGAAGGACTGTTTAAAATGTTCGAGGAACTGAACATCACAGATGCAATCCTTGAAATGGAATCTGAGGTGAACAACGAGGACCCTTTGAATCAACCTTCATCCCAGACACCATATCTGCCTCTCTTACAATCAGAAACCTCTCTCCAAGAACCACCACAGTCAGGATCATCAAAAGATAAAGGAAAACGGAAGATGAATGCAGAAGAGCTTCAGGAAGAGGAGAAGATTGAGAAACTCAAGAAGAAAGGAAGACTTCAAACTGAGAAGTTGCTAGCTGCCAGTACAAAAGCAACTGTATCCAATCAGGAGGCTGTCATCAATAAAAGAAGATAGGAGATCATTGACCAGCTCATTAAGTTGGAGGCTGCAAATGAAGAAACACTCCTGCTACCATTAGAGGAGTTGGTGGATCTGGAGAAGGCAACTAGGCTGAAACTTGAAGAAGAAGCCAGGTTGGCCTTGGAGATAGAGGAAGAGAAACAGAAGGAGGCTGAATTGTAGCTAAGGAGAGACATGGTGAACTTTCTACTCTCTATAGGCTTTGATCTTCAAGAACTTTCTCCACACAATGATGATACGATCCACTGGCTCTACAACAAAGAGCAGGATCAAATGGAGAAAGAAAAGAAGAAGGCTACAAAAGAAAAGGCAAGAGAGAAGAAGAAGAAGGAAGAAGAAGCTAGGGTCACTGCCTCTAAGAAGCTCACTGAGAAGGCCTAGATGAAGGACTATCTTCGGGCTCATGGCTTCTCTAGAAGGCAGGTGGGTCCCATGTCTGAAAGGACACTCCAACGAATTGTTAGTGAAATTAAGGCTGACATCCGGATAGGGAAAATGAAAGAGATGTATAGAAGGGTAAAAGGGATGACCTTCACTGCTACCACCCAACCACAACATGAACCTTTCACCCCTGAACCCACATCACTACCCACACCTACTCCCTCACCTCAACCACCCAAACTTCCCATCATTCAACCCAAAACACTAGCCAGAACCTCTTGTTAGGATCAGTGATCTAAGTTTGATAAATTAGAGAGTATTGCAGCGGAATTCGAACAATGAATTAGACGATTCGCAAGAACACAATTGATATTTGATGCAAAAGTAAACGGTTATAGAGAGAGAATTCTGCAAAAGGAATATTTCATTCAATGCTTTCGTGGTGGCTCAATGTCATACTTTACAATTAGGTCAACATTCCTTATATAGGATATGTGACGTCTGCTGATGTCACTTGATAGTGACATCTAACAAAATTATTCAAACTACTGAAGCTATGCAAAATACTGAGAATGTTCTCAACTACTGATTACATCTCAGAGAATGCTTAAGTACAAAAACATAAAACTACTGAAACTAAACTACTGAAACTATAACTACTGAAACTATAACTACTGAAGAGTAAATTACAAGTACTGAAAGGAAACCATCACAACTACTGAAGTTGATAACTTCAGCTGTTGTGACAACTACTGGTTACTTTGGTCTTCAGTCTTTGTCTTCAGTCTTTGTTCTTCAAACTTTGTTCTTCAGACTTTTACTTTCAGACTTTGTCTTCAGCTGATAGCTTCAGACTTTGTCTTCAGTACTTTACTTTTAGACTTTGTCTTCAGCTGATAGCTTCAGACTTTGTCTTCAGCAGTAGTCTTTAGTTCTTGTCTTCAGACTTTGTCTTCAGACCTTGTAATCAACTGATGTCTTCAGCTGTTGTGATCTTCTTCAGCAGTTGTAATGTCTGTAGAACTTGGAGGTTTTTTTGATCAGGCTCATTGGTTCTTTTGGTCCAACAAACTCACCCTGAACCAATGCAGCCAAAACCTCTAAACTTATTAACGATCCCACTTGTTCTTGGCAGAAACATCCTCTTGATCAGCTTTAGAGGTAATCAGTTAAGCACAGGCCGGGAACAGGTTTCTAATCATTTGATTGGCTAAGTATGGAGGGACACTCGTTTTGGGGAAACTGAACACAAGTCTTATCCTAACCATGAAACCTAATTCCCATGAATGAGTCTATAGACTCACTAGCATAGGCCTCAAGGAGAACAACTTGTTCCTCCTTGGTGAGTTTCTTTTGCTTCTCCTTCGAAGAAGAACTTTGGGCCATAATACTCAGACAGGTATCTCACTATCTTTCCATTTTTCAACTCCACAGTTGTTATCTCTCTATAGCAAATTCATTAGGGTGAGAGCCTTCAAGCACACTAGAGTTCACTCTTCTGAAGATCTTCAAGTCTTTGTATAACAACCCCTTCTTGATCATTTTGTTCTCAAGAATAGATTGAGGGGTTGGTCTTGGATTTGTGAGCTCTCTTGAATTCTTCAATGATTTCCCAGGGTGAGAGACTACCATGCCCATGTAATTGCAGCCTTCAAGGTCTTCTTCACTTGGCCATGATATCTACTTGGTATATTCTTCTTATGATTCCTAGAACTTACCCTGGGTCTGGCCAGATCCGCACTCTTTCTTTCTGATGTTGAAAAGTATGTCTAAGTGTACACCTCAAAGCCTGTTTCTTTCATTTCCTGAATGATGAGGACTGAGGAAATCCTTATCAACCATCTTGAGAAACTTCTCATCGTGCTGTTTCTGCTTCTTCCAATCTTTACCCTCCACCCTCATTTGCAAGTCATGAGGATCCTTGTTGACTTCTATGCTCAGGTGATTTGAGTTTGAGAACAACAGAGATTGGCAGACTATCATCATCATCATCCTCTTCTTCATCTTCTTCTACCCTCAACACCCTTCTCCTCCTTCTAGTGCATCACTGGGTAGGTTTGAGGTGTTTTTAAGGGTAAGAGATTGGTTTTGTGGGTTGAGTTATGGGTGGCTTAGGTTTAGGGATAGATTTGGGAGATTTTAGAGATAAGGTTGTGTTTGAGTGGGAGTGTGAGAAGACTGACTTAGCATTTTAGTAGTGATTTGGCTTTGGAGAGCTTTGCCATTTCAGTTCTCTTCCCTGCACCGTTTCATCCGGTTGCTTCAATTATCAACCCCTTATTATAGCCTCCAGCAGAGCAGATCTTCTTGGTTATCTCCAGGATACTGTCTCTGGGCCAGGCCTTATCTCTATCAATAATCTTCCAAGGTATTTGGCAATGAATCTGATCATTATCCTCTAATCTTCCCTTTCCAACACACTATAACCGCCCCTCTTGTGCCTGATCTCTTCTATTCCAGCCTTCTGATCTCAGAGTCTAATTTGGCTGTGTCATGACCTTGTCGAAAGAGCTGATCTATAGTTTTTTATCCATGGATCTGCTGTGAGCTTCATCAGCATCTTTGACAAGATCTTCTAAGGATTTATCTTCATCAGCTTTTGACTCAGCACTCTTCTTTCTTCTATATGTGATCAGCTATTCTGATATCAGTTCTTTCTCCACCTCCTCTTTTGTAAGTTCTTTCACATCATCAACTCTTTTTCTTTATTTTCTTCACTGCCTTAGACTTGGAAGTCTCCCCCCCTTTTTGGTTGTATTGGGATCAGGGGCTTGAAAGGCAGAAAGAGATTTGTGACCAACATCATCAATGAGGGTTTGTAGATTTGAGTAGATCCTCTCATCTATGGCTTTATGGACAATCCCAGTATGATTGGAGTGAGAGAGTAAGGAGTTTAAAAGACAGCAACCAACTACTCTCAGAGGGGTTCTGTCCCTGAGAGGTGGTGCCAAAGGTAGAGGCTGGTGGCATAGTTATATGTGTAGGCGAAGTGTTTGGGGAACCTTCTATTGAAGGTGCCATCTGTGTGGTAATGGGGGTAGATGGACTTTGATCCTGAGACATTTTGGCAAGCTGCCATCATTTCTGCTTACCTCATTCTCTAGGATGGTATTTGGGCTAAAACATCATAGAAGAAGCCTAGTCATCATCATGTTTGCTGAATCACCTGACCTCCTGATGGAATCAGGATGAACATGCACTGAGTGTAGATCAGTAGATGCATGTGCCCCTTGTGCTTGGTACTGGGGACTTCCTGCCTCAGGACTATGTCCTTCATTGGCAGTTGCCTCTGGTGAGGTCTTATGGATGTTCCCAACTTCAACCTGATCATATGCTGAAGCAGGGGAAGTGGCAGCCTCACCAGATTTTCTAACCTCCGTTTCTACACTTGGAGAGGAACATTGTAACCCTTTGATGTGGGTTATCAGAAGCATTTTGGTCCTCCCCCCCTCAATGGTTGAGGCATTCCTAGTATTAAGTGGTTTCTGGGGAGGGGTGAGGAATGCAACTGAGTCAGCACTTTAGCAACAATCAGTGTTGGACTTTGAGGGGCGTTGCATGTGGAGATTGGTCCAAAGCAGATTGTACCCGGGTGGAGGTGCGCTTCAATGGTAACCCTCAAGTGAGATAGGTTCCAGTATTGTGGGATCCCAAATTATGGTTGTAATAGGATCCTTTTGGAGGATACCTATGCAGCTTCAGCAGGTTGAGTCTTGGACATAACTGGGGGGTTAGAACCAGTATGTAATTCCTCTGTTTGTGGTACAGGGGCATTCGCAGGGGACTCATCTCCCTGAGTAGCCTTTTTGGGGCTTTTGGATTTGGGTTTGGTATGGACTTTGGATCTGGAAGTGGAGGCTGTGGGTTCCCTCTGCTTGGTTTTAGCATCCGGGCAGGCCCCTTTGAGAGTAGGGTCTGTGTTATGTCTGGAGTATACCTCAGCTAACACAGCTAGAGCAGGGACCCCAAGACCAACAAGTCCATCAGATTTTACTGATTTAAAATTATGGCCATCAGAAACCTGGGATAAAGTAGCCATCTGTATGCCACAGGTTTCTGAGCCAGATCCTTTAGTTCCATAAACTATCTCAGAAAAATTTAGATTTTGTCCCTCAAGGGTAGAATACAATACCTGTTGCCATCGGGAAGACATCTGATCCCAAGAAGATGTCTTAGAAGCTAGGCAACATTTACCATATGAAAGATAAGTCTTTCGGCATCATGGAAGTGCTTCTCTGAGGATGGGTTTGTAGCACTTAGGTCACCTTCATACCCGTTATTTGATGAAGACATATCAGTGGTGCCTTTCGGGTATTCTTTTGGATAGGTGCCATCATGCAAATTTAGGGTTTTTGCGAATGATGTTGGGGGTGATGAGCACATGTTTCTGGTTGAACCAACGACTGGAGAGTGATTTGGCTCGCATTCTCACCGGTGGTTACAGAGACGTTGTCCAGAACTGGGATAAGGAATCAGGATATATGGTAGGATTCAGAAGAAAGGCTATCGGTATGGGGAATCCACCATAAGATCGATGACAGTGTCAAACTTGTTCCAGAAGGCCGATTTCGAAAGGTAGGCAACACAGTTATGTCGGGGTTTGAGTTGCATGGTCGCCATTGTTGAGAGAGAGAAGGTTTGAAAACGCTAATGAAACGTTTGGCTATAAGTATAGGTATTTATAGTAAGAAAAAGGCTGAAAAGAAAATGACTGAAAGTGTTTGTTGGCATCAGTTGTTATGAAAAGAACTGAAGACGTGGTTTTACTATCAGACGTTTGAAAACAACTGAAGACTTGGTTTAGTCATCAGTAGTTTGAACTACTGAAAACCTTGGTTTGTCTTCAGCTGTTGTAAACAACTGATGACTTGGTATAAGTCATCAGTAGATGTGAAAACTACTGAAGACATGGTTTTGTCATTAGCTGTTTAGAGTGAAACAGCAGTTTGTGGAAACGATGAAGTGAAGATTCTCATCAATAGTTTTCGTCAATTCTTAGCTTTTCAGCTGTTTCATACTGTCCTCAACACTTACTCATCAGACTTTTTAGCTGATTTCAGTTGTTTCATAGGACATCAGTACTTATCTGTTTTTACTAACATCAGGAGTTATAACTACATTAGTAGTTGTAACTGCATCAGTTTCGTTTAACAGAATTAGTACAAATGTGTGACTTGTTTACTAATGATCATCAGTACTTGTATACTGAGATCATCAGTAGTATCACTTATTCTAGCTACAGCATACCAGCCTTAACACAAGGTTATTCCATTAAACGTTGAACTGGCAAGGCTATTAGTATATCTGCAAGCTCATCAGCACTAGGCACAAACTTTGGATCAATCAGACCTTTTTTTAAAACAATCCCTAATAAAATGGTGTCTGATCTCTATATGTTTGGTCCTAGAGTGCTGGACTGGATCTTGACAATACACAGAGCTGAAGCACTATCCATTAGTAATGGAGTCTTAGTCTCTGTAATGCCATATCCCAATAATTGGTTCTGAAGCCAGAGTACCTGAGATGTACACTTGCAGCAGCAATGTACTCGGCTTCAGCAATGGATGTAGCAATAGATGTTTGTTTCTTACTCTGCCAAGAAATCAAACAGTTTCCTAGGATTGACATCCACCAAGTTGACTTTCTGGTTAACTTACCCCTGCATAGTCACTATCAGAAAAAAGCAACTAATTTGCAAGAGTGTCCAGTGGAATACCAAAGACCTAGAGATTGTGTACCTTGCAGATATCTAAAGATCCTCTTGACTGCAATCAAATGAGACTCTTTAGGAGCAGCCTGAAATCTAGCACAAACACACGTGCAAACTACGTCGCAAAATAACTTGACTCTTACATCAAGCTAATACTCATGGCAAGCTGAACCTGTCGTTTTTTCTGGTCGCTACGACGTTGTATGAACAGCGCATCCAGTTGACAAGTTGAATCCTCAACTGATTCAAGAAATCCGTTGTATTTGTTATTTGACTGATACATAAAGGTTGTTTCATAGCCTTTTGTTTGATTTGCAAGCCTAGAAAGATCTGTAATTTTTTTGCACTCCTTTGGCTCAAACTTCTGTTTCCATTAACTTGAAAATCTTCCATACTTCTGGATCGTCGGAAACTGTAAAACATCACACAACTGTCGGGCCTGACCAATTTATTATCGTTTCGTAATTTGAAAAAGTAGTTATTTATCCAACTGGAAAACAAAGTTTATAATGGAAGGCTCTAGGATTGTTGCAATATTTTCTTAAGAAGAAATTGGAAGTTTTCATACCAATCATGGTGCGGAGTTGCTTCCACAAACCTGGGCCTTACCAAGTTTATCCCCATCAGGACCTCTTCGTCTTCAAAACCTGGGTGGTTACACCATATCATATCTTAAATTCCCATTAAATTACGATTTGACATCCATTTGAAAACTTTAAGATTGTGTAATGCAGCATAGGCTAAGAACAATCTAATTGCCTCTAGTCTGGCTACAGGGGCAAAGGTTTCATCATAATCAATACCTTCTTTTGTGAAAACCTTGTACAACCAGTCTAGCCTTTGTTCTTGAATAAGCCCCATTTTCATCAGTGTATCCTAAACTCAACCCATTTAGTGCCTATTGCACACTTACCTGGGGGTAGAGGAAAACCCGTTCCCACACTTGCGCTTTTTTTGAACTGAAGTAGTTCAAGCTGCATGGCTTCAACCCCCCCATTGTCTCTCAAAGCAACATGATTCTTTGGCTCTAGCTGACGATGAAGAGAGCATAGAGGCAAGTTAGACAATTGACTTCTGGTTGAGAAGAGCAGTGATAATCACCCATTTAGACATGGGATTCTTCATCTCTTGTAAACATAGCGCATGTGATAGCCGGTTCAGCAGTAGTAGATGTTGATCCAGACTCTGGAAACCAAGTATGAGATGGCAAATCAACAAATGGTAGAGGAGTGAATCTCCAGCATTTGTTGTGGGAGGACTACTGAAACTACAGGAACATCAAGTTTAGTGAACTCAGGCAGTTGGTCACTAAACTTGAAAAGGAGTACTGATATCATCATCATCTTCAGTACCACCAGGTGGAAGACATGCTGCAGAAGATGATTTATCCACAAGATCTGCAACAGCTGGAGGTTGATAAGGACATATTGCAGTATATCCAGATCAAACAACTCCACAGGGTTTTGGAATTTTATCCTTAGGAGATTCATTGAATTCACATGCAAGGTTTCTTCTACTAACTTTGTTCTACAGTTGAAGACTCTGTAAGCCTTGCATGTGGATGAATAACCTACAAAATACCCTGCATCCACCATAGGATCAAATTTGTGGAGTTGATCCTTGTGTTGAGAATGAAACAAGGACACCCAAAGGCTTTGAAGAATGAAATTAGAGGAGCCAAATGATGTAGAAGTTCATATGGATCTTCATCAACCTCTGATTTACTAATACTCTATTCTGCACATAGCAAGCTGTTTAACAGCTTCAGCCCAAAAGGTCAATGGCAAACCAGAGTCAGCCACATAGCCTTGCAGCTTCAATTAGGGTCCTGTTCTTTCTCTCCACTACTCCATTTTGTTCTGGAGTCCTTGGGATGCTAAACTGCCTCTTGATTCCTTTTGATAGATAAAATCATCAAGTGTATGGTTTCTGATTCAGTTCCATTATCACTCCTTATACACTTGACTGATAGGGAATACTGCTTCTCAACATACAACACAAAGTTTATAATCTTCTGAGCAACCACATCCTTTGAATGCAAGAAGAAAGTCCATACAAATCTGGAGTAATCATCCACAATTACCAGACAGTATTTCTTCTTTGCCATGCTCATCACTCTCACAGGACAAATAGATCCATATGCAGTAACTGCAAGCAGGCAGTGGACTTAGGTTCTTTAATAGGAGGGAATGAGACTTTGTGTTGTTTTTCCTTTTAAACACAGTGCAGGTTTCATCACAGTGGAACTCCTTTATTGGTAGACCCTCTCACTAAACTATTGGGGATCAGCTGATTCATGTTTTTGAGATTAACATGAACCTACCTTCTATGCCACAGGTTAGATTCCTGAGGAGAGGCTTTGCAGAACAGGCAAGGATGACCCTTCAAATCAATCTTCTTTGACAAATCCAAGGAATACACTCTTCCAATCCTGTTGACCTTTGGAGAGTATGTTTATCCAATACCTTGTCAATCAGCCTCAGAACTTGGGAAGACAGAATCCTGCAGTTCTGGCTTGTGAAAAGTGCAACATGTCCTTTATCACACATCTGACTGACACTCAGCAGATTATACTTGAGATTCTCCACATGGTTAACATCATCAAACCTGATTTTTCCATTAGACACATATCCTTTCCCGATGATGTAACCCTCGGCATCATTACAAAATGAAACAAATCCCTTCTTTCCTTGAGAGTAGTCATTAAGAAGAGAACCCAGTCATATGCATAGATCCTTCACTGTCTACATACCAGATGCTCCTTTGGCATGCTGAAGAACCCTGCATACATCATAAAGAACTAGTTAGGTTTTGAGACCCAAACCTTTTTGGTTTTGGGTTTGTTTTCATCAACAGATTTAACCATAACTTGTTTCTTATGATTAACAGTTGATGAAGAAGGAGATGGTGCTGAAATGGATTCCTTGGATTTGGGTTTGAAATGACTTTTCAGTGGTTTGATCATAGGTGCATCTAGTTGGTTAACTCTCCCCAACAAATGCTGAACCGTTATAACAAGTTATGTCTGATTTGTAGCTAAAGCTTTCAGCTCTTGTGACATATCAGTACTTGTGTTTGATGAGTTCCTGTGACCCACCATTTCCTCCTTAAAATTCACAGACTTAGTCTGATGTTTATCATGAGGAGCACTATCAGCTGTTTTATGATAACCCTATCCTTCTTTTTGGATTTGGTTGAAGGCTTAGGTTTATCACAAAGGAATGACTGTGGTACAACTTAGTCTCAAACTCATTTTTCATTTCATCCATCTGGATTTTAATAAGCTTATCTCTATTGAGTTTGGAACCCTTTCTGTACTACATTCATCAGAAAGATGATTGAATTTACCACATATTTCACATGGCTTATTCTTCATCTTGGAGTGATCAACTGCTGATGTGGAAACTACTGAAGGTGTGCTCTTCAGTACTTTCATCCTTTCAGTACTTTTGTTTAGTACTGAAGGATCTGTAACAACTGAAGACTTGTTCTTCAGCTGTTCTCTATCAGCAGTTGTTAATCCTTTTATTTCAGCTGATTTGAAATGCTTTTTAGATGTTGTGACTTGCCCTTCAGTACTTGAGGTACTTTGAGGGATAACAGCTGAAGTACTCAGCTTCATGTGCTTATCAGTAGTTAACCCATCAGCCAATTGATTTGCTGAGGTATCAACACTGATTTCATCTTGTGATTTGGGTGATCACTTGAGGATGATGCACATGATGATGTGGTTTGGAAATTACTTTCACCTTTAGATTTTACTATTGGTTTTGGAGTAAAATCTGTAGGTGGTGCAATGTGGTTGTAACCAATTCCAAACTTCACATTCGAAGCAGATTGCTTGCTGAGCATTTTCAACTCCCTTGCAGGATGATACCCAGCGGTCACACTCAACTTGGGTAACTGCAAGTTTTTCTTTGAGATCTCTATGGTTCTCAAGAATGACCTCTAGCTTAGTCTTTTCATCATTTAATTGGCATTTAAGCTTATAAATCTCATCATCTTTATCCTTAAGGACAGCCTCATATTCAGCTTTTCTTTTGGAAAGGGTTTGCTCAAGTTCTAGATTTTGATTTATTAAAGCTACATTTGCCTCTCTAATAGAGATAAATACAGCTATGCAAGATTCAGAACATATCTTGGCCTTAGCCTCAGAGGATACCTGGGTTACCTGTGATGAAGATGCATTGGAGCGTGAACTATCAGTAGATTCCAGGGCCATGAGAGCTAGATTCCCAAAAGGATGTTCACCACCATGTTGACCAACACCAACAAATAATTGCTCATTACCAGAGAGATCATCTGGTAAACTGCTCCAGTCAACAATACCAGGGGTGAAGAGCTATGATGAGGTTGTGATTGAGATGATTGAGATGGTAGAGGCTCAGGTAAGGCTTGAGGATGTTGTGCAATAGGAACTTGAACTTCATTTGGCTGAGGCATATAATAGCAGGGATATGGATATGACATTGGACCCTGAGGGACAAAATATGCAGGAGATATGGGTTGTGAATGATGACCAGAACTGCAGGATGTTGCCCTCTGTTTTGTGGACTATTGCTTGGAAAATCACAAAGGGTGCAGAGGAGTTAGATCCAGATGATCTACACTCTCTTGCAAAGTGTCCAAGCCTATGGCATTTGTGACACCTCAACTTACTCTTGTCAAAACCAACTTTGGTTTTGCCAGAGAGTCCTGGAAATTTCCTACCCTTCTCTTGTAGAACTTTTGAGATCTGATATTAATCAAGGCCATTTGGCTCAGAATATCCATCTCTTCTAAGTCATCATCGGCAATACCCTTTAAATCATCCATAATGAAACACAAATTGTCACTATTACAGCCTGACTGATTGTCAACACTAACAAATGCATGATCTGAACCGTTTGAGGAGAAATCTATATGCTCATCATAATTGCTTTCTGATGCAGCATATTCTGACTCATGACCAACCAAGGCAGTGTTCCCTGGTACAAAGTCATCAGTGAGCTTTCCTGATGATGCTAGTTTCCTTTTCTGCTCTATCTCTCTCTCTTTCAATGTAAGCAGTTTCCCATGGAGTTGGGTGAGAGATAGACTATCTAGATTTGCACTGGAGCGTAGGACAATGGTATATGTGTCCCATCTCTCAGGCAGTGATCTGAGGAATCTGTTGTTCATCTGACTATTTGTGTATACATGTTTGACCATTTTCAGCTAAAAGATCAAACAAGAAAAACGCTCAAACTGTTGAGTCAGTGACTCACCCTTCCTATGAGAGAATGTCTCATATTGTTGGGCAAGGATTTCTCTGTTGTTTGCTAAGACCTTATCTGTTCCACCAAATTGTTCCTTCATGCATTCCAGAGGTCATGAGCAGTTTCATGATGCATAAGCCCAGAATAGATTTCATTCGGTAGTGCCATGGCCAGAATTCCATGCGCTTTAGCATCAATCTCAAACAGTTTTCGATCCTCATCTGAGTATTGTTCCTTCTTCTTCGGAACCATTTGGTTGGTTTCCGGATTGTTCACCATAGGCTTGTGTGGACCATGTACCATAGATGTCCAACAACCTGAACTGTTAACAGACTCTTTCTAACCAGCATCGGAGGCTTGGTTGAGGAACCGGTATTGTGAGGGTCATTAGAAGGAGTAGTCATTCTCAGATTCAACCAAATTCAATTAAGTTTTAACTGATTTAGTGCAAAACACAACAACTCAATACGAACCAAGAGAAAACTCAAAGCAGATAAACGAAAGCAGCAGATATTCAATGATCTATAACCATTCTTGAAAATATGCTAATTCAATCAAACTTAGATATCGAATAGCAGTTTCAATGATCAATTGTTAGATCGATCAATGATTAACCATGCTCTAATACCATTTGTTAGGATCAGTGATCTAAGTTTGATTAATTAGAGAGTATTGCAGCGGAATTCAAACAATGAATTAGACGATTCGCAAGAACACAATTGATATTCGATGCAAAAGTAAACGGTTATAGAGAGAGAATTCTACAAAAGGAATATTTCATTCAATGCTTTCGTGGTGGCTCAATGTCACACTTTACAATTAGGTCAACATTCCTTATATAGGATATGTGACGTCTGCTGATGTCACTTGATAATGGCATCTAACAGAATTATTCAAACTACTGAAAATATGCAAACTATTGAGAATGTTCTCAACTACTGATTACATCTCAGAGAATGCTTAAGTACAAAAACATAAAACTACTAAAACTAAACTATTGAAACTATAACTACTGAAACTATAACTACTGAAAAGTAAATTACAAGTACTGAAAGGAAACCATCACAACTACTAAAGTTGATAACTTCAGCTGTTGTGACAACTACTGATTAGTTTGGTCTTCAGTGTTTGTCTTCAGTCTTTGTTCTTCAGACTTTGTTCTTCAGACTTTTACTTTCAGACTTTGTCTTCAGTACTTTACTTTCAGACTTTGTCTTCAGCTGATAGCTTCAGACTTTGTCTTCAGTACTTTACTTTCAGACTTTGTCTTCAGCAGTAGTCTTCAGTTCTTGTCTTCAGACTTTGTCTTTAGACCTTGTAATCAGCTGATGTCTTCAGCTGTTGTGATCTTCTTCAGCAGTTGTAATGTCTGTAGGACTTGGAGGTTTTTCTGATCAGGCTCATTGGTTCTTTTGGTCCAACACCTCTGAACCTAAACCTACCCAATTACCATCCAAACCATCCCCTTAGCCTTCTCAACATCTCTCTCTTGAGGAGTTTAAGGCAATCAAGACGAAGCTCGCCAACTGCACTACTCTGAGCGAAGTCCCTTGTGTAGAAGTCTCTGTCAACATCACCTATATTGATGGTTCTTCAAGCTCCCTCACAAGAGATAAATTCCTTGATCTGCCTAGAGGAACTTTGGACCAGGTTATGAGACTTCTAGGCCTCAACTCAGACTCTTTAAATGATAAAGAGAAGAAGCTTAGAAGGAAACTGGTGACTCTACTAGATACAAAGAAAGAGGACAAGATTCCTAGTCAGTCTCTTGCACCTAGAAGGAAGATAATCCAGTGGAGGTTCGGTGAACCTTCTCACAACTTTGTTGTGGAAAGCGAGAATGGCGAAGTCAATAGACTCAATGCAACCTCTCTACTACACTCCAGCAGGTTTGACATTGCTGAGCTGGCAGAGAAGCCATTCTCCAACCCCTCCAACTCTGAAACTGCTGCACTCATCAAAAATCATCTCAGCAGTCTTCATCTAGTTGAGTTAACTGCAAAGGCAAAGATTTAAGAAGAGTTGAAGTTGAGAAGATAGGAAGACAAGGAAAGATCTCCCACCAAAGGTGTTGCCTTGCTACAGATGGTGGAAGGTCCTGAATTGGAACCTATAGTTTGATGGGAACTGTTTACAGTTCCCATCAACTAACTCTTTTCAGAGGGCAACAACAAAGGGTACATGTTATCCAAGGTGACAGACTGGATTTCCTGTCTACCAAGGATCTGTACAAGCTTCTCAGCACCACATCAGGGAAGAACAAGGAGACAGACAAATATTTACTCTCCTTGGTACTAAATGTTTTGAGAAGTCGAGACAAGTGAAGTTTTGGTAGCATCAGCCTAGGGGGTCTTTGTTGGATCAAGAAGAAGGCTAATGCAACCAAAACTATGTCAGTTAAGTTATTTTGGTGCTGCATGCAAAATTCTTCCGAAGCTTAACATGGAACTCCCGAAGGTTGTAGAGTTCTTTTGAAGACAAAGTAGAAGATCAACTTCCGAACATAGAACTCTACTTCCAAAGACAAGTGCATACTTCCAAAGTTCAAGTCTTAGAAGAATAAAGTAAAGACCACTTCCTAAGTTGATGAAAAGAAGAAGTTTCCAAGCCTTGGAAGAAGCAGCCTCTTCCGAAGTATAAGTGGCTTCGGAAGTACTTACTCTTCCGAAGCCATTTAACCTTCGGAAGACACTACAATGAACCAGTGGACATAAGTATGGTCTCTGACACTCCGCTACAGACTTCTAATACAGCATGGCTTCTTCCTAAAGAGCCATGTTGTTGACCATACTTTATTCCACTATTTACCTTTTATGATAGTACATGTTACCAACTTTAGTTGGTGACAAAAGGTAAGTCAGGGACATGTCCTGACTACCATATCTCAGATAAGACTTTATCTGAGATACATTAAGCTATAGTCTTGTAGTATAGGCTTTATCTAAAGGATCCCAGCTGGTATCAAAGTATATCCGGCTGTAGATAGTATTATATATAGGTTCTCCTTGTAACTCATTGTAACATATCATCTGCTTGTAAGAGTCTTGTAGTTTGAGTTGAGAATCAATATATAAAAGTATCTTGAAAATTATCTTTCTGTGTTCATTATTACTTTCTATATTGTGATCAACTCTTATTGATTCTTCTATACCCGAGTGGTGTTCTAGGTGAGTTTGAGAGAAAAACATAAGTGTTTAGTGACAAACACCGATCCTGTACTAGAGTTCAACTAATCACAACAAATAATTGATTGCCCAAGTGTTTACAAGAATCAAACATTTTACAAGTGCAGTGATTATAAAGTAACAAGTTTCACCCAAAGTGTAAAAATATGCAAAAGAGGTATAGAAATACTCACATGATAAAATACGTATAAGGATGACGTTTAATAAGAATAATAATAGTCGCCGTTCCAACATAATCCCTCACAAGGTACCTATATATATACAAGTTTTAAGTTAATAATAAGGTTAAAGATTTAATGTGAACTAGGGTACAAGAATTGGGAGTTTATACATAAAATTAGTAATCTCTTAAATAAAATACTATTTATGAAATTTTAAAGGAACTAAGTCCTTTGTAATAACCTGTGAATTTAATTATAAAATATAGTTATATTCCATAATTTTTATGATCCTAATCAGATATAACATAAGGTCCAACAATAATTTAATAATTGAAGTTATCATTTAGAATCTAATTTTAATTTTATAAAAATCTTTAGTTATAACATTTATAAATAATTTTTATAATAAAGTGTTTAAATGTTGTACAGGAAATAAATTTACAGAAAATATTTAGATGATCTTAAAAATAAATGAGGCTTGTAAAAACCATTTTTATATTTATTGAAAATTTTCTATTATTAAATTAAGACTGAAAAAACCTTAAAATAATTTACATGAGGGTGTCCGGGTTCAAACCGGGACCTCATGAATGGGGGAGCAATATCTTAACCAGTGAACCAGGGTCGTGGCCTTGGTATCACTCGGTTTTAAAACCTTAATAAACCTTATAACCAAAAGCCCCAAATCCTTAGAACCCTAGAACTGGTTTGCCTAAAATTAAGGCTAAATCTGATTTGATTAACATCAATAATCATGGGGCTTTTATTCCCCGTGACTATGTGTAATTGTTGATTCGACAGGTGATAAAACGATGTGTAATTGTTGATGATCATTCAATAATCTTGTGTGAAGCTTCGAATGATGAACTAGACCAAAAGACCCTTATCAATTTCGAGTCTCGATGTTCGGATGGTGGTGTTCCAGAAAGTTGCAGGTCGCGATAAACGTGGGTGATCGAATTCGATGTTGGTGTTTGTTTCAGGAGGAATTGAGAGTTGCAAACAATTAAGATTAGTTTAGGTGATTGTTTAGGTTTGATTAATTAGATTATTATTATCTTTAAATGGCCCGAACGGCTATAAGATTAAAGGTGTTCGGTTATGTATTCGATTAGCTCGGTAACTATTGTTTAAACGCGATTAATGTGTGCATTCAAGTTCGAATCATACCATCGAAACGTTCTGGAATGGTTTTGGGGTTAAAAACGATTGATTTTGGGTGTTTTGGGACTCGCCGGAGCATTGGTCGACGGTGGCCGGAAAGGAGTCGCCGGAAATACGGGTGATAGGGGAATTGGGTTGAGTTTTGTTAAATAACTACACAAGTGGTCCCTCTATTTTAACTTCTTATCATATCATGCGTAAACTTTCATTTAAAGTTTATAAAATGACAAAACAACCCCTGTACTTATTTAATTTTAAGCTTTAAACATTTTTAAGTTTAATAACATTTTTAAGTTTAATAACATTTATATATAATCACTTTTATTATTATTTATTGTTATTATTTTTATTATTCTCATTATTATTATTAGTATTATATTATCATTACTATTATTTTAGTTTTTTTATAACTAGTATATTATTATTGTTATAACTTGTTATTATTATTACTATTATTATTATTATATTATTATTATTATTAATATTAACATACTTATTATTACTCTTATAGTTATTATTGTTATTATAATTATTATTTTTGATATTATTATTATAATTATTATTATTCAATATAATAGACTTAATAAAGTTAACTTTTAATTAACTCAAAAATTCAAGATGTTACAGTCTCCCCAACTTAAAAGAATTTCGTCCCGAAATTAAGAATGAACTTAAGCGAACAAATGTGAGTATCTCTCCTTCATATGGTCCTCACGCTCCCAAGTATACTCAACTCCCCACTTATTCTCCCAATTCACCTTGACAATTGGAGTAGTTGTGGTTCTAGTCTTCTTCATAATGCGATCCATAATTTCAACAGGTTTCTCAACAAAGTGCAATGACTCGTCGATCTGGATGTCTTCCAGAGTGAAACATGCAGACTCTCGTCATCTAACACTTTCTCAAATTTGAGACATGGAACACAGGATGAAGTCCACTAAGGTCGGAAGGTAGTTACAGTCTATAAGCCACTTTCCCAATCCTTTATAGGATTTTGAAAGGTCCTACAAATCTTGGAGCCAGTTTACCCTTCTTTCCAAAGCGAACAAC
The DNA here is from genome assembly GCA_025506515.1 of Flaveria trinervia. NCBI lineage: Eukaryota > Viridiplantae > Streptophyta > Magnoliopsida > Asterales > Asteraceae > Flaveria > Flaveria trinervia. The sequence goes on from CM046453.1 coordinate 64,000,871, forward strand.
ACCTTTCCATGGTGAAACCTTAAGAAGAACCATGTCACCAACTTGGAACTCCAATGGCTTTCGACGCTTATCGACATAATTCTTTTATCGACTTCTTGCCACTTCAAGGTTCTTGCGGATTATGGAGACTTTATCGGTCGTTTATTGTATAAGTTTAGGACCAGTGATGAAATTTTCACCAATGTCAGTACAACAGATCGATGAACGACATTTATTACCGTAAAGTGCTTCGAATGGTGCCATCTTGATACTTGAGTGATAACTACTGTTATACAAAAATTCCGCTAACGGTAAATGCGTATCCCAGTCACCACCAAAGTCAAGGACACAAAGACGTAGCAGGTCCTCGAGAGTTTGAATTGTTCGTTCAGTTTGACCATCTGTTTGAGGATGGTAAGCCGTACTTAAATCCAATTAAGTACCCAAGAGTTCTTGCATAGACGACCAAAAGTGCAAAGTGAAACGAGCATCTCGGTCGGATATGATGTGCAACGGCACGCGATGACGACTCACAATTTCATCAATATAGATGCGAGCCTATCTTGAAACTTTGTATGTGTCTCGTATTGGTATGAAATGTGTCGTTTTGGTCAAACGGTCAACAATCACCCATATACTATCATGACCACAAGGAGTATGAGGTAACTTGGTTATGAAATCCATGGATATATGTTCCCATTTCCACGTAGGGATTTTGGGTTATTCACGTAAACCACTTGGTCGTTTGTGCTTGGCTTTGACTCTTGCACATGTGAGACACTTGGAAACATAAGAGCTATGTCTTTCTTCATTCCAGGCCACCAATATTGACCACCCAGGTCCATGTACATCTTATCGGAGCCAAGGTGAATCGAATATCGAGTTTGATGAGCTTCGTTCATAATGAAGTGACGTAGGTTATCACGATTCGGGATCCAAGTCGATTCAAGAAGTACCACATGCCGTTCAGTTTTGTCTCCAGTTGTGACTAAATGTTAAAAACCAAATCTTCATCTTTCCCTTCATCGGTTAACGCTGCTTGTTGAGCCTCGTGAATGCATAACTCGAGATCACTATCAATCCTTATGTTTTGAGGCATGATAGTAGCCTTGTTAACATCCATATAAATCTCGGTATCAAATTCCCCTAATGTCTCAAACCACTGCCTTCGATCTCCTATTTCTTAGAGCGAGACAGTCTTGTTGTGGATTTTACGACTCAACACGTCGGCTACAACATTCGCCTTCGCAGGGTGGTAGCGAATTTCGCAGTCGTAGCAGCTAATCAACTCAATCCAACATCTTTGTTTCATGTTGAGATCCTTTTGATTGAACACGTGTTGGAGACTCTTATGATTGGTGTAAACTATGCATTGCGTCCCATAAAGATAGTGTCACCAGATCTTCAAAGCGAAAACCACAACACCGAGTTATCGTGGATTGTGTAGTTCACTTTATGAACCTTCAATTGTCTTGAGGTGTATGCTATGACTTTTCCTCATTGCATAAAAACACAACCCAGACATTGATTAGAAGCATCACAATACACGATGAAACCATCGTTCCCATTAGGGAATGTTAGAATAGGAGCGTTACACTGCTTGCGTTTCAATGTCTCGAAAGCCTCTTCTTGTTCGGGTCCCCATTCAAAGAGTTGGTTCTTTTGGGTTAGAGCCATTAGTGGTTTAGCAATCTTCCGAAAAATGAACCTACGGTAATACCCCGCTAGGCCTAGAAAAAAAACAACCTCGGTTGGGGTTGTGGGAATACACCAAATTTTCATGGCTTCTATTTTAGTAGGATACACGTGAATTACTTGGCTATTCACCACATGACCTAAGAATTGAACTTCTTCTAGCCAGAACTCACACTTGGAAAACTTGGCGTATAGTTGCTCCTTCTTTAATAGTTCGAGAACTTGTCGCAAGTGCATCTCATGATCAGTTTTCGGCTTGAAATGGATAAGAATATCATCAATGAACACGATCACACATTTATCCAAATACGGTTTACATACTCGATTCATGAGATCCATGAACACAACAGGTGCATTGGTCAAACCAAAAGGCATAACCATGAACTCGTAATGTCCATATCGAGTACAGAAAGCGGTTGTGGAATATTGTCATCGTGGACACGTAGTTGATTATACCCATAACTTAGATCGATCATTGAAATTTGGGTTGCTCCTTGAAGTTGATCAAAGAGGTCATCGATTCGAAGAAGAGGATATCGGTTCTTGATGGTGAGCTTGTTGAGTTCCCGATAGTCAATACACATACGGAATGAACCATCTTTCTTCTTCACGAACAACACAAGTGCACCCATGGTGAAGAACTAGGACGAATGAATCCCGTATCGATCAACTCTTGCAGTTAACTAGCTAGTTCTTGCATTTCAGATGGTGCAAGATGATAAGGCAATTTAGCCGCAGGGTTTGTACTAGGGATCAAGTCAATCTTGAACTCAACTTCTCGCACGAGAGGTAACCCTTAAGATCCTTCGGAAACACTTCGGGAAAATCTCGCACGACAGAAATATCTTTCAGTTCCTTACCCTTGGCTTTCGTATTAACTACATACACTATGAAAGCTACGTAGTTCTTACTTAAGCACTTTCAGGCCTTGATGCAGGACATAAGTTTGAGTCTTGGGATGACTTCTCCCCAAAGGCATTCAAAGTATCACCTAACGGTAAGGGAATCCAAATGCACTTCTCGAAGCATAGAACTTCCGCGTGTTGCTTGGCTAGTCAATCCATGCCAATAATAACATCAAAACTTCCCAGTTGCATAGGAATAAGGTCGATGAAGAACTCGTGTTCGTTAAGACTCAAGGTGCAATCGCATATTACGACATCAACGATGATCGATTTTCCATCGGCAACTTTGACTGTAAAGGATCTTTCTAGATTAATACGCGGCTTAGAGAGCATAGGCTTGAACTCCAAGGAAACAAAACTCTTATGTGCACTCGAATCAAACAATACAGAGGCATATTGACTATTTATAAGATACATACCATTCACCATGTCATTGTTGGCTTGTGCTTGGTTGGAATTAATGTTGAAAGCCCTTCCATGAGCCGGTGGCACAGTTCTCGTATTGTAAGGACATTGTGGACGAATATATCTAGGTTCACCAAGTAATAATAGGTTCGATTAGTAAGCATGGCAATATTGTTCGGTGTGCGAAGGCAAGTAGCTACTAGATGCCCATACTTCCCACACAACGAGCAAACTCGGTATGGAGTGTTACCTGCGTGATGGTACTTGCAAGTATTGCACTTCAGGTGCGGCCCAGTATAAGCTCTCACCATGGGAGCTTGATTTGCAATGATAACTTGCCTTTGAGGAGAATTTGGTGCTATCATCGTGTAATTACGAGTCGGGGTGAACTTGCGTTTCTTGTTTTGGAAGGAGGACTCGACCTTCACCTCCTTGCAGCTTCAGGTGTCATCTTTGCATCCGTTTTGGCACCTTTCACCGATATAGTGCCAGCCCTAATATGATTCTCAGTGAGCTACACGGTGATAGTAATTGCCTCTTCCAAAGTTAAGGGCCTACTACCCACCACGGCATCTTGTATTGAGGTGGTTCCCCCTTGATAAATTTCTCAATTTTGCGGGGCACGGTATCCACCATGTGTGGTAAGAGCATGCTTAACTCATGATGCCGGATGGAATAAGCCAAGTGATTTCCACCATCTTGCTTAAGATTCCAGAATTCTTCCTCCAGCTTTTGCAACTCTCTCCTCGGGTAGAACTTTTGGATCATTATATCCTTAAATTCCTCCCAAGGTAATACCAAGGCAACTTCAGCCACTTGATTCCTTTTCTCACTATTCCACCATGTCAGTGCCCGTTGTTGAAGGACACTTGCAGCATAGCGAACCATGAGTTCATCGAGGCACTCGCTAACAATGAACGTGTTCTCCATACTTTCAAACCACTCGAGAAGTCCAGTGGCTCCTTCTTTTCCACTAAAATAGTGGGTTTACACGAGTTGAAATGCTTGAATGTGCAGGTGCGATTATTTTTGCCTTGGTTATTGTTGTTTTCTCCTTGACCATTTCCATTGTTACTAGAATTGGTCATCAAGGTGCTACTGAGTTCAGCGACCATGGTTGGAATGACAGCAACCATTTGTCGTGCAATCATGGCGGTTAGCTTACAGTCGGAACTTCCACGCTTTCCATGGTGACAAGACATGCTGGATATACAAAATGAGTTAGACACGGGAATGAGAATAACAAAGGATAATAATTTAAACAAGAGTAAGTCAAGAGTTGTAAGGCACATGGAATGCTTCCATTTGGTAACGCATTACCATTTGGAAACGTTGACACGTCAAGGTAAATTGACTCATTTGCCTTGGAAACTTACGTATGTTGACCATAGTTTATCACTCATCCTAGAAATACCCAGGTAAGCATAACTAGTCCCATAGGATTTATGCAAAATGCTTACCTTAGCCCGAAGGCCTTTTGCCAGGAAATCTAGAATACAGGTGTCTATGTGTCACACAATGTTTCTTTGGTTCATGAAATCAAAACCTTGATGAGATTTGTATAGATTAGACATAAAGTTTAAATATTCAATCCATAAACAATAAGTATACGATCCCACGTGTTGTCAAGAATAAGATTAAGAAGCTTCATTTTTTGGGAGAATCAAAGAGTCAATATAAGTTTAGGGGAGACAGGTAACAAAGTTTAAGCACTCATAAGGAAATCCTATGCTAAGGCATCAAGTTGCACATAAGAAGATATAACATTATGTAGCATGCAAAGCATATATTTTTACAAGAATATAAATATTATTCTATAAGGTTCATGCATAAACTGTAGTCTAGGTCACCATTTCTAATAACCTAAATTCCTATAGTTATGGGCTCTGATACCAATCTGTCACACCCCAGCCTTGATGGCGGAAGCGTCGAGATGTGAGGGTTAAGATTGTTCACAACCACATAACGCTATTATTTATCCCAAATATAATAATCATAAGTTTCAAATGTAACATTACAAGCATAAATCTCAAAGATGAAAATAGACATAACATAAGATGTAAATAAACCAAGACATTTCATTTATTTAACTAGGTCTATTCCTAGATGTGAAAGAACTTCAAAGATGGCTATCAAACTTGCGCATTTCCTGAAACATGTTAAAAATAAAAGGTCAAAATAATGTTGGTGAGATTTCTATAGTTTTCATACATAAGTATATAAAAGATGGCAATTCATGTCATAAGTTAGTGAGCAAAGTAATTAGGGATGTATGACAGATGCAACAATCAAACCTTGACAGTTTACAAGATTATACGATTAGCTAAGTGTACTTGGATTAACCAAGCAGGCTTGTCAGACCCATAGATCTATGACGTCGCCAGGCTAGCAATAGTTAATGATTGCACATATAATAGTCAATACATGGTAATTACTAGAGTTCAACTAAACACAACAAATAAGTGAATTGCCCAAGTGTTACAAGAATCAAACGTTTTACAAGTGTAATGATTATAAGGTAATATGTTTCACTTCAAAGTGTAAAATATGCAAAAAGGGTATAGAAATTCTCACATGATAAAATAAGTATAAGGATGACGTTTAATAAGAATAATAATAGTCGCCGTTCCAATGTAATCCCTCACAAGGTACCTAAATATACATATATATATATATATATATATATATATATATAGATATATATATATATAATATATATATATATATATATATATATATATATAAGTTTTAAGTTAATAATAAGGTTAACGATTTAATATGAAATAGGGTACAAGAATTGGGGGTTTATACATAAAATTAATAATCTCTTAAATAAAATACTATTTATGAAATTTTAAAGGAACTAAGTCCTTTGTAATAACCTGTGAATTTAATTATAAACTATAGTTATATTCTATAATTTTTATGATTAATCCCTAATCAAAGATAACATAAGGTCCAACAATAATTTAATAATTTAAGTTATCATTTAGAATCTAATTTTATAAAAATCTTTAGTTATAATATTTATAAATAATTTTTATAATAAAATGTTTAAATGTTGTACAGGAAAGACATTTACAAAAATATTTAGATGATCTTAAAAATAATTGAGGCTTGTAAAAATCATTTTTATATTTATTTAAAATCTTTTATTATTATATTAAGGCTGAAAAAACCTTAAAAAGTTAAATTGAGGGTGCCCCTCATGAATGGGGGAGCAATGTATTAACCTATGAACCAGGTCGTGGCCTTGATATCATTGATTTTAAAACCTTAAAAAACCTTATAACCAAAAACCCCAAATCCTTAGAACCCTAGAACTGGTTTGCATCAAATTAAAGCTAAATCTGATTCAATTAACATCAATAATCATGGGGCTGTTATTCCCCATGACTAAACGAATACTAATCCTAATATAATTACCCGATTGACGAAGGATTGAAGATGAATAATGGGAAAAACAAGTCGTGGCCGACAGGTGAGCAAACAATGTGTAATTGTTGATAATAATTCAATTAATCTTGTGTGAAGCTTCGAATGATGAACTAGATCAAAAGCCCCTTATCAATTTCGAGTCTCGATGCTCAGATGGTGGCGTTCCAGTAAGTTGCAGGTCACGATAAACGTGGGTGATCGAATTGGATGTGGTGTTCGTTTCAGGAGGAATTGAGAGTTGCAAAAGACTAAGATTAGTTTAGGTGATTATTTAGGTTCGATTAATTAGATAAAAGGTGTTTTGTGTATTTGATTAGCTCGATAAGTGTTGTTTAAAGGCGATTAATGTGTGAATTCAAGTTCGAATCATACCCTCGAAATGACCTGGAACGGTTTTGGGGTTAAAAACGATAGATTTTGGGTGTTTTGGGACTTGCCGGAGCGTTGGCCGACGGTGGCCGGAAAGGAGTCGCCGGAAATACGGGTGATAGGGTAATTGGGTTGCGTTTTGTTAAATAATTACACAAGTGGTCCCTCTATTTTAACTTCTTATAATTTCATGCATAAGCTTTCATTTAATGTTTATAAAATGACAAAACAACCCCTGTACTTATTTCATTTTAAGCTTTAAATATTTTTAAGTTTAATAACATTTATATATAATCACTTTTATTTATTATTATTATATTATTATTATTATTATTATTATTATTATTATTATTCTCATTATTATTATTAGTATGATTATTATCCTTACTATTATTTTATTTTTTTATAACTAGTATATTATTATTGTTATAAATTGTTATTATTATTATTATTAATATTAATATTAACATAATTATTAGTACTCTTATAGTTAGTTATTATTGTTATTATAATTATTATTTTTGTTGTTGTTATTATTATTATTATTCAATATAATAGACATACCATCAAATAAGCATAATCAATCCCACAAGTTTCACAAAAGGCATACTAGTCCTTACAAGAACTTAACAAAGTTAACTTTTAGTTAACTCAAAAATTCAAGATGTTACAGTGGCGATGGCGGAGGTGGTGGTGGCGGTGGCGGCGATGGCGGTAGTGGCGGTGGTGGCGGTGGTGGTGTGGTGGTGGCGGTGGGATGGTGGCGGTAGGATGGTGGCGGTGGCGGCGGTGGTGGTGGCGGCGACAGCGGCGGCGGCGGTGGTGGTGGTGGTGGCGGTGGTGGTGACGGTGGTGTGGTGGTGGTAGTGGCGGTGGTGGTGGTGGTGGTGGTGGTGTGGTGGTGGTGGCGGTGGTGGCGGTCATAGTGGTGGCGGTCATAGTGGTGGCGGTCGTAGTGGTGGCGGTCGTAGTAGCACCAGGGGCAGCAGCAGCTGTAGGGCGGTAACAGAAGGGGTAGAAGCAACAATAGGGCCAGCAGCAACAAGGACAACATTAGTAGGGAAACAGGTGTAGTAGTAGTAGTAGCAACAGCATTAGTAGGAGAAGGAGTAGGAGCAGGAGCAGGAACAGGAGCAGGAGCAGGAGCAGGAGCAGGAGCAGGAGCAGGAGCAGGAGCAGGAGCAGGAGCAGAGCAGGAGCAGGAGCAGGAGCAGGAGCAGGAGCAGGAGCAAAAACGGAGCAGAGCAGGAGCAAGACAAAACAGGAGCAGAGCAGGAGCAGGAGCAGGAGCAAAAGCATGAGCAGGAGCAAAAGCAGAAGCAGGAGCAGGAGAAGGAGCAGGAGCAGAAGCAGATTCAGGAGCAGTTCAGGAGTAGGAGAAGGAGCAGGAGAAGGAGTAATTAGTAGCAGCAACAACAGTAGCAGGAGCAGGAGAAGGAACAGTTAGTAGCAGCAACAACAGTATCAGTAGTAGTAGTAATAGTATAATTAATTTTATAAATAAGTATTATTATATTTAAAGACTTAACTACATAATTACTAAACTGAAGATCATGTGTAGGTCGGACTCAATTTTAGTTTAGTTTGTTTACTTGTAATTGTAATAGGTCTTTTGTTAGTTTTCTTTTGTAAGTACTTAGATTATGTGTTTTGCAGTCTAGCAAACTGTGAGCCAAACTATAAGTTCGCTCACAGTTTGCTGTTTTGTTCGCCTGACGAGTAGTTTCGTCTGGCAAAACTATATTTCGGCATTACAGTTCGCTGACAGCAAAACTGTCTGCGAAACTATAGACTGCTATATATTGTTTTGTTTCTTCTCATTGTAGGCAAGCTTGCAAAACCCTAATCGATAATCATTGTTGCAAGTTACTATTTCAAGTAGTTAATACACATAATTATTCTTGTGCTTTATGTTATTGATTATCATTGATCATTGTCTTATTATGAATGAGTTCTCATTATGTTCAATCATCTTTGATATTGTTGTTTAGTGTATTTATTGGATATTGAACGATTCTTAATATCATTTGCACTATTCTACGATCACATGGACCAAGAATATGGTATCATAGCCTTAGTGCTCATGATTTGTTGAGTTTCTTTGTGGTTTTTGTTCAATATCTTGTTTCAATCATTTTGGATCACTTATTGGATGTTTTTGATATGGAAACTGATTGAGTTTACCTTGTTTTCTGTTTTGGAAGCCTTGTTAATCATCAAATCTCAAATTCATTGAGTTTTTGATGATTTAAGATTGATTTTGTCTTAAAAAAGGGTTTTGCGATCGATCAGCGAAACTGCTGTTCTTTCAGTGAAACTATCCATCACCTTCCAGCGAAACTACGGGTTATATTGATTTGGAAATTATTCTTTGTTGTTCTGCGAAACTATTCTTTTTGAACGAAAGTTCACCAGTTATTGTGAAGGACTTTCAAGCGAAATTGCTGCCGAAAGTGTGTCTGAACGAAAGTTCAAGCTTGTTTCGTGCGAACCTACCAGCGAAACTAAGCCTGTTGTGACAATCGGCTAGCGAAATTGCTGCCGAAATTGTTAGTGAAACTAACTTCCTCTGCGAAAGTATTAGCGAAAGTAGTTTTCTACGAAAGTGTCAGCGAAATTATCCTTCTTCTTGCCGAAACTACATAAATCTTTGCGAAACTACCATGTCTAAGTTAACATCACTCACTCTTGCCAATCTTAACGGAGATAATTTTGAAGAATGGAATAGATGTATTAAAGCCTTCTTCTTCTACACTGATCACAACCAATGGGAATCAATTATTTCTGGTCCTCACATACCAACGGTTACTATTGGTGATATTGTCTCTCAAAATAAGGACCCATCCTCCTTCACTAAAAAGGATCTGAAATTGATCGACCGCGATCAAAGGCTTTTGGTGCTTTAACTCTTTGTCTGGCTCCAGACATTTACAATCGTTTTGCAGAGCATAAAAATGCTAAATCTCTTTATGATGCATTATTTGAGTTTTATGATGGGAATGCAGATTTGGTAAAGGATAAGAGCATTCAAGCTGAGAAGGAATTCAATTCTTTCATTGGATACAAGAATGAGAGTTTGACAGATCTCACAAATCATTTCTTGACTGTTTCAAGCACCTTAAAGAAATATGATGAAAAGCTTTCCAACAGTGAACAAGTTAACAGGCTTCTAGATTATCTCCCACCTCAATGGAGTCTTCAAATGAGGATGCTTAAAAAAGAAAGAGGATTCACAGACTACAAGGTGATGGATATTATCAATAAGCTGAAATCCTTTGAGTTGGACATGAAGAGACAGGAATTTAACCAGACTATGATGCCCACATCTGGTTTTTCACAACATGCTGCTTTACTGTCATCCGCTGCAAGCTCTCAGATACAAAATTCAATTCAAGGAGGAATTAATACAAGTACTTTTTCAAGTGGAAACAATAGTGTTGGAAGAGATCTGGGAAATTCTAAGGCCAATGTTGAAAGTTCAATCCCATCTAAAACTATGGCTCTATTTGGAATGTTTGTTCAAAGCTATGAAGCACTGGTAGTTGGAGAGTTGAAAGGAAAGGGAATGACTATGGAAGACATGTATCAGGTAGATCCTGATGATCTTGAAGAAACTGATATCCAATGGCAGATGGCCATGTTGACCCTTAGAGCTAGAAGATTTATGGAAAGAACTGGACAGAAGAACTTCGGTGGTCAAATATCTAATTCAAAACTAGGATTTGATGAGTCCAAATTGAGATGCTTCAACTGTAAATAATTAGGACACTTCAAACATGAGTGTCCATCACCAATTGTCACCAATTCGAGCAATTCAGGAGTTCCAAGGTTAACAGCTGAGAAGGAGAAAGAAGATGTGAATCACAAGAAGGAGACTGCATTGATTTCTAACTTCAATTGGAGTGCTGAGGTTGGGGAAACAAGAACTGAGATAAATCATGCTTTGGTTGCTGAGCTTGTTGATGGGAATGAGAAGGATGATGGTGAAGCTAGATTTGATCTTTTCAAGGAATTAAAAAGGGAAGTTGTGTCATCTATGAATGAGAGAGAAGAGAAAGATGTTGGTATAAGGGAAGGTGAATCTACAGGTCTAAGAGAGGTAGGAAGTTCATTCACTGGGCAAAGGAAGGATTGTGATGATGATGATGCCACTGTTGTGGAAAAGAAGTTAAGTACTCCAGTGTGCCAATGTGAAAAGGCCTTAGCTGCTGAAACGATTATGATGAGACTTCCCTATGAGGTAATTCAGGATATGTGCTCATCTGCTTGCAAAATTAGATTATTTGGGATTTACAAAGCTAATCGACTATAATTGATAATGAAAAGGATTTAAAGCGAATCAATGATGAACTTAAAATCAATGAAACAAAATACTTTATTAAATTAAATGAGGCTTTAAAAGAAAATGATCAATTAAAACGAATTGTTTTAGAAAGAAATATTGAGATTAACACTTTGACTGAAAGAGTTGCCCTTGCTGAATTTGAAACAAGCAAACTTCAGTCAAAGTTAGACAAATGGATTATATCAGGAATGAAACATGATGATCTATGTAAATCTCAGAAGGGAGCTAGGATTAAAACGGGATTGGGTTATGAAAACGTAAAGGTTTATCCTCCGCCTAGTACATACTGTTATTCTCCTATGCCTGTTCCTCATCCTTCTAATGATTTAATCAAAACAGATACTAACAGTATGTCTGCAGGTTTAGAGGGTGTTAACTCTAAGCACATTTGTGAAGACTACGACTATGGACCAACTAGTGGGCTTGGATGCAATAGTATTAGTACACCTGATTGTTAGGCGTCTGTGTTAGATCACAAGTCTAGTTTAAATTTTGTTTTTGTTTCTAGTTCTCCTGTAACAGACTCTGTTGTCTCATGTTCTCATGACGGTTCTATTTCATCTTTTAATTCAGTACATTCGGGTGATGTTTTTTGTTCTGATGATGTTTGTGATGCAACTGATCTTTCTGCTAAGTCAACTGGGCAAATTAAAACTAATTGTTTTGAAAAATTCTTTTCTCGTCCCATTCCATCTTTCATTCCATCAAATATGTATTTATCTGATGAAAGAATTACGTCTTCGTCTGAAACTAGTACCAGTGGAACTAGTTCTATTGGTACGTCAGACGAAGATTCATCTATTTTTGTAAATAATTCATGTTCAAATAAACTTTGACCTGTTGGCATGTATGATACATTTAGTGACATTGATTCTAGCATATCTGAATGTGATGAGGAAATTATTATTAATCATATTCTTACCTATCACATCACAGATCTAACCTCATTGTTTTAGGTGTGGTCAAGAGGACCATCTTGTCAAGAATTGTTCTATGTTGCTTAATAGACATCTTAATAGGAATTGTTTTGGAAATAAATTAACAAAATTGGTTAATAATTTCTTTGCAAAAAATCTTCTTCACCAAAAGATAAAGTTGTTCAATCATGGGTTCCTATTGCACCGGGTTAATTTGTTCTTTATTTCATTTCAGGAGTCATCAACTAAGATTATGAACAGTATGTGGCATGTAGATAGTGGTTGCTCCAAACATATGACAGGGTTAAAAGACTTACTAACCAATCATCGAATTATTGACGGAGGATATGTTGCTTTTGCGGGCGACAAAAGGGGTGGCAAAATGATTGGGCAAGGAGAAGTTACCAATGGTTCTTTAACCTTGGAAAAAGTCAACTATGTTCCTAAGCCGACATTTAATCTTCTGAGTGTTTCTCAAATCTGCGATAAAAACATTCCAGTCTTGTTTAAATCTGATGAATGTCTATTTTTAAAATCAGAGATTAATATTCCAGAAGAATTGATTATTATGCATGCTCCAAGAAAACATGACACATATCTTCTTGATATGAACTCCAGCAAGTCAAAGTCTACTATAACTTGTCTTCTTTCTAAAGCTTCAACCTTTGAATCTCTCTTATGGCATCGTCAATTGGGCCACGTTAATTTTAAAATAATAAACAAATTAGTGAAAAACAATCTCGTCCTCTCGAAAGATTTTTCTATTCACGAAAAATGTATAGCGTGTGCCAAGGGCAAAAAACACAAGAAACCACATAAGCCCAAACTTGAAAACAGCATAACTTGTCCTCTCGAGCTGTTACATACTGATTTGTTTGGCCCAATTACCGTTAAATCTATTCCTAAAAAATCTTTTTGCTTTGTTGTTACAGATGATTTCTCCAGATATTCATGGGTGAGATTCCTTGCTCACAAAGGAGAGGTTGCTGAAGAATTATAGAAATTAATTCTATCGACACAATCAGCAAGAGAAAGGTTATGGGTCTGAGAAGTGATAACGACACTGAATTCAAAAATCAGATTCTCATTCCTCTGTGCTCAAAAGAGGATTGTAAGATAGTTTAGTGCCGCTAGGACACCTCAACAGAATGGTGTTGCTGAACGAAAAAATGGCACTCTCATTGAAGCTGCACGTACAATGCTAATAGAATCTACTTTACCCATTATCTTCTTGGCTGAAGCAGTAAATTGTGCTTCATATGTTTTAAATCGAGTGTTGATTGTCAAGGATAAGATGAAGACTCCTTATGAACTCTTTCATAAAAGGAAACCTTTAATTGACTTCTTTCGACCATTTGGATGTTCATGCGCTCTTCTGAATACTCAATCACAGAAAACAAAGTTTGGTGCTGTGTCTAATGAATGTTACTTTGTCGGATACTCTTCTTCTCAAAAGGCCTATCGAGTTTATAACAAGAGAACACGTATCATTCAAGAGTCATTCTATGTTGATTGGCAGGAGTCTAACTCTTCTGATGTTCGATCAGAACCAACATGGTTCTTTGACTCTGATACTGTGTTTAATTCATTCAATCTTCTAGCTTTCGACGATGATGCGTCCACTCCAAATGTTCAAACCATTATTATCTCCTCCACTTCATCACCTGACCATTCTACCCCATCCCCTCACCTGACGATGATGCCATTTCAGTTGATGTTAGTTCATCTTCTCCTTTTCCGGATTCTTCTTCACCAACATCTCCTTCTTCATCACCTACATCCATCCCCTCACAACTTATTCCCTCTCCCTCATCTAATCCTACACAGTCTGTGAGTGAAACTTCTCCTCACACTTTCCCTTCAAACACCGATTACAAAACTTTGAAAGATCATCCTCTTGATGATATTATTGATCTATCACCAATGGTGTTCGGATGCGGAGTCAATCTGGTTTGATTAATATCTGTCTCTTTTCCTGCTTCATCTCTCAAACCATCCCCAAAATGTGTACGCCGCTCTACTGGATCCATGCTGGGTGGAGTCAATGCAATTGGAGCTTCAACAATTCAGAAAGCTTAAAGTTTGGATCTTGGTTGACTTGCCTCCCAACAAATGCCCAATTGGTACAAAATGGGTGTTTAAGAACAAACCAGATGATCGTGGTGGTGTGGTGCGTAACAAGTCTAGATTGGTTGTGCAAGGTTTTGCTCAAGAAGAAGGGATTGACTATACTGAAGTCTTCGCTCCACTTGCCCATCTTGAAGCAATCAGGATCTTTCTCGCTCATGCCGCCCATAAACAGTCCAAGGTCTATCAGATGGATGTTAAATGTGCTTTTCTTTACGGAGACATTAATGAGGAGATATTTGTGTGTCAACCACCAGGTTTTGAGGATCCTGACTTTCCTGATAAAGTCTACAAGCTTGATAAGTCTCTGTATGGTCTTCATCAAGCATCTCGAATCTGGTGTGACCCTGGCACATTATCTCTTAGGCAATGGTTTCTCTTGTGGTACCATCGATATGACTCTCTTCAAAAGGAAGTGAATGGTGAAATGCTTTTTGTCCAAGTTTATGTTGATGATATATTTTTGGATCTACCAATTCAGTATTATGTTGGGAGTTTGAAGAAGTGATGCGTCAACGATTTGAAATAAGTATGATGGGAGAAATGTGCTTCTTTCTTGGTTTGCAAGTTGAACAAAAGCAAGAAGGAATTCTTATTCATCAGGAGAAGTATATTAAAGAAATTTTAAAGAAATTCAAGATGGACGACGCATCTCCAGAAATGACCCCCTTTACCGCTCAGACTTGTCTCACACCTGATGAAAACGGGAAACTTGTTGATCCTCATCACTATAGGTCTATGATTGGTTCTCTCATGTATCTTACAGCAAGTCATCCTGATATCACTTTTGCTATTGGATACTGTGATCGATATCAGTCGGCCCCAAAAGAGTCCCATGAGAAAGAAATCAAGAGAATATTTCGTTATCTAAAAGGATCATCCCGTTTAGGCTTATGGTATCCATATGGAGGGAATTTTGATTTACATGCTTATTCTGACAGTGATTCTAATGGTTGCAGGTTAAACAGAAAATCGGTGTCAGGAGGGTGTCAATACCTTGGTAATTGCTGGTGTCTTGGCAGAGCAAGAACAGACCACTGTCTCTCTTTCTACAGGAGAACAGAATACATTACTGCCTTAAGTTTTTGTTCCCAATTTCTTTGGATACAACTCCAAATGATTGACTACGGAATTAACTTCCTCCGCACACCGTTGTTTGTGATAACGAAGCAGCCATTGGATTGCAAAAAATCCTATTAATAATTCCCGAACCAAGCATATCAAAACTCTGATTCATGCAATTTGTGATGCCCAAGAAAAGGGTTTATCGATATAATACCCATTGACACAAAAAATCAAAAGGCAGATCTTTTCACAAAAATTTTCGATAAACCCCGTTTTTATGAATTGATCTCTATGCTTAGGTTAATATCCTTTTAAACTTACAAAAATAATATATATATATTATATATATATATATATATATATATATATATATATATATATATATATATTATATATATATATAATAAATTTTGGGGAGGGCATTACAATTTTCAGGGTGTTAATTTTGGAAATGACCAGAAATGATTTTATATCCTCAGGATATGTTTTTTTTACATGATTGGTACTTAAGATGAGAAATGATTGTAATTGATGCTGTTATCTGTTTACATTTTTGGAAATGACCAGAAATGATTTTATAATAAAAGAAGCACATATAATGCTCAAACAAACAAATTCGGTAACGATATGCTTGATAGACTCAGCCTGACAAATAAAGTCAGCAAGAGCATTTTAATTTAATTTAAAATATATGCTTAAGGATGTCTGGATTTACGTAATCATCTTGGCCTGCACAAAAACTGAGTCCCGACAAAAAATCGGATTGAGAATTGATCTTTTACCCACCTTGATGCAAATCATATAAACCATATCCTTGGGCCATAATTGGTGTATTTAAGTGTCTCGTGTTTGTGCTTATCTCCTCTGCTGTACGGTGGTACTGACCTGGAGTGATGATCTCCTTTGCTGTACGGTAGTACTAACTTGGAGCTCTCATCGGCACATGATTAAATGGTCATCTCCTTTGTTATACGTAAGTATAGACCTGGAGCTCTCACCTATTTGATCTAATTTGTATCACCTCATCTAAATGATGATTTGATATCCAAATACAATATTCTGATAATAATCACTTGCATACTAATGCACAAACCTTACTCTGTAAAGATCGTTTCAAAATTCAAGAAATCCTGAGGTTGGGTGAGGGTTTTTGCCAAATGATTGTGGGGTCCTAACATTCTAACGCATCCAATAGAACCTTAACAAATCATATGCTATTTGTTGAAAAAGATAAGGCATGGGTTTAAGTGGACAAACATATCTGCAATCGTTATTGATATGTTTTAGAATTTCAAAATCATTCAAAGACTGTGATTAGATTCTGTTATCAATATGATCTCATTACCGATCGATGATCTACTTCATCTTTGTGCTATATTTATCTTGAGGATGTGATCTCCGATCTATCTTGAGCTCTGTTATGTTTGCCTTGTTTTAATAACAACAATAATAATAATAATTGCAGCGAAACTATACTTTCGCTATGTGTTTCGCTAGACGAAATTGCAATTTCGCTTAACATTCTCATTATAACCGATGTCATTTGATCTGAATTTCGTCTGACGAAATTGCAACTTCGCTTAGCGAAACTGCTGTTTCGTCTGGCGAAACTATAGTTTCGCAGTATGCAAAACTATTTGCTATTTAAGTCATTTTGCGAAATTATCTCCTCACACTTTCGCACTTTCATAACTTCCGGCTTCTTAGGGTTTACCCGTAACTTTTTCTGTGCATTAGTAATTTTAGAGTGTTGCTTAGGTGTATTGATTGCTTTCTGTTCGCATGTGAGTTCAAACCTTGACATTCCTTAAAACTTGTTAATAATAAGACATTCTGCATCTCTTTAATTGTCTCTCTTGGTGTCTCTTCGCTGTTCATCCAGCGAAACTACCGTTTATCCTGCGAAACTGAACGAAAGTTCTTCACATTTCAGCGAAACTGTGAGGTTATGTTGTCCATGCGAACCTAACAGTTTCGCCGACCTAGCTTTAGTTTCGCCGGATTTGAACATAAGATTGTACAGTTTCGTCCGGTCGAAACTATCTTTCTTGGTCAGCGAAATTGATATGTTTTATCTACCGAAACAACATTTTTGCCTATCAAAACTAGCAGCAAAACTACATTTTCGCCGGCCAAAACTGTTAGCGAAACTATTCTTTCGGCAAATTTTTTAAATTTTCTTTTATTTTTTTATAATTTTTAATTTCTTAAATTCTTATTCAACTTATCTGGTTTCTTCTTCAGGATCAAATGGCTAACTTAAAGTTCGATGAGCGGAATAATATAACTGCTATTCTGGATGACACATATCCTAAAGCGGTTGGGTTCAGAGACTGCATTAGATGGCTGCAAAGATCACCTATAGCTCATGACATATCTCATTCAACCACCATTTATGATATTCAAATCAGAGATTTTTGGAGATTTGTTGAGTACGATACACGAGGAAATTCACAACGAATTACTGCTAAAGTCCTAGATCATGAAGTGACCATTACTGCTGAGACCTTTTCGAGGATATTGAGACTAGAAGAGGATTCTGGAGATGAAGTTACTATGACAGATTCAGAGGTATTCCAGGCCTTTATAAGCATGGGATATGAGGGACCGTCTTTTGGTTCTCGTAAGGAGATCAAGAAGTCATTTATGTCCAAGGAGTGGAGGTTATTGCTCATGTATTTATTATGTGTCTTAATCACCGTAAAGGTGGTTCCGATGGACTAAATATTGATTGGGCAAAGGCAATGGTGTTATGTTGCAAAGGAGAGAAGGCCAACATTGCCAGACTAATATTTGTCTACATGGCTGAGAACGTGATGGCTTTGATAAAAGGACAAATGGCTGTTATATCCTCGTTTTCTTTAGATGATTTTTGATGATCTTATACCTAATGTACCAAAACATGGTGAGGTAAAGAGGTTGGTACAAATGACCCTCGCATTTTTGCTGACTGTTATGCCATTCGCCACGATTTTAGTGGAAAGATCACCCATCTTTGGGAAATATGTATCCTCCAGAGCGATGGAGTTATATAAATGGGTGGATGAATCAAAAAACAAAAGGGCTGAAGAATCCTGGGTACAACGATCTGAAGCAACAAAGAAAAGAAAAAGATATGCCAA
Source organism: Flaveria trinervia (assembly GCA_025506515.1). Classification (NCBI taxonomy): domain Eukaryota; kingdom Viridiplantae; phylum Streptophyta; class Magnoliopsida; order Asterales; family Asteraceae; genus Flaveria; species Flaveria trinervia. Next base: position 64,019,238 of record CM046453.1, read on the forward strand.
GGAGAAAGATTATGACTTTGAGGAAGACATTACTGAAAAAGCTAAAGAAATAAGTGTAAGGCCCCGTTCCCGGGGACCTCACAGTTGGTCAATCCCAGCAGCTAAAACATTAAACCTTATAATTATACAACTTAAGCAGTGGAAATAATTCATCAAAAACCATTCATTTCATTTAGAACACTATTGTTAAGCAATACATCATCATTTTACTATTACAAAAGAATTGTTTTACTGCATTACAAAACAACAACAACAAAGAGTACAAATAGATGTCAGTCTTTTCCTACCGAGTAGCTTCACCATCGTGTCATCCTCCGCAATAATTACGTGCCAACTGAAAATGTATAAAAGTCAGTGTTGCTGAGTGAGTTCTAGTTTAAGAGTAATAAAATACTTTCTATATGTTGTATATGCAAATACTCTTTTCTGTAAGATACAACTCTGTACTGTATATACGAGCACGTATTAACTATATGAACAAATATTGTCCGTTCTCTTTACTGTATGCCTTGTCTGTTCTGTAAACTTTTATCTTTATCTTTCACTTTCTGTATGGACCAGTGAGCAATACCCCAACTATATGCGTAATGGAAAACAGGTGATGGGCCATCTATATCCCTCGAAAGGGTCAACTATATCCCTCGAAAAGGTCAACTGTATCCCTCGAAAGGGTCAACTGTATCCCTCAAAAGGGTGAACTATATCCCTCGAAAGGGTCAGCTGTATCCCTCGAAACGGTTCGGTGTACTGTGAACAAGGCCAACCCAATCACCCAGGACATGCTACAAAGGTCCTGCCAATCTCAATTGATTGGCCCTGTGTGCATAATACCCGCAGCACAGTTGAGCTAACGACAAGATGGTCATGTACCTCCTGTAAGCTTGCAAGACTTGTTAATATTTTCATTAATGTTCCTCTTCTTTTCTTTATTGCTCTTTCTCTTTATTATTACGATATACTTTACGTTACGATAATAACATACCATGTAAAGTCACATACTATAAGTAATAATAATAATAGCAATAATAATAATAAGGAACAATCATAACCATGCATGAAACATCATCATAAATAAGCCCTGGTCAACCTCGGTCAAAACCAAAAAGCACAGACTCCCAGAAAATTCTATAAAAATTTCTAAGTGCTTAGGCGCTTTGGCACTATTTGGGCGCATGAGCCCTGTTTGGGCGTTTCATCACAATGTAGGTGCACCAGCCAACACTTAATCATTTTATCACTTAGGCGCATGAACTATTCAGACGCATGGGCACTATTCGTGCGTATGAACACTTGGCACATGAGCCACTTAGGCGCATGGGCACTATTGGGGCGCATGGCCCTACACTTAGTCGTCCGACTAATATTTCTAGGCGCATGGCCCACTGTTCAGGCGCATGGGCTATACTTAAACATTTCTAAGGCAATCTTAGGCGCATGGGCTACTGTTCAGGCGCATGGATTACACTTAAATCTTTCTAAAGCATTTTCAAGCGCATGAGCCTTATCTAGGCGCATGGACCCTCTATGTAACATGTTTCTAGTATGTTTTCAAACCCAATCATCGAACCCATCTGTTCTAAGTTTACTGGGTCTATTCTAAACATGAATAACCTATAAGCATTCAAGAATCAACATCCAACATGCACAATATATACAGGTAAACATAGATAAGCTTTGAAAATCATTTTAATACATTTTCAGCCCCAAAGATAGTTTAAAACAAGTAAAAACCAGGGTCTAGAACTCACCTGGTGCAACTTGGGTGTTTCTTCCTTTCTAACCGCTTGCAATTGAGTTCAAACACCTAAAAACAACAGCAAACACCCACACCCGAGCACATACACAAACACATAAGCACATAAGCATATAACTGGAATAAAACCCATCATAAACATTTAAAAAGCACGAATTCCTACCTTGAATTCGACTTCTCTTCTTCTTCTTTTTCTTCAGCCGAGAGTTCCTCTGCTCTCTCTCTCTAAAACCGAAGAAAATGGTGATGTGAAGTGAGGGTGGGCGGCCATGCCCACCTTTACACCAACTTTTGAAAGATTTGTCCTTTTGGACACTTTTAGTCCTTCCACTTGGACTTTATTGCTTTTCTTTCATTTATTCTTCATGTCCTGTCTTTCTAAAATAACTGGGTGTTACAAGTCCACCCCCTTATATAGGTTTCGACCCCGAAACCTGTTGTTCCTCGAACAGATGAGGATAATGCTGCCTCATCTCCTCCTCAGTCTCCCATGTAGACTCGGATCCCTTCCTATGCTTCCACTGTACAAGCATAAAAGGAACCACTTTATTTCTCAGCCTCTTCTCTTTATGGTCGATGATTGCCACTGGTTGCTCCACATAATTGAGCCTTTCATCTACTTCAATGTCCTTTAGTGGAACAATCATGTCTTCATCAGCTAAGCACTTTCTCAGATGAGATACATGGAATGTCGGATGAATTCCACTTAACTCATCTGGTAACTCTAATCTATAGGCCACCTCTCCTACTCGAGCAATGATTCGGAAAGGGCCTATATATCTTGGGCTCAACTTGCCCCGCTTCCTGAATCGGATAATGCCCTTCCAAGGTGAGACCTTCAACATAACCCGGTCACCCACCTGGAACTCAATTGGTCTGCGTCGTTTATGAGCATACGACTTCTGTCTATCTTTGGCTTCCTTCATGAAGGCTTTAATCTTCTCAAGCTTCTCAGTCATAGCCTCGATTACCTCAACGTTCCCTAATTCCTTTAACCAGTATCACCCCAACAACGGGTGTTCTGCATCTTCTACCATATAGCATCTCGTATGGTGGCATGCTAATGCTGGCATGATAGCTATTGTTGTACGAGAATTCAGCTAAAGGTAAGTGGTCATCCCAACTTCCCCCAAAATCAATCGCACATGCCCGAAGCTGCACGTACAATGCTAATAGAATCTACTTTACCCAAATCAATCGCACATGCCGTGCTAATATGTAACCTCGTCCCAATAGCATCGTAGAATTTCTTCCAGATTTAGATGTAAACCGGGTGTCACGATCAGACACAATGGACACCGCACACCATGACGAGTTACAATCTCCTTGATGAACAGGTTAGCCAACCTCTCAGATGAATATGTCTCGCGGATCGGTAGGAAGTGAGCACTCTTCGTCCAACGGTCAAACAATCACTCATATGGCTTCTGATGTTCCACCTTCACTTGCAAACAAGTAAGGCACTTACTCACATACTCCACCACGTACGCTTCATACCCAGCCACCAAAAATCTTTCTTCATGTCTTGATACATCTTTGTGGCATCAGGATGAATGGAGTATCGAGTCTTGTGAGCTTCATCCATAATCCTCACACGTAGATCCCCAAAACGAGGAATCCACACCCGTCAAAATCGAGTTTTAACACCAAATGTGTTTTCACCCAATTCCCTAACCAGACCTCTCATTCTTTCAGAGTTTAGATGATCTTCTTTTAATGCCTCATCTTGAAACTCCTTGACTTGCTTCATTACATCAGAGGTCATGATCAGTTGGTATGCTTTCACCCGAATCGGCTCGGGCCTCTCCTTCCGGCTAAGAGCATCAGCCACCACGTTGGCTTTGCCTGGATGGTAATGGATCTCGCAATCATAATCCTTTATAAGCTCCAACCATCGCCTCTGCCTCATGTTCAGATCCTTCTGCTCGAAGAAGTACTTCAAGCTCTTATGGTTAGTGAAAATGGTGCACTTCGTCCCGTACAGATAGTGCCTCCAAATCTTTAGTGCAAAGACCACAGCTGCTAGTTCCAAGTCATGAGTAGGGTAGTTGACCTCATGAACTTTCAACTGTCGGGATGCATAGGCTATAACCTTCCCTCTCTACATTAATGCAAACCCCAACCCCTAGTAAGAAGCATATGAATATACCACCAAGTCCTCGCTTCGTTTGGTAATGACAAGATAGGGGCTTGGGTCAGTCTGGTCTTCAACTCCTCAAAAGCCCTTCTTGCTCTTCACCCCACATGAACTTTACATCCTTACAGGTCAGCTTAGTCAACGGGGAGGCTATCTTGGAGAAGTCCCGAATGAACCTTAGATAATATCCCGCTAACCCCAAGAAACTACGAATTTCGGATGGCGTCTTTGGAGACCTCCATTGCATCACTGCCTCCACCTTAGCAGGGTCTACCATAATCCCCTCGGGATTTATCACATGACCTAAGAATTGAACTTCGCGTAACCAGAACGCACACTTGGAGAATTTGGCATACAACTTCTCCCTTCTTAAGGTCTCTAACACCTCCCGAATATGATCGGCATGCTCTTCTTCGCTCTTCGAATAAATCAGGATATCATCAATAAATACAATCACTGATTTATCTAACATTGGCCGACACACTCGATTCATCAAATCCATAAAAGCAGCTGGCGCATTGGTCAGACCAAATGACATAACAAGGAATTCATAGTGACCATAGCGCGTGTGAAAAACTATCTTAGGGATATCCCGCTCCTTCACCCTCAGCTGATGGTAACTAGATCAAAGATCTATCCTTGAAAACCAACTGGCACTCTAAAGCTGATCAAACAAATCATCAATCCTCGGTAAGGGGTATCGGTTCTTCACTGTCAGCTTGTTCAGTTCACGGTAGTCGATGCACATCCTCATGCTACCGTCTTTCTTCTTCACAAACAGGACCGGAGCACCCCAGGGAGATATACTCGACCTAATGAACCCCTTATTGAGCAGCTCTTGCAACTGCTCCATCAGTTCTTTCATTTCTGTCGGAGTTAACCGATACGGTGCCTTGGCAACAGGTTGAGCACCAGGTATCAGATCAATTGGAACTCATCTCGTGATCCAGTGGCACACCTGGTAAATCTTCTGGAAACACATCTGGAAAGTCACACACAACTGGTACATCAGATAGTTGTGATGTTGGCGGGTCCATATCCTTTACGTAGGCCAAGTAGGCACTACATCCACGCCTCATGCACTTTCTCGCCACCGCCATCGAAATCACTTTCGGGATCGTCGTGATGCGATCACCATAAACCGTCACCTTATTCCCGTCCGAAGCTGTTATCGGATCATCTTCTTGCGACACACGATGTTTGCTTCATAGGTTGCTAACCAGTCTATCCCTAGTACTACATCAATTCCACCTAGGGGTATCACGTGTAACTTAGCACCAAACTATGACCTTCTAGTTCTATGGCATAGTCCTCTATCACATCAGTAATTCTAGTGGACTTACCGATAGCAGTTTCTACATCGAATGGTGCACTGACCTTTCTACTACTAACAGGCAACTTAGCACAGAAAGTAGTGAAAATAAAACTCCTGCTAGCACCAGAATCAATCAATACAGAGGCACAAGTTTGGTTACTAGAAACATACCTAACACAACATAGGGATCAGCTTTGGCTTCCTCCCGGGTCATAGTGTAAGCTCTAGCACCTGCCCTCTGCCCTCCTTCTTCCAGCTTCTTCTTCTCTGTTCCAGAGCTCTTCACCCTTGGCTTCTTATAGTCTCTAGTGATGTGGCTAGGCTAGCCACACCTGATGCATACGTTCATCCCCATTCTATACTCACCAGTATGCTCCCTTCCACATTTGTCACACCTCGTCAGCCCTGATCTTGACGACACTCCACGGTCGTTCACCTTCACCTTCTTATTGTTTGAAGTATAACCACCACGTCTGAATTTCTTCCCGATTCCTGTTCCTTCCATCCCCACTCGTCCTCTTCACCTCAGCCACCACCACCTCGCGCTCATCATATAATCTACCAGCCAAATCAACCGCCGACCTGAAAATGCTCGACCGGGCGGCGATCATATGCCTATGGATATCCGCTGGCAGCCCCTAGATGTATCTTTTAATCTTTCGTGACAGTGGTGTCACTTGATCAGGCACCAGCCGCGCCATTTCATTAAATTTGGTGGTGTACTGCTGGTGTGTCATCGTCCCCGCCTCCAGCTACAGGAAATCTCTTTCTACCTTGTCCATCTTTCTGTGAAGACAGAATTCCTCAATCATGAACTTCTTCAGTTCAGGCCATCTCATTCTCCCAATGGCCCTGCTACCCTCGGCTTGGACAATGTTGTCCCACCAGCACAAAGCTGAGTCCACAAAAGAGTGAGTAGCATTTCATCTTCAGCTCTTCACGGCACTCCCTGATATCAAGGTCAGCCTCCATTTCCCTCACCCACCGGTGAGCAATAGTAGGAGTGTCATTCCCATCGAAAGTAGGGGGCTTGCATCTCATAAACACCCCATAGTTGCAGCCTCGGGTCGCCTCCGACGCAGGCTCTTCTTCTTCCTCTTCCCTCATCATTAGAGAGAACCGTTTTCGGCTCTGGTTGTTCCCGTCCTCCCGAGGACCTGTTTCTTTCCTTTCTTTCCCCTTCCTTACCGCCTGATCTCTTCGGTCACCACAGACGGTAGAATCATCTGCATGACATGGTGAACCTCTTCCACCACAGCCTCCTTTACTGCGGCTCTCAGATTGGTGCTCTCGTCGCCACCCTCCGGATGAGGGGTCTCTGGTTCTTCATGAACCACTTTCTCAACTTTGGGTCTCCCTCTCTTGGGTTGCGGAGCAGCCCCGTGACCTCCACCACGAGAGGCTTTTGAAGATCTACCGCCAGCCATCCTCAAAACGCACACTATAAGATTCAAACACTAACGCGGTCATTCAAGGTAACATTCAGTTTATGTCAGGTATAGTAAGTGCCTAATTACAGTGGCCAGTTGTGATTAGCCACTTACTTTACTCTTCATACCCCAAGCATCTCCTATCCTGACTTAATCAGTATCTAAATCTACTAAGAGCACATAATCAAATAGCATGCGCACATAATACCGGTTAACATTAGGAAAAGACATACCTGATGGCACGTAGCTACTCGGGCTGACATCCCTCCATTTATCCCATTTTCAATTTAAGTTTAGGTCTTAAAAGTTTATTTGACCCGATTCTCTTAAACTTTGGCTCTGATACCAACTTGTAAGGCCCCGTTCCCCGGGACCTCACAGTTGGTCAATCACAGCAGCTAAAACATTAAACCTTATAATTATTCAACTTAAGCAGCGGAAATAATTCATCAAAACCATTCATTTCATTTAGAACACTGTTGTTAAGCAATACATCATCATTTTACTTCTACATAAGAATGTTTACCGCATTACAAAACAACAGCAAAAAAGAGTACGAATGGATGTCAGTCTTTTCCTGCCGTGTAGCTTCACCCTCATGCCATTCTCAGCAATAATTACCTGCCAACTGAAAATGTATAAAAGTCAGCGTTGCTGAGTGAGTTCTAGTTTTAAGAGTAATAAAATACTTTATATATGTTGTATACGAAAATACTCTTTTCTGTAAGATACAACTCTGTATTGTATATGTGAGCACGTATTAACTATATGAACAAATACTATTCATTCTCTTTACTATATGCCTTGTCTGTTCTGTAAACTTCTATCTTTATCTTTCACTTTCTGTATGGACCAATGAGCAATACCCCAACTATATGCGCGATGGAAAACGGGTGATGGGCCATCTATATCCCTCGAAAGGGTCAACTATATCCCTTGAAAGGGTCAACTGTATCCCTCAAAAGGGTCAACTGTATCCCTCAAAAGGGCAACTGTATCCCTCGAAAGGGTCAACTGTATCCCTCGAAAGGGTTCGGTGTACTGTGTACAAGGCCGACCCAATCACCCAGGGCATGCTACAAAGGTCCTGCCAATCTCAATTGATTGGCCCTGTGTGCATAATAGGGTAGCTAACCTGTAGCACAATTGAGCTAACGATAACATGGTCGTGTACATCCTGTAAGCTTGCAAGACTTGTTAACATTTTCATTAATGTTCCTCTTCTTTTCTTTATTGCTCTTTCTCTTTATTATTATGATATACTTTACGTTACGATAATAACATACCACGTAAAGTCACATACTATAAGTAATAATAATAATAGCAATAATAATAATAAGGAACAATCATAACCATGCATGAAACATCATCATAAATAAGCCCTGGTCAATCTCGGTCAAAACCTAAAAGCACAGACTTCAAGAAAATTCTGTAAAAATTTCTAAATGCTTAGGCGCTTTGGCACTATTAGGTGCATGAGCCCTATTTGGGCCTTTCATCACTATGTAGGCACACCAGCCAACACTTAATCATTTTATCACTTAGGCGCATGAACTATTCAGGCGCATGGGCACTATTCGAGAGTATAAACACTTAGGCGCATGAGCCACTTGGGCGCATGGGCACTATTGGGGCGCATGGCCCTACACTTAGTCGTCCGACTAATATTTCTAGGTGCATGGACCACTGTTCAGGCGCATGGGCTATACTTAAACATTTCTACGGCAATCTTAGGCACATGGGCTACTGTTCAGGCGCATGGGTTACACTTAAACCTTTCTAAGGCATTTTCAGGCGCATGGACCCTCTATGTAACATGTTTCTAGTATGTTTTCAAACCCAATCATCGAACCCATCTGTTCTAAACTTAATGGGGCTATTCTAAACATGAATAACCTATAAGCATTCAAGAATCAACATCCAACATGCACAATACATACGGGTAAACAAACGTAAGCTTTGAAAATCATTTTAATACATTTTCAACCCCAAAGATAGTTAATACAAGTAAAAACCAGGGTCTAGAACTCACTTGGTGCAACTTGGGTGTTTCTTTCTTTCTAACCCATTCGCAATTGAGTTCAAACACCTAAAAACAACACGAAACACCCATACCGAGCACGTACACAAACACATAAGCACATAAGCATATAACAGGATAAAACCCGTCATAAACATTTAAAAACCACGAATTCTTACCTTGAATTCGACTTCTCTTCTTCTTCTTTTTCTTCAGCCGAGAGTTCCTTTTCTCTCTCTCTAAAACCGAAGAAAATGGTGATGTGAAGTGAGGGTGGGCGGCATGCCCACCTTTATAACAACTTTTGAAAGATTTGTCCTTTTGGACACTTTTAGTCCTTCACTTGGACTTTATTGCTTTTCTTTCATTTATTCTTCATGTCTTGTCTTTTTTAAAACAACCGGGTGGTTACAATAAGAGTAGAGAAAGAAAGAAGGTTGAAGAAGAAAGCCGATACTGCTGAATTTGAGAGGCGGTCTAAACAGAGACATGAAGGATTCACTAAAGAAGGGAGGAAATAGGAAACCTTGATGAAGACATGATTCGAAATCTAAATACTTCTTTGGCAAATGAACTGAGCATGATCAAGACTAAACTTACAAACCAAGAGATTAGAGAAAAGCAAAAGGATGAGGTCATAGAGGGTATGAAGAAGATGCTTGTTGATCAAAACCAATTACTGAAGAAGTTATTTAAGGAGATTACATATCTGAAAGCTGCAGCCAGCCTGCCTGATCAACTAACTCAATCTGAGTTAGATGATCTGACTGACACTTCAAAGTATCCATTTCTGAATGTGGGTACTTCATCCAGGGCAGGAGAGGGC
>CM046453.1:64033718-64231621 GCA_025506515.1 Flaveria trinervia
CTGAGTATTTGGTCTGGGAGCAGCCCTAATAGCAGACTCCATGAGTCTTAAAGACTCAGAAGAGGAACTTTCTCTCCACAACTTCATTTTCCTCTCTCTCTTCTCCTCCTCAATCTCCTCAGAAGTCATTCTTCTTTTCCCTTTGTCACTCACAAACCTTTGTGACTCAGGGTGGAGAGAGCTTTGGCCTTCATTGCTTGGTGTAGCTTCCAAGCTCTACCCAGAGAGAGGTTGAGAAGCACCTTCACCAGTAGGTGTCTCAAAAAGAGAATTGATCTCTGCAGTAGTTGTTGGTGATAAGACAGGGCTCTCAGGTTCTGTCACTAGGCCTTCAGTCAAGGTTTCCCCTATGAAACTAATCTTAGGGTCTGCCTCAACATCTAGTTGACCGATGACATTGCCTGATTGCCATAGTCTTCTTCTAAGGCTGAACTCTGTAGTGATCCGGTATTGGATTCTTTGAGCCAACTTGTCAGCTTGTCTTGATTAGCTTGGATTGACAAGTGGCATGCTGACTAAATCCAGACTATCATAGAAGTTCAAGGTATGAAAGTTGAAGATCTCCTGCTGCCCTTGAACTCTAATGATGATTAGGGCTCTCCTGTTGTTGTCATACCTCCACCCAATGATATGATTGGAAGATGGTAGAGATGACATAGCCCTTGGTATCCCTTCCTCAAACAGACTCTGTATGAAGGAGTCTATGTAGTCCACATCAATGTGAACTTGAGGAGGTTGCTGAAAATGTACAATTGCAAGTGAGGACGGTGAGTCCTCAGTGTCCATTCTCTCTGAAAAACTCCCAGGTTATGTGATTGTAATGACTTTCTCCCCTTTTTTGGTAGCATCACCCACTTGCATAGGTGAGCTAGAAGTTAGATCAATCACATCCACAGGTTCTTGTGTTCCTAGTTGAGCTCCTCTTAAAGGTCTCCCAGCTAGTTTGTCCTTAAGATATGAAATCTCAAGTTGTTGATTATTGATTCTGTATTGCAAGGTAGTCACTTGAAATTCAAGGTGACTAACCTTGGAGACTAAATAGGTGCATGTTTAAGACAGTTTTTGCACCTTTAGTCTTAAATTCCCCTCATCTTCATAAGAAGAATCATTGGAGGATGAGATGATTGGACCAGAGTCCTCACTCTCACCACCAGCTTTAGGTTCTTGGCTGCTGGATTTCCTCTGCTCACTGGCAATCTCAGTTGAGATGTCAGTGGGTTGAGTTTTCATGGTTGAGGTCTTAATGATGTAATCACTTTCAAAAGTGAGAGCCTCTTCCATATGGACATCCTGAACAGGTTCAGAAGTGTCCACCTCAGTAGTAGGTGACTGATATGGGCTAGAAATAGGAGCCTCAGAACCACTCATCTCTCTTTGAGTAGGGGAAAAGAAGAGAGAATCATGGTACTCACTGAAACCTAGATCTTCATCAGTGTAGAAGTCAAGGTTGGGGATTGGTTGGTTGAGATCTAAAGGCTAGGGATGGTAACTATCCTTGAAGGTTGATCACTTGAGTGTTGAGACTCAGAGTGATGGCTTAAGGCAGTTTGGCTTATGAGCTCATTAGGCTAAACATGAGTAACCTCAACATTGATCCTTGAAGAGATGGGAGTGGTCTATTCCTTAGGAGAAGTGGGAGCTCTAGTGTCCACTTCTTCCTGTATGGGTTAGTGTATAGGGACCTGCACAGACTAAATAGTTTGAGTAGGGGTTCGTTTGGATTTTCTTTGGTAGGTAAGGGTGATTTGTGGCTGTTTAGGTGGTTGGGATGTAAAAGGTGTGGATTCAACACTAGCTGGTGCTGCTAGGTTGTCACCTTGAGCAATGAGCTCTAACATTTTTGGGACCAGGGTGTTTCTACCCTAGAGAACCCAACAGTAGGCTTTCTCAGTATTTTAAAGATGATGGGCTTTATCTGTCCCAGTTTAAGAATGTTACCTGTTCCCCTTAACTGTGAGCCCAGTTCACAGTTAAAAATGTGCTGGACATATCTAGAGAAAATGTAATATAAGGATTCCAAGTTTGCAAGCAGATTAGTATAAACAAACTGAGAATACCTGAACTTGACCCCCTGAACCATTCCACGGACAATGAAGGAGAGATCCTCAGGAATCTAGTCCCATCCACCATGCTTGTTTGATAAGTTGTGGATAACCACATGGAGCAAAAATTTCCACTGGGATGAGACCTTCCTTTTCCTGAAGGTCTTCACAGAGTAGTCTCCCTCATAACCCATCTGCTCAAAAGAATGATTTATAGCTTCCTTTGGGAAGAACACCTCACCTTCTTCATCATCCAGCTGAAGATGCATGTTGATGATGGCCGGAGTGATGAAGACTGTTCTCCCCTGCACTGTGGTAGACAGTGCCTTCTTCCTATCCATTACGACCTCTTGGCAGGTCTTCCAGACTTCTAGCAGATGATCCTCATAGAGTGGAGGATCAATGGTTAGGGAGGTGAAGTAGTTCGACCAAGCTAAGAAACGGCAAACCTCTGAGAAATGAGGATCTTTCTTAGAGCTTAACTGAACAACCTGATTATGTTGCCTGTGTAACTGCATGGTAAAGTTTGGGTCATTTCTGTGAAGAGGGTTAGCCATTTTGAGAAGCTTAAGGATGAAGAAAAATGAAAGAAAGTAATTTCAGAGAGAAATTTTGGGGTTTTAGGTTTGGAGGAAGAAGCAGATGATAGAAAGAGGGGGGAAACCATTGGGTTTATATGTGAAAAGGATTTCAGATAAAGTTTAATGAAAGAGGATAAACTTTGAAATCCGGATGTCGGTCACACCTCTGAAAAAGTAGTTTACTTTTGCTCAAAAGGTAGTTTTCTTGGAAGTCAAAAAGCTTCCGAAGGTAAATTATCTTCGGAAGTTTTACTGAAAAAGCTTCCGAAGCTAAAATGACTTCGGAAGATTTTCCTAAGGATTCTGAGAATTTTGACTTCGGAAGAAAATTAAGACTTGAGAGTTTTGTTTAAAAGAACAAAACTTTCGAGAGTCAATTTGCTTCGGAAGAAAACTATCCTTGAAAACATATAAGTGCCATAGGAGATCTTAAGCTTCGGAAGACATTTCAGAAATTTCTTCCGAAGGTAAAATACTTGGGAAGTTAGTTGTTTTAAAGGCATAAGTTTCTTCCGAAGTTAAAAACATAACTTCCAAAGGTTCAAATTTTTCATAATTCTATGGAAAGTCTTCAAAAGTTTTTCATCCAAAGAAAACAAGAGCTTATAAAAGTGATGAACTAGACAACTTAGGACACACATATTTTTTAAGAAATAATAAAAATTAGTTTTAAGAAAAACCTACTCAAAGTTTATCATCCCAATAGCTCATACAAGATATTTAAATCTCTATTCATCAAAAGCCTTTGTAAACAGATCAACATATTATTCATTGTGTAAACTTTGACTAGTTTAATTAATACCTTTTCATAATTATCTCTTATTAAATAATACATGATGTTGATATGTTTGGTCCTTGAGTCCTGCATAAGATTCTCTATGATTGAGATAACACTATTGTTGTCTATGTGAATGGGAGTCTCCTTGAAGTTTAACCCATAGTCCAGCGTTTGATTATGAATCCAAAGCACTTGAGCACAACAACTTGCAGCAGCAATGTATTCAGCTTCAACAGTTGATGCAAAGACACAAGATTATTTCTTGCATTGCCATGACACAAACCCTTCCACCAAGAACTGATATCCCCTAGATTTGGACTTTGTAGTTATGTTGCAACCACCATAATCACTATCTGTATAAGCATACAGATTGAAGTCAGATTTTTAGGATATCATAAACCAAGTGTTAAAGCACCTTTATGGTATCTTAGAATCCATTTGACAGTGATAAGTGAGACATCTTAGGGTTGGCTTGATATCTTGCACAGATCAAGTAGCAAACATAATATCAGGCCTGCTAGTATTAAGATACATCAGAGACGCAATCATAGCCCTATATAAGTGTTCATCTACACACTCCCCCTCAAGATCAGGTCCAAGGAGTGGTTTCTAGCTATGGGTGTCTTAGCAATCTTACAATCAGTCATGTTGAACCTCTTGAGTATGTCTTGAACATACTTTGACTAACTAATGAAGATGCCATCTTCAACTTGCTTCACTTGAATTCCCGGAAAAAAATTGAGTTCCCCAATGGTACTCATTTCAAATCTGTCCTTCATCAGCTTCTCAAAGTCTTTGCAGAGGTTTGGATTAGTTGAACCGAAAATGATGTCATCCACATATACTTGAACTAGCAATATGTCATTTCTCTGTCCTTTGATGAAGAGAGTTCCATCTATAGTACCTCTCCTGTATCCATGCTTGCAAAGATACTGAGATAGTGTCTCATACCACTTCCTGGGTACCTAATGCAGCCCATGAAGAGCTTTGTCAAGCTTGCAGACATAATCAGGATGATCAGGATCTACAAAACTAGGTGGTTTTTTGATATACACCTCTTCATCAATCACACCATAGAGAAAAGCACACTTCACATCAAGTTGAAAGAACTTGAAGTTCTTGGATGCAGCAAATACCAGACATATCCTAACAACTTCCAGTCTTGCTACAGGAGTAAAGACATCTGTGTAGTCAACTCCTCCTTCTTGTGTATATCCTTGAACAACTAGTCTAGCTTTGTTCTTGATGATGAATCCTCTATCATCCTTCTTGTTCCTAAACACCCAGTTAGTTCCAATGGTATTCTTCCCATGAGTAAGAGGACAAAGGTTCCAAACTTTTTGTCTTTTGAGTTGAAGCAGCTCCTCTTGCATAGCTTCAACCCAACTTCCATCCTTTAGAGCCTCATCAACTTTCTTGGGCTCTATCTAGGATAAGAAATAAGAGTGAAGACAAACATTTGCTTCATGGGGTTGTCCTCTTGTTCTTACCCCTATGACAACATCTCCAATGATGTTTGTGGTGGGGTGAGACTTGTGGATCCTTAGCTAAGGGATCACAACAAGTTGTTGAGAAAGATGTAAATTAGAGAAATTTAGATCTGGCATAGATTTTCTCCCACCACATTAGTACACTTATCAAGAGAGACTTGATCCAAGAGTGTGTGACATCATTGATGTTGTCATCTATGGAGTGGTTTTCAACATCAAGAAAGTCTTGATCACTATCACCACTACCATCATTGTCTTCTGCATTTGTAGTATCTTTGTTTGGTTATGGAGCCTCTGAGCTGGAATTTCAAGGCATACTAGATGTATCAGCTGAGTGTGTCATTGTGGTGCTGATAGAGACCTCATTTGCAGAAGTAGTCCCAGCTGGAGCTGAAGATGTGTTACTTGAAGGTCTTCTCAGCTCAAATCTTGGATCAGGAGCACCTGTATTTTAATTTTCTGTAGATCCTGAAACAGTCTCACAAGATTGGTTAAAACAGTTGGTAACTAAATCAAGATCAAATAGCCAATCAGGACCAGAACCAGCCACACAGGGTGTGTGTTCATTGAAAGTCACATTGGCTCACTCCTCAACAATTCTAGTTCTGTGATTGTATACTCTGTAAGCCTTAGCTTGGGAAGAGTATCCAATGAAGTGTCTATCATATGATTTCTCATCAAATTTGGTAGTTTGATCCTTGGTATTCAAGATGGTTCAAGGACAACCAAATGACCTAAGAAAACCAATGAAAGGTTTCCTCTTGTGCCAAAGTTCATAAGGAGTCTTGCCATGAGTCTTAACTACTAAAACTCAGTTTTGCACATAACAGGCAGTGTTGACTACCTCTGCCCAGAAGGTGATGGGTAGCTTGGAGTCAGACAACATGGTTCTTGCAGCTTCAATCAGTGTCTTGTTTCTCCTCTTAGCAACACCATTCTACCGAGGAGTCCTGGGAGCACTGTTTTATCTTGTAATACCTTTTTTATCACAAAATGTATCCAGGATTTGGTTCTTGAATTCAGTTCCCCGATCACATCTTATGATTTCGACCTTGTGATCAGATAGATTCTCAATCTTCAAGATGAACTCTTCAGAATCTCAGGAGTCTCATCCTTAGTTCTAAGGAAGAAGACACAAGTGAATCTTGTAAAGTCATCTATGCTCACCAAACAATAAGAGGTCCTTCCTAGACTCATTACAGTGGTGGGGCCAAAGAGATCCATATGTAACAAGTGTAGGGGAGTAGTGATGGAGTTCCTTTCCTTAGGCTTGTGAGATACCTTGTGTTGCTTCCCTTTCAGGCATGCAACACAATGGTAATCACTTGTAAACTCTTTCTTTGGCATTCCAGTTACCAAATCATTCTTAATCAGTCTGTTCATATTATTAAAGTTTACATGACACATTCTTTTATGCCATAGGAAAGACTCATCACTATTTGCTTTAGACAGAAAGCTTTAAACTTCTACAGAGGGAGATGTTTCTTGAAAATCCATCTTGTATATGTTCCCTTTCCTGGGGGCTCTAAGCAGAATATGCTCATGAGGAAGGACCACCTCAGGCTTGAGAACAATGCACTCATGCTTAGTAAAGAGCATGTTATGACTCTGATCACAAAATTGGGATACACTCAGAAGATTGTACCCAAGCTCCCTGACAAAGTTTACCTTTTCAATGTTGAGCTTACCATTTGTGACCTTGCCCCTTCCAGAAATGTAACCACCTTCATCTCCTCCAAAAGCAACTGGCCATCCATCAATACTTTTAAAGTTCTGGAGTAGTGACCTATTGCCTGTCATGTGCCTGGAACAGCCACTATCAATGATCCAGACATTTTTGTTTGTCTTGAGTTGTCCCTGCACAAAGAAAATGATTAGTTACATTTGGAAACCCCAGCCTTACTTGTCTTGGGCTCACTAAGTGAAACAGAAGGTAATGCAACAGTAATAGATCCTATGGTTGTGCTTGGAGGATCTTGAGTTATTGTTGATCGAAAATTCTTAGTCACTTGGTCTTTCTTAGACTTCCACACCACCTTTGGAGTCTTGTACTTGACCTTCAACACTTTGGAAGCTTTTGATACTTCAGAAGTTTTGATGACTGGACCTTTGGAAAAATCTGCTAACACTGAGGCAGACTTCAGTGCTTCGGAAGTATTCCTTCCTTCCTAGACCAATTTTTCTTCCGAAGGCAATTTGCCACTTGCCTTTTTCTTGGTTTGGGAGCTTCCGAAGGAAACATATTTTCCTTCCAAAGCTTTAATCTTCTTAGAACTCTTGGAAGTCTTTGGTTTGATCATGTGAAGAGTACCCTTAGGATTGTATGGACAATCCTTGGCAAGATGATCAGTACTTTCACACATAACACACTCCAGTTTCTTCTTCCCAAGGGCCTTCTGGGAACAAGACTGACTTTGGTCACATCCCTTCTCCACCCTCATCTCCACAGATGCTGAGACAGTCCTTTTGGGTTGGGGACTGTTCTTGGAGTTTGATAGTCCAGGCTGTGTAGCAGTGGTACACAACAGATCAATCTTCTTTTTGGTGCTGAGATGATTTGAACATGAACCAGAACTCTTAGCAGAAGAGTTAAGGTTGATGTCTTTAGTCTTTACCACTTCAAACCCTGCAGAGATAAAAACTTGTTTCTGCTTGGAGTCAAAGATAGCCTTGATCTCTTGAGCCTTCCTTGCTTTCCTTTTGCTCTTTCTGATCAAGTTCTTTCTCATTGACTTGGTCATCACATTCTTCTTCTTCTCCTTAGAAGGATAGTGGCCCTTCTTAGAATCCTTCTCTTCACTCTTCTTAGAGGAATTCTTCACTATCACTTCTTCATTCTCTTCACTCAAAGGATCTATGATAGGAAGCTCATCTTCACAAGTTCCACACCTAGGTGATCTTACAGACAAGATTCTATGTGGAGGAGCTATCTCATTTGATCCTAGTCTCTGCTTGTTTTGATAACACACTTTGTTGTGCAAGGATGAGGATATCATGTTCTTCAAGGTCTCTTCTTTAAGAGCACACTTGTCTGCCTTGGCTTTGCTGATCACAAGCTCAGACTGGCACTCAGTTAGCTTGGTTATGAGATCCTTGATCTGAGTCCTAAAGTTTGTATGCTCATGTTTTAGAACTAAAATAGTTTTCTCTAAGTCCTCTATCTTCAATTTATAATCATTTTCAAACTTTCTAAAATCAACTTTTAAAATGTTTTAGGACTCAAGATCAGATCTCATTTCCAAGTTGTAGGACCTGTATCTATTAACTTTAGCAATGCATTCAGGGGTACAGATATGTTCCAATACCTTGGCTTCATCATGATCTGTCATCAGTTCTTGGTTTGGAGAAGCATCCTCCACCTGAAAGCTCCAGTCAAAGCCTCCATCTTCAATAGCAACAACAACCTGCTGCTTTGGCTTCTCATTCTGGGGAGCTTTGTCGGTGTAGTTGGGTCTGGACTGTGTTTGGCCACCATTTGTTCTAGGTGCCTTACACTCCCTGGCAAAGTGGCCCATCAAGTTACAGTTGTAACACTTGACTTTGTCTTTGTCCAGGCCAAACTTTCCACTGGTTGCATTGCTTGGAAACTTCCTTCCAGTTTGCTTGTAGAACTTCTTGGCTTTATGTGTGAGAAGAGCCATCTACTGGACTATCTCCATGTACTCCAGATCATCTGGATGGGTACAGTCTAGCTTTTCAAGGCTGAAAAGAAAGCTGCCACAACTTTCATCAGAAGACACAAAGGCCTGAGAAGAACTTGTCTCTTGGAATGGGCTTCCTTGAGTGTAGTTCTCCTTTGGTGTCTCTGGGAAGGTGATGAAAGGGACCTTTGGTGAGTTGTCAGGGTAGCATATGAGATGATGTTGGGTTTCCATGCTATCATTTTCAACCACATGTAGGGTTGAACCCATTTGATTGTTGTAGTTACCAGATGAACCTTGCATGTTCATCTCCATCTGGTAGCCACTGAGAATCTTATATCACTCTGTCAGAGTGAGAGTTTTGAGATTCTCAGTCCTCTTGATCACCGTATAGTAGTGTATCCACTGCCTAGGAAGTGAGGACATGAACTTCCTTACAATGTCCCTATTCTCAAAAGGAAATCCTCCATCCACAAGGGTATCCAGAATCTCAACATACCTGAAATATTGCTGAGTCATGGTTTCACCTACTTTGAAGGTGAAGTTTTCAAACTGGTGCTTCAAGAGATCCTTCTTGTTCTCCTTAGCTTCAAAGGAACCCTCATACATCAGTTTCAATGCATCCCACAGTTGTTTAGCTATTTTGCATT
Source organism: Flaveria trinervia (assembly GCA_025506515.1). Lineage (NCBI taxonomy): Eukaryota > Viridiplantae > Streptophyta > Magnoliopsida > Asterales > Asteraceae > Flaveria > Flaveria trinervia. The sequence continues at coordinate 64,042,901 of CM046453.1, forward strand.
TCTTGAAACCTCTGTATACAGAGTTTGGAAGAGCAATATGAAGGGCTATCATGGCTTTTCTATCAATCTCTACTCTCTTCCTGTCTTTATCAGACTAGTTTGCCACAGCCTTGGGGATCATACCAGCACCAGTAGCAGAAGTGGTGCTTGGTATGTAAGGTCCATTCTCACCAGACTCCCACATTCTTGAGTCTAGAGACCTGATAAAACCTTCCATTCTCAGCCACCGGTGTCAAAGTCATCAAGAGTGATCAGTGGGGATTTGTTCATGGTTCCAGTTTCCATATCAGTCTTGGAAATTGCTGCCACTTGAAAAGTTGAGTATTTGTGTGTGTGAGGGATCTTAAGATGGTAAGATCTTATATCAAGAGCCTGTAATGCTCTAATACCAAATGCAGGACCGTTGAAGGGTGGTCAAATACAACACAACAACACAAAAAGGAGAGTAACTAAACTTAATCAAACAGTGAACTAGATTAACCACAAGTAAAAACACTAAGAACACAAGTAATTAAGAGACAGAACATAAGAGCAAGATACACAAGGAGATGGTTTTCAAGGTTGTAGTATATTGCTTTCTCAATATTCTATTACAAGTGTTACAAAGCATGAAGATAAAGTTACAAGAACATGAGATACTTATACTACATCCTACAGCCGGCCATACTATGAAAGCCAGCTGGATACAATTGACTAGACACAAACACAAAATCAATCGTAGAGTCAAAAAGGCAGATTGCCTTTTTGACTTTGTGACTATGACATGCCGTAGACCACATCCTTATCTATTACAAAAAAGATAAAGTACATGAAGTAGAAAGTTACAGACTCAAGACCTTAATGTACAGTTACCAAAAGCATGGACTTTTTCACCAACTCATGTATGTTGGTGACTTTATAGAGTTGCAGTAGAAAGGGTCCTATAACACCCGTTTATTTATTTATTTTGAAGCCGGCGAATAAAGAAGAAAAGAATAAAGTCCAAAGCCGAAGGACCAAACTCGCCAACGAGAGAAAGTAGGGCATGTGGTGATATTTGTAGGGAGAGGGCAGCCATAACCCTCTCCCCCACACCCCTATTTTCAGCAAACAAGAAGAGGAGAAGAGAGAAAGAAGAGAAAAAGGGAGAAAAGTTAGTTCATGTTGATTAGAGTGAACAAAATCGTTGAGAAGCGGTCAAATCGAAGCTCCTCTCGTTGTGGTCGTTTGTGTGAGTTCTAGGACCCCTCTTTTACATGTGTTTGAATGATTTGGGGCTGGAACACATATGACAATCAGGTTTTTGAGTGTGTATGTGTTTGACCCGTTGTGTATGTGTGTGTGAGTGTATGATTCGGTTGGGTCTTGCTTTTGAGCTTGTGTGTGTTTGAATGGTGTCGTGGTATACATTCCTAAGGTTTAGGATAGTTGATTTGGGCTTAGAATGGTTTTAGATGAGCTTGAAGGTCGAAAATGGCAGATTGGGTTCAGGATGAACTGCATTATGTACCAGCTAGGGCTAGGCGACCGACTGGAGGCCATACGACCGAATGAGGTGCGATTGGGGTTCATTCGCACGATTGAGAGCTCATTCGCACGATTGGGTCCAGTCGCATGGGGAATCATGCGACTGGGGGTCCAGTCGCATGGGGAATCATGCGACTGGGGGTCCAGTCGCATGGGGAATCATGCGACTGGGGGTCCAGTCGCATAAGTGCTTATCCGCAGAGATCCATTCGCATGATTGGGTGTTCATTAGCATAGGTGTTCTTCTGCATTGGTTCAATCGCATGATGCTCAGTCGCATGGAGGCCATGCGACTGAGGGTGTCCATATGCCCTAATAGGGTTGTTGCACCCGAGGAAAAGTGTAGTTTATGTACTGACATTCGGGGGAAAGTGTAGATGTATATTTTGACGTGGAAGTTCCCGTAAATTTATGTGAGATGACTGTTGAGGCTTTAGAGAGCATGCTAGGCATGATGATGATGATGATGTTGCATGATTATGCATGTTATGTATGTATGATGTTGCCCTGTATGATGATGATGACTGTGTATGTTATGTTCCTTATTATGATGTATGTTTATCTTTCCTATGGCTTTACGTGTTATGTTAATGAATGAATGAAAATATTAGTAATGTAAAGTGGAAGATAACACAAGAGGAACATGAAGTAAGAATGCATGCATTAATTAATGATGAAAGTAAAGAAGTCTTACAAGCAATATATGTCGGGACATGCCATTAAAAGGTGTTAGCCCAACGGTGTGCGGGTTCGCTACCCTAGGAGGATGCATATCGGGGTCTTTCTTTGTGATTGACCATATGTATGGAACCATTGTTGCTTGCCTTAGGTACTGTGACTAGAGGTACTGGGCACTGTGAATGAAGGTCTATTATAGGCTTAGGTCCAGTACCATGAGCATGAAGGGCATAGCACATGGCAATGGTATACCTGAACTTTATCTTAGGTACTATGGCCAGAGGTGCGGTGCACCGTGAATGAAGGTCTATGATAGGCTTAGGCCCAATATCATGAGCATGAAGGGTAAAGTTCATGGTGATAACGAAAGGAAAAGATGTAATGATGAACGAACGAATGAAAGAAAGAATGAATGAATGAACGGAAGTTAATGAATGATGAAGATAATAATGATATTATCTATGTGTACTTATGTTGTATGATCGCATGAAAGCAAAGAACGGTTTTAACGAAACAAAAGTATGTATTATTTTATAAAACTAGAACTCACTCAGCAACACTGACTTTGATGTGTTTCCAGTTGGCAGGTAATGATTGCTGAGGATGGCACGAGGTGGCTACTCAGCTCTTTTGGGATGGCATCCATTTATATAATGCTTTTGTGATGTAATGAAACATGTATTTTGTAACTGATCAACGATGTATTATTTTGTAAAAGCTACTATATGAAATGAAATGTCATTTTTGAATGTTTCCGCTGTATATTTTTGTAAGATAAATAAAAATGTATGTTTTATGTGCAATGATTTACCAGGTGTAAGCGTCCCGGGAATGGGGCCTTACAAGTTGGTATCAGAGCCAAAGTTAAAGTGAAATGGGTAAATTTTCAAAATAAACCTTAACTTAAGCTGAGAATGAACGGAAAGGGAAGGGATGCCAATCTGAGTAGCTACATGCCATTAGGTATTTTTGTACAGTTAACCGGTATTATATGCACATATGATGTGCTATGTGTTGTTTGTGGATTTAAAACTGATTTGGTCAGGATATGTAATGCTCAGGGTGTGAAGAGTAAACTAAGTGGATAATCACAAATGGCAACTGTAATTATGGACTTACTATACTTGACATAAACTGAGCTATTCCCTCGAATGACCATGTTGGTGTTTGAATCTTTCAGTGTGCGTGTGAATCGCTGGTAGTAGATCTCCGAAAGCCTCCCGCTGAGGTGGTTGTGATGGGCTTGTGCTGAGCCGCGACCCAAGAGAGGAAGACCCAGAGTTGAAAAGGTGGTTCCTGAAGAACCGAGACCCTCATCCGGACGGTGGCGATGAGAGCGCCAATCTGAGAGCCTTAGTAAAGGAGGCTATTGTAAAAGAAGTTCATCAGGTCATGCAGACGATCTTACCGCCTGTAGTGATTGAAGTCATCAAGGTTGTACGAAAAGGGGAAAGAAAGGAGAGAAACAGGTCCTCGGGAGGACGGGAACTACCAGAGTCGGAAACGGTTCCCTCTGATGATGAGGAAGAGTAAGAAGAAGAGCTGGCGCCGGGGACGGCACGAGGTTCTAATTACGGGACGTTTATGAGATGCAAGCACCCTACTTTTGATGGTAACGACACTACTACTGCTGCTCACTGGTGGGTGAGGGAAATGGAGGTTGTTCTTGATATCAGTGAGTGCCAAGAGGACCAGAAAGTGAAGTTCTCTACCCACTCTTTTGTAGACTCGGCTTTGTGCTGGTGGGACAACATAGTCGAAGCCGAGGGTAGTCGGGCAATCGGGAGGATGAGATAGTCTGAACTGATGAAGCTGGTGATTGAGGAGTTCTGTCCTTATAGGGAAATGGATAAGGTTGAGAGAGAATTCCTGCAGCTGGACGCGGGAACCATGACACACCAACAGTACACCACCAGATTCAATGAGATGGCTCGTTTGGTGTCGGATCAAGTGACACCTATGTCTCGAAAGATCAAGAGGTATATTCAGGGTTTGCCAGCGGACATCCGCAGGCATATGATCGCTACCCGGCCGAGCATGTTTAGGTCAGCAGTAGATTTGGAGTGGAGATTATATGATGATAGGGTCTTGGTGGTGGTGGCTGAAGGTGGCGGGAAAGGTGGTGGTGATCAAAACTGGCAAGGGAAGAGGTTTGGTCGGGATGATACCTCGATGGGTAAAAAGAAGGCACGGGTGGATGACCGCCGTGTGGTCGCATCGGGTGTGGGTATGAAGAAGTGTGGTAGGTGTGGGAGAGAGCATAGCGGGGAATGTAGGTTTGGGTCAAACTTGTGCTTTAAATGTGGGAAGGCGGGGCACATGGCAAGGGACTGTCGTACGGTCCTGTGCTTTAACCATGGTGAAGAGGGTCACATAAGTAAGGATTGTAAGAAGCCGAGGGCTGAGCGTTCCGGGGTAAAGAATACGGGAAGTGAAGGGCCAAGAGCGAGCGCCAGGGCATTCACCATGACACAAGAGGATACTAGGACGGACCCTGATGTTGTTTCCGGTATGTTTCTAGTCAACCAAACTTTAGCTTCTGTGTTATTTGATTCGGGTGCCGGTAAAAGTTTAATTTCTGCTGCTTTCTGTGCTAAGCTTCCTGCTAGTAGTAGATGTGTTGATGCGCCCTTTGATGTAGAAACTACCATAGGTAAGTCTACCAGGATTTCTGAGATGATAGAAGGTTGTGACGTAGAACTAGAAGGTCACAAGTTCCTGTTAGACCATTTGTAATGACCTTAGGCGGGTTTGACGTAGATCTTGGGATGGATTGGTTGGCGGAATACGAGGCGAACATTGTGTGTCGCAAGAAGATGATTCGGTTGACAGCGCCTGACGGGAATACAGTGACGGTTTATGGTGATCAAGTCACGACGATCCCGAAAGTAATCTCAATGGCGGTGGCAGGAAAGTGTATGAGGCATGGATGTAGCGCCTACTTGGCTTATGTAAATGATGTGGATATGCTAGCACCATAACTGTCTGATGTACCGGTTGTGTGTGACTTTCCAGACGTGTTCCCAGAAGACCTACCAGGAGTGCCACCTAACAGAGAGATCGAGTTCCAAAGATCTGATACCTAGTGCCCAACCTGTTGCCAAGGCACATATCAGTTGGCTCCGGAGGAGATGAAGGAATTGATGGAGCAGTTGCAAGAACTGCTTGATAAGGGGTTCATTAGACTGAGTATCTCTCCTTGGGGTGCTCCGGTCCTGTTTGTGAATAAGAAAGACGGTAGCATGAGATGTGCATTGACTACCGCGAGTTGAACAAGCTTACGGTGAAGAACTGATACCCCTTACCAAGAATAGATGATTTGTTCGATCAGCTTCAAGGTGCCAGTTGGTTTTTAAGGATAGATCTTTGATCTGGTTACCATCAGTTCAAGGTGAAGGAGCAGGATGTTCCTAAAACAGCTTTCCGCACATGTTATGGTCACTATGAGTTTTTTGTAATGTCTTTTGGTTTACCAATGCGCCAGCTGCTTTTATGGATCTGATGAACCGTGTATGTCGGCCAATGTTGGATAAATCAGTGATTGTGTTTATTGATAATATCCTGATTTATTCGAAGAGCGAGATTGAGCATGCCGGTCACATTTGGGAGGTGTTGGAGACGTTGAGAAAGGAGAAGTTGTACGCCAAGTTCTCCAAGTACGCGTTTTGGTTACGTGAGGTTCAATTCTTAGGTCATATGGTGAATCCTGACGGGATTATGGTGGACCTGGCAAAGGTGGAGGCAGTGATGCAATGGAAGTCTCCAAATACGCCATCCAAGATTCGTAGCTTTTTGGGTTTGGCGGGCTACTATAGGAGATTCATTCAAGACTTCTCCAAAATCGCTTCTCCACTAACTAAGTTGACCCGGAAGGATGTGAAGTTTGTATAGGGTCAGGCTCAAGAGAAGGCGTTTGATGAATTGAAGGCGAGATTGACTCAAGCTCCTATTCTGTCATTACCCGATGGAAGTGATGATCTGGTGGTTTATTCTGATGCTTCCTATTCGGGGTTGGGGTGAGTGTTAATGCAGAGAGGAAAAGTTATAGCCTATGCATCCTGACGGTTGAAGATTCATGAGGTCAACTACCCTACTCATGACTTGGAGCTAGCAGCCGTGGTCTTTGCGCTAAAGATTTAGAGGCACTATCTTTACGGGACGAAGTGCACCATCTTCACTGACCACAAGAGCTTGAAGTACTTCTTTGGGCAGAAAGATCTGAACATGAGGCAAAGATGACGGTTGGAGCTTATAAAGGACTATGATTGCAAGATCCATTACCATTCGGGCAAAGCCAACGTAGTGGCTGATGCCCTTAGTCGAAAGGAGAGGCCCGAGCCGATTCAGGTGAAAGCGTATCAACTAATCATGACCTCTGACATGATGAAGCAAGTTAAAGAGTTTCAAGATGAGGCACTAAAAGAAGATCATCATAACTCTGAAATAATGAGAGGTCTGATTAGGGAATTGGGTGAAAACACACTTGGTGTTAAAACCCGATTTGAACGGGTGTGGATTCCTCATTTTGGGGATCTACGGGTGAATATTATGGATGAAGCTCATAAGACTCGATACTCTATTCACCCTGGTGCCACGAAAACATACCAAGATATGAAGAAAGATTATTGGTGGCCGGGTATGAAGCGTGATGTGGTGGAGTATGTGAGTAAGTGTCTTACTTGCTTACAGGTGAAGGCCGAACATCAAAAGCCATATGGGAAGACCCAACCATTGGATATACTGGAATGGAAGTGGGAGCACATCACCATGGATTTTATTATGAAGTTGCTGCGTACTCCAAAAAGGTATGATGCTGTATGGATGATTGTCGACCGTCTGACGAAGAGTGCTTACTTCTTACCGATCCACGAAACATATTCATCGGAGAGGTTGGCGGATCTATTCATCAAGGAAATTGTAACTCGTCATGGTGTGCCAGTGTCTATTGTATCTGATCGTGACACCCGGTTTAAATCCGAATTCTGGAAGAAATTCCACAACGCCATGGTGACAAGGTTACATATTAGCATGGCTTATCATCCCCAAACTGATGGTCAGTCAGAAAGGACCATTTAGACATTGGAAGAATGCTTCGGGCATGTGTGATTGATTTTGGGGGAAGTTGGGATGACCACTTACCATTAGCTGAATTCTCATACAACAACAGCTATCATGCCAGCATTGGTATGCCACCATACGAGATGCTATACGGTAGGAGATGCAGAACACCTGTTTGTTGGGGTGATATTTGTCGGAAGGAGTTGAGGAGCGTCGAGGTGATTGAGGCTACGACTGAGAAGCTTGAGAGGATTAAAGCCTTTATGAAGACAGCCAAAGATAGACAAAAGTCCTACGCTGACAAATGACACAGACCGATTGAGTTCCAGGTGGGTGACCGGGTTATCTTGAAGGTCTCACCTTGGAAGAGTATCATCGATTCAAGAAGCGGGGCAAGTTGAGCCCAAGGTACATAGGCCCTTTCCAATCATCGCTCGAGTAGGAGAGATGGCCTATAGATTAGAGTTACCGAATGAGTTAAGTGGAGTTCACCCAACATTCCATGTATCTCATCTAAGAAAGTGCTTGGCCGATGAAGACATGATTGTTCCACTGGAGGATATCAAAGTAGACGAACGGCTTATTATGTGGAGCAACTAGTGGCAATCATCGATTGAAAGAGAAAAGGCTGAGAAATAAAGTGGTTCCTCTTGTGCGTGTACAGTGGAGCACAGGAAAGGATCCGAGTCAACGTGGGAGACTGAAGAAGAAATGAGGCAGCATTACCCACGCTTGTTCGAGGAATAATAGGTTTTGGGGATGAAACCTATTTAAGGGGGATGGACTTGTAACACATGGTTATTTATTTATTGTGAAGCCGACGAATAAGAAGAAAAGAAATAAAGTCCAAAGCCGAGGGACCAAACTCACCAACGAGAGAAAGTTGGGCATGTGGTGATATTTGTAGGGAGAGGGAAGCCATAACCCTCTCCCCCACACCCCCATTTTCAGCAAACAAGAAGAGGGGAAGAGAGAAAGAAGTGAAAAAGGGAGAAAAGTTGGTTCGGGTTGATTAGAGTGAGCAAAATCGTTGAGAAGCGGGTCAAATCGAAGCTCTTCTCGTTGTGGTCGTTTGTGTGAGTTCTAGGACCCCTCTTTTACATGTTTTTGAATGATTTGGGGCTGGAACACATCTAAAAATCGGGTTTTTTGAGTGTGTGTGTGTGTTGACCCGTTGTGTATGTGTGTGTGAGTGTATGATTCGTTTGGGTCTTGCTTTTGAGCTTGTGTGTGCTTGAATGGTGTTGTGGTATTCATTCCTAAGGTTTAGGATGGTTGATTTGGGCTTAGAATGGGTTTAGATGAGCTTGAAGGTCGAAAATGGTAGATTGGGTTCGGGATGAACTGCATTATGTACCAGCTAGGGCTAGACGACCGACTAGAGGCCATACGACCGAATGAGGTGTGATTGGGGTTCATTCGCACGATTGAGAGCTCATTCGCACGATTGGGGCCAGTCGCATGGGGAGTCATGTGACTGGGGGTCCGGTCGCATAAGTGCTCATTCGCATTAGCTTCATCCGTAGAGATCCATTCGCATGATTGGTGTTTATTCGCATAGGTGCTCTTCTGCATTGGTCCAATCGCATGATGCTCAGTCGCATGGAGACCATGCGACTGAAGGGTGTCGATATGCCCTAATAGGGTTGTTGCACCCGAGGAAAAGTGTAGTTTATGTACTGACATTCGGGGAAAGTGTAGATGTAAGTTTTGATGTAGAAGTTCCCGTAAGTTCATGTGAGATGACTGTTGAGGCCTTAGAGAGCATGCTAGGCATGATGATGATGATGTTGCATGATTATGCATGTTATGTATGTATGATTTGCCCTGTATGATGATGTTGACTGTGTATGTTTGTTCCTTATTATGATGTATGTTTATCTTTCCTGTGGCTTTACGTGTTATGTTAATGATGAATGAAAGTATTAAGTAACGTAAAGTGGAAGATAACGCAAGAGGAGCGTGAAGTAAGAATGCATGCATTAATGAATGATGAAAGTAAAGAAGTCTTGCAAGCACTGTATGTCGGGACACGCCATTAAAAGGTGTTAGCCCAACGGTGTGCGGGTTCGCTACCCTGGGAGGATGCACATCGTGGTCTTTCTTTGTGATTGACCATATGTATGGAACCATTGTTGCTTGCCTTAGATTCTGTGACCAAAGGTGCTGGGCACCGTGAATGAAGGTCTATTATAAGCTTAGGTCCAGTACCATAAGCATGAAGAGCATAGCACATGGAATGGTATACCTGAACTTTATCTTAGGTATTGTGCCAGAGGTGCAGTGTACCGTGAATAAGGTCTATGATAGGCTTAGGCCAGTATCATAAGCATGAAGGGTAAAGTTCATGGTGATAACAAAGGAAAAGATGTAATGATGAACGAACGAATGAAAGAAAGAATGAATGAACGGAAGTTAACGAATGATGAAGATAATAATGATGTTATCTATGTGTACGTATGTTGTATGATCGCATGAAAGCAAAAAACGGTTTTAACGAAAGAAAAGTATGTTTTATTTTATAAAACTAGAACTCACTCAGCAACGCTGACTTTAATGTGTTTCCAGTTGGCGGGTATGATTTCTGAGGATGGCACGAGGTGGCTACTCGGCTCTTTTGGGATGGTATCCATTTATATAATGCTTTTGTGATGTAATGCAACAATGTATTTTGTAACTGATTAACGATGTATTATTTTGCAAAAGCTACTATATTGAAATGAAATGTCATTTTTGAATGTTTCCGCTGCAATATTTTTATAAGATAAATGAACATATATGTTTTATGTGCAATGATTTACCAGCTGTTAGCGTCCCGGGAACGGGGCCTTACAGGTCCAGCTTTATGGAAAGTACATCAGATAAAGCATGTTGATAAAAGTCTTCGGAAGAAATCTGTCTTCAAGTGTTGAGCTTCAGAAGACTTTGTCTCCGAAGCTTCGAATACTTCATCTTTGGCTTCGGAAGATTGGTCTTGGCTTCGGAAGATTTCACACTTAGAATATTTTTGTTACTTGTGTGAAACTTCCGAATTATTCTTCTGTAGTACTTATGCAGCATGCATGCAGAAAGAATTTGGTTGCTTCAGCCTCTATACATATTCTCTATAGATATATATAATGTATGTATTATATATGTATGTATGTGTATATATATATATTATTATATATATATATATATATATATTATATATATATGTATGCATGTATATATATGTATGTATATGTATATATATGTATATATGTATATATGTATACATGTTATATGTACATACATACATACATACATATATACATACATACATACACACATATATATACATATATATATATATATATGTAGGTATGTATATATATGTATGTATGTATATCTTTGTATGTATATATATATGTATGTATATATCTATGTATCATTAGATAATTTATCATGTTTGATTACCCTTTGGAAATGAAATGAATCATGTTGTTTGTTTGATGGACAAAATATAAAGGAACGAAATACAAAAATGATTACGGTAATGATGGCCAATGGTGGTAGTGCTTATGGGAGTGGTAAGCGTTGGTGGTGGATGCAGTAATTGTAGTAGTGGTGAGGGTGGTTGCGGTAGTGGCTGGCAACGACGGTGGTGGTGGTTATGGTGTAGGTGGTGGTTGTTGGTGGTAGTGGGGGTTGTCGGTGGTTGTGGTGGTTGCTGGTGGTGGTAGTGGCTAGTGACGACCGACCTTGGTGGCTACCGGTGATGGTGGTGGTAACTGTGGTGGTTGGTTGTGGTGGCCGGTGGTGGTGAGGATGGTTACCGGTTTTGGTGGTCGTGCATGGAGGTGGTGGCTGGTGACGATCGATCATAATGGCTGGTGGAGATGTTGGTCAGTAGTTGTAGTGGTGGTAAGTGGTTGGTTGTGGTGTTGGGTGGTGGTGTTGCTTATTATGGATGGAAGAATGAATTGAATGAGTAAAAAGAAAGATTGGGGGAGGAGTGGATGAAATGAATTAGAGGAAATGAAATTATATATGTAGGGTTCATTCTGTTATGTTTACCAACCAAACATATATTTACCATTTGCTCTCAATAATTTATTTTATTCCGCCTTTTATTTCTGCGTACCAAAACAAAAACAACATGAAAAAGAAATGTTAGCCCCTTTAATTAGAAAATCTAAAAAATACTTTTACAACACAATATCAACTGAATTGTTTTTATTTCCATCACGTTTTATTTTTCTTTTTCATGGGTCATTTTTCGAAAAAGATTGGGGTCCACATAAAATCTCTTACTATAGGGTCTATATGATATGCAAATATCAGTGGGTTTACTTGACCCCATTCTCCAATACCTATCAATGTCAATACATAAACATGCTTCAAATGAAATACTTAATTACAACACATTTGATAATTTGATGTGTTATATATAAGTCTAATGATTTATAAAAATCATATCTACATTATTTCTAAACTTAATTATATGAACAATGCAAGGGCATCTTTGGAATTTCAAATGTGCTTGCGTTGCTTGTTTAAGACTTGAGACATCCAAGAGTTATAAGTCATGTGTTAGACATGTGTTAAACATGTACATTTTGATAGACATTGGTTTGGTATATACTCTATTGTGGTTATTTTGGTTGTTTGCCCTCATCTAGAACTTTGTTTTTGATAAATGGATCCCCCTCTCTCATGAATTAGACATCAGTCTAGGTTTACGGTAATACGACCCGCTTTCATCTTTCTTGTTAAGCATTAAATATGTATATAAGAAAATCATAAAATCATTTCGTGTTAAAAACTTGTTTGTTCATGCTATTATCCAAAATATCTAGTTAAGAAATAATGAAAAATCAAGATACTGAACATTGATATAGCTTCTGCCTTACTTGTAGGACCACTTCGATTACCATCGTGATATATGCTTAAAGTGTGACATCATTTCGATTGTATATCTTATCACGTGTCACTCACCTTGATTAATTGTTTACCTTATTTAATTGTTGAGGAACAATTTGAGTAAAAATAGTAAAATCAGACTTCAGAGGTACAAGCAGGATTGCTCTCACTGAATGGAGGGTATAATTTGGAGAAATTTTAGGCGTACCGTAGGAATTTTGGAGAAAACCCGACCTATATGTCACGGTTTGGTCTAATAATGACCATTAGGTCAGGTGTAGAAAGTAACCGTCACGTATGAGCCAAACCGCAATGTTTAGGCTTCAGAGAATGTTTTTACACATAATGATTGTTTTTACACATAGGATTGAGTTAATTATTGAACGTTGGGTGTTAGTTATTTTTAGAGTTGGATTTTAGGGTTTTGGTGGTGGTGTATATGTCACGGTTTGGGCAAACTATGACATATTGAGTTTAGTTTTTAATTTTTTTAAATCATACTATACTAGTTTGTGTTTATTTTTTAATCATGTAAACCGTGACGTTTGAAAGATGCACAAAAGATATTTGATTGCTCTCTTATATAGTAAGCTTTATGCTCTTTTTATTGTGATTATTTTTATTTTATCACATGGTTGGATCTAATCGTGACATATCTGGTATAATATTTATTTTTTTTAATCATGCTAGTTTATGTTTAATCGTCATCGCTTAACCTCGTCGAAAACCCTAAAATGAATATTGACATTATCATAAACATCGGTTGTGTTTTTTATTTTATCATATTACGAGTTTGTGTTTTTGTGACGTTACGAATTTACATATAAAAACCGATATAAAAATTATTATAAACATTATACATAATTACATAACAAGTCGGTTCATACATTAACAAAATTACAAACATTGTATATACTTACCATTGCAAACAACCAAACCAAACAAACACAATCAAATATATAAATACAACAACCAAACACAATCATCATAAATGCAATAAAAGCATTATAATTAAAACTGCATATAAATACGATGAGTTAGTACATACAAAAAGAAAAGAAATACAAACAAAATATAACTATCTAACCCGCCATGTCATCATATTCAGCCTGACCTGACCCGCTCGCGCCAGAGGTGCTAGCATCGTCATGCCCTAACCGTCTGGATGGCTGTGACAACAACAGCGTACCAGACCGCATAGTCTACGACCATGTGCTATATGACCCATTCCATCATATTCTCCATACGTGTGAGCCGGTCGACCATCCTCGTGACCCTGGTGCGTGTGTCCTAAAGTGTATCAACTATTTGAGCAGGCAACCGCACGGAATGGTACACGCACTAAGGATGTTGCGCCGGGTCCTAGTCGTCCGGTAGATGAATGTGCTCATCCTCCCCGCCACCATCCGGCCGGTGAACCTGGACCTTGACCCCTACCAACTAGGGGGAGGGGGGTTCTTGCAACGATCTAGGCTCCCATGCACAAGCTCATGGAATCTCTACACCAGGTGCCACGTGTCGTCCCTAAACCTCTAGGCAATCCTCATCCCAGTGGCGGTTTGCTATCCCACCAGGCGCACAAGAGTTGGTGGTAGTGAAAGCTAGGACATGGCATGTTCGTATCCTAGGCCCCGAGCGATATGCGCCATGATGGTGCTGTCTACTAATGATCCTCACGCCTGCTAGTGATAGTAGCTGGTGAAGTAATCCGTAAGAGGATGCATGAGGTGGTAGTGTCAGTATGTGAGTATACACCGAAGAAAGAAGAGGTCGGCGATGCTGACCCTGTCGGTCCCCACTCCACGTTCAGCACGACCGACGTGGCGATCAATCGGTGAATATAACGATAGAGAGGGTCTTGTATGCGAGAGACCCTCGAATCACCATTGTACGGTCCATCCCCTATCACAGGCCATCGGACCTGATCTACGTCATCAGCCCCCAGAATCAAAGCCGTGGTGTAAATCGGCTCTCGGGTTTCCTACTTAGTGTAAAGGTTGCTGACAACAACGAACCTCCTCAAGGACATGCTCAGCAGGATGCCAAAGATCCTGAAAGAAACCTACGCATCCGCACGATCATAAGCAACATCCATAAATCTCTCGTTTAGCTCTGGTAGTCCCCGTGCATGTGGACGGAAAGTGAATGTGCAGTAAAACTCCACCGTGAGCTCTTGATTTGCGATCAAATCCATGCTAAACATCTGCTCCCATGGGCTATCCTTGCAGATAATATCCATAAATCTCCCGTGCTCACTTACGAGATCCAACCATGCATGTGAAAATACGGTCCCCGGTGTTGGTAGTCATCCTCTCAAAGTCCTGAACCGCGCGAATGTCGTAGTCCCCTCCTCGAACTTAAGATGCGGGTAGTCGTCAATCACGGTAATAAACTCAAAGCCACATGCTACATCCATATCTTTGCATAAATCCATTTGAATTGTTATTATTATGGTTATTGTTATCGTTATTGTTATCGTTATTACTATCGTTATTACTATCGTTATTGCTATCATGATCTGTTATCGTTATCGTTATCATTATCATTACCGTTATCATTAACGTTATCGTTACCGTTATCATTACAGTTACCGTTATCGTTACCGTTATCATTACCATTATCGTTACCGTTATCGTTTTCGTTACTGTTATCGTTATCGTTACCGTTACCGTTAACGTTAACGTTACCGTTACCGTTATCGTTATCGTTACCGTTACCGTTACGTTACCGTTAATGTTAATGTTACTGTTACTGTTACTGTTACTGGTCTGTTAATGTTACTGTTAATGTACTGTTAATGTTAATGTTAATGTTAATGTTAATGTTAATGTTAATGTTAATGTTAACGTTAATGTTAATGTTAATGTTAATGTTAATGTTAATGTTAATGTTAATGTAATGTTAATGTTAATGTTATGTTAATGTTAATGTTAATGTTAACGTTAATGTTAATGTTAACGCTAATGTTAACGTTAACGTTAACGTTACTGTTACTGTTAATGTTAATATTAATGTTAATGTTCCTGTTACTGTTATTATTACTTTTATTGTTTTCGTTGTTGTCGTTGTTCTTGTTATCATTGTTCTTGTTATCGTTGTTATTGTTATCCTTGTTCTTGTTATCCTTATTGTTCTTATCGTTATTGTTCTTATCGTTATTGTTCTTATCGTCATTGTTATTATCATTATTGTTATTATCGTTATTGTTATTATCGTTATTGTTATTATCGTTTGTCACACCCTCAAAATCCACTTGCGGAGTTTTACCGCGAGGCGTGTGAACAAACCAGGATCACAGTCAATAGTTACTCAGAACGACTCTAATATCATAATTTAAACAAAATCAACCAAAACACAACTTTAAACAATGCGGAAGCGTTTTTGAAAACAACCCAAGTCAATAAAGTATAACTTATGGCAAAACAAGTGCCAATCCAAAGAGTAAACTATAATTGTTAAAATGTCAACTTGTCTTGAAGCATAGTGTCTTAAAATGGCAAAACAAGTTCCATGGTTGTTGGTGTTGTTGTTGTTGTTGTTGTTGCCATTTCCGTTCCTCCTTAGTTGTGGACAGTTTCGCTTGTAATGCCCTTCTTTCCCACACTCAAAACAACCCTTGGGGGTTTCTTGAGATTGTTGTGGCCTCCTCATTAGTTCACCACAGCAATCCTTCGCAGCGTGTCCAATCTTTCCACAACGTTGACACTTGAAGCTATCACACCGTCCCCCATGGTGGTAGTTACACCGCGGGCATTTGGGATGTCTGCCGCCGTAACCGCTGGGTCCTTGGTTATTTGGGGCAGTTTGGTTGAAATTGCGGTTATTATCGTACCGCCGTTGCTGCTGCTGAACTGGTTGTTGCTGCTGTTGGGATTGTTGTTGACCGCCAGACGATGATGATGATGATTTGTTATTGCTGTTGCTGGAAGCATCCCACTTCCTTTTGTTGTTGGGCACGCTCACCACAGCGCCCCGTTTGGGTAACCGCCCTTGCTCTACCTCCTGATCAGTAAGTTTATGGGCAATTTGGATGGCCTGCTGAATCGTAGTCGGGTTAGAAGCTGTTACCATACTTTGGATTTCAGGCACCAATCCTCGTATGTAGTGCTCGATTCTCTTATGTGTCTCATTACCATTCCTGGACACAATGTAGCCAGCTCATGAGTACGGGTCGTGTAAGCCTCAATTTCTGAACCCTTCATCTTGAGCTGCCAGAATTCCATCTCCAACTTTTGCACCTCGTTTCGAGGACAGTACTCCTCGATCATCATATCCTTGAACTCATTCCAGGGGAGTCCATTTGCCATCGCTTGTCCAAGCATCTGGACTTGCGCGTTCCACCAAGACAGAGCTGCACCCTCCAAAGTCCTGGTGGCATACTTTACTTGATCCGCTGGTGGACAGTTACATTTGGAGAAAACGGACTCAGTCTTCTCGAACCAGCGTACAAGCCCTACAGCACCCTCTGTACCGCTGTAGGTGTGTGGTTTACAGTCCATGAAGGACTTGTATGTACACACTGGTGGTCCTGTTTTAACACAACACACATTAATCAAACATCCCCTACAGTTATAAAGGATATCAGATTTGTTTTTCTGTCATTGTTTACCTGCTGCCTGACCCGCGTGGGCAGCAGCCACTGCCGCCTGAACATGCTCATTAATTAGAGCAGCCAATTCTGCAGGATTCATGTTAATAGCACCACCACCTGTTCTCCGTGCCACGTCCACGTCCGCGTCCACGACCACGTCCACGTCCACATCCACGTCCACGTCCACGTCCACGTCCCGAGCGTCCATCTTTTTCACTTTATATTCACAATACAATAATGAGTAACATCATACACATTTAACTCATTGAAGCGTAGTAAACATAAATGAAAGAAATAATGTATCATCACAACCACAACATTCATAACAAAAATAATAACCAAAGTAAATAAATTGCAAATGAGTCACAATGTATTTAGCAATGTCAAAATTGAAGTTTGTCGTTCGTGTGGGGAAACAACCCTTCCCACATAAGTTTCAAAAAGAAAGCACTACGTAGTCTAAGTCATATAAAGAAGTCAATCGACAATGTCTGACCGATCACTATCATCCTCCATCTCCTCTGGTTCCTCTTCCTCGGGTCCCTCCTCGGGATCCTCCTCATCCTCAGAGTCTCCGGCAGGAGCAGGAGCTATAGCAATCTGAAGTGCTGCTAGTTGAGCTTCTAAAATGGCAATCTTATTATCGACTATGGCGTCCCGCTGTTCATGAGCAGTCACGCGTCCTTGGAGTGCCATAACACTATCTTGCATATGGTGACAACCGTTCAGCGTCTTCCCGTGTTCTTCCTTGAGTTCGTCCAATTGATGTCTCAGGTTGTACACCTCTTGCTGTAGTGTACAGACATCACCCGTGAGTCATCTTACACGACGTTGTTCAGTATCCAGTGCAGCCATTAGTGCAGCAATCAGTTGCTCGTTGGACTGCGCCATTCGTGGGAGTGAAAGCATGGGTTGATTGGCATTGTTCCTAGTCCTCGGCTTTAAGACAGGTACGCGCTCCCTAAACATGATGTGGTCAACAAACCTAGGATAAGAACGCCAGTCTCGCGGAGGGTCACGCTTCATCAATGCGAATGGTTGATCCCAGTCTATCTCCTCTCGGGGATAAGCCAGTCGGGGCCAATCGAATCCATCATCAGGTACAGGTGCGGGAGGTGGGGATTCAGATCGTGCAGGTGATTCGGGTCATTTACCCGGAGCTCTTGAAGACGATGCCATGCTGCAGAGAGTGTGACGTGTATGCCAATGAGTATACAGTAAATGGGAGTAAGGCACAGGTAACTAATTAACTGTGTGCGGTTATAGTCTAGTGTGTATGCACCTAGTTCCCTATAACCAATGGCTCTGATACCAATCTGTCACACCCTCAAAATCCACTTGCGGAGTTTTACCGCGAGGCGTGTGAACAAACCAGGATCACAGTCAATAGTTACTCAGAACGACTCTAAATGCCATAATTTAAACAAAATCAACCAAAACACAACTTTAAACAATGCGGAAGCGTTTTTGAAAACAACCCAAGTCAATAAAGTATAACTTATGGCAAAACAAGTGCCAATCCAAAGAGTAAACTATAATTGTTAAAATGTCAACTTGTCTTGAAGCATAGTGTCTTAAAATGCAGTGAACCGTGCAGTGCTCTATGGCAAGCAAGCTAAGGACCTGAGAAAAGCATACTAAAATGTCAACACATAGGTTGGTGAGTTCAAGAGTTTGAGTTCAATAAACATGTAAACAGTTGCGATAAATATAAGCAGTGTATGGTAATAGATAGCTAGTCTATTATCAATAAATATTAATACATAGTGATTTTGCAATTGAAGCTGACTGTGATAGTTGTTGCCTCCTGTCACGACTTACCATGTCGTGAAAATGTTCAATAGGACAAATTGCACCCGGTTGACCTCGAGTCACACAGGTGGGGCTCGTCAGACCCAGTAGTACTACCCAAGTTTCCCCGCTATTAGATATTAACAATTCAAAAGTGTGAGGACTTTTCTCATGGTAAACAGCACTATATTAATATTATACACAACTTAAATAATAAAAGCGTTCACATAAATACCAGTATGCTATCTCCCCCAAAAGAGATTAAATAAAGAGTGGGGCATGAACTCACCTGATGTATGCAAAGGTACTTAGGGTTTATTTGAGAAACGAGAGGATAGCCAACCTTCACAGGTTACCTAGATCATGTGAGTACATAAGTACGTGTAAATAAAAGACATGTGAAACCCTAATCATACCAAAACCAAAGACTCAAGCTTCCAGACAAATAGACACGTTTGACCTAGTTGACCCTTTGACCCGTTGGTGACATTATGAGTTATAATTCAAATAAAGCCAATGAGCACATACAACATACATGATTAACATTCAAATAGTATCATACATATGCTATATCAACCAGGTGTATCACTTAGATCATCATACAATCAAGTACTATACAAGTCATGTGAATCTAGAACATTAACATAACCATTAGTTATAATACAACTAACATGTCACACAAGGTTCAACCATTCATCACATGCCATGTGAAGCCACTCACGACTTCAATCCTAAACCCTGCCAATCCTACTAAGTAGGGCCTCAGATCCGCACGCGTGTATAATGATCATAACCATATTCTTTAAGCATATGCATTGCATTCACAACATCACAACAATCAATTACCAGACCCAAGCATGATGTCCTACTACTACACAACATCCAAACCATACATGATCACCAAAGTCCAAATATCACACATGATTATCCAAGCATGCCATACAACTAATTTAACATGTTCTATCACACTAGAATTTATCCTTGAACATACTAGCAGGCTCCTAACATCCCAGACATGGTCATAACATCATACTTCAACGTTTACACAAATAAAGTTTCCCTTTTGGGAAAAAATATCCCAAAATCTATCAAACATCCAAAGCATACATGAATTCATCAATAATATACCAATTCAAGCTCATACTAACATCTAGACATGATCAACAACACTTAAACACCATAATTCAACAATTCATATCCAAAAGTTACTATCTTTAGTAATGTATGAACTATAACATGTTTTCATGAATCTCTAATGATCACAACAACAATCTAACATCTAATTATCACCATGAACACATCCATAACATCATAACATCCATAATTCAACATTTCATGCAAATAAAGTTACTATTATTAGTAACCTATGAACATCAACCCTAAATCATCAATTTCTTGCAAGATTCATGATTCCTAACATTCATACAATTATTAATCACCACACATTCATCAAACAACCATCATTCACCCATAATCATGCCCAAAATCGAATTAGGGTTTGTCTAGAATCAAAACCCATGATTAACCCACTAACAACATGTAATTCATCCATGATCGACGTTAACTAACATGCATTCAACCTAACTAACATATAAACATCATCAAACAACATCCAATTCGACCTAATAAGGATCAATTTCGAATCTAAGGTTCGGCCATAATGAACACTCACAAAAACATGAAAAATCTAACCTTTAAACGTGTGTTAACTTGCAATTGATGATTCCCACGAGATGTATGCCTTGAAATCGATCCAAAATCGCAGGTATTATGTTGTTCTTGGCTGAATTCGAAGTGGGGAGAGGGGGAAGGGTGAATGTCGCGGCCGCTTTTGGGTGGTTTTAGGGTTTTTGTTTTATTTAATTCAATTTTACATATTTACCCTTTTAACCCTTGTAATTGTATTTTATAAAAATTATCTTTTAACTCCTTTTCAAAGTGCTTTTAACTTAATAATATATGATATAAACTTATAAAATTCATTATATATCTTATCTTTATAAAAACACAAGACATACGAATAAATAGGCACGTTTCCGCGTTACGCGATAAATTCTTTAATTAACCTTTTACAAATGTGTAAACACATAAACATAACCCAATACTCACATAATCACTTAGATTCACATCAAATTAACATTATTCATTATTATTAGGTCACCAACGTTAAACGACAACTAGTGTGTGCTCACGACACGTGTACACAAGACTTAACGGAACTAACGGAGTTTGGTAACGGAAATTTACCGGATGTCACATCGTTATTGTTATTATCGTTATTGTTATTATCGTTATTGTTATTATCGTTATTGTTATTATCATTATTATTATTATTATTATAATTATTATTATTACTATTATTATTAATATTAATATTACTATTATTATTACTATTATTATTATTATTACTAATATTGTTTATTATTATTATTATTATTATTATTATTATTATTACTATTATCATTTAATACGTAAAATTAAAGTAAGATGTCATGGTTTGAGCAAACCGTGACGGTAAAGGATATTATTTTGAATCAGATTTCGTCTTGGTTGGAGCGCCTACCCTATCATTATACGTGATGATTCGGCCAAACTATCATATACTCGTTGTTTTGAATTCGATAAGCTTGGTCTCCACACCACTTCATCCACAGCCACAACCACCGAACAACCATCACCACTATTCCACCACCAAACACTCGTAATAGTCACTGCACCACCACCACATACACGCACCGCTACCACACCACCACCTCACAGCCACAACACCACTACTGCCCGATGTGACAGCAAGGCCAACCCACCATAGAAGACACCACCGCACCCCCACTAAACCGTCACAGCAAGCCCAAACTTTGACAGTTCACGCACGCACCACCATCACACCGCCACTAATCGGGTATGTAATTTTAAACCTTTAAACCATAGAAGGAGTTAGATTTAATTATATTTCCCGTAGGTATAGCGTAGATTGTAAGTGGTTTTGATAATAATGATAAATATAACAACAATGACAACGGTGATGGCGGCGGCTACGTCGACGGGGGCGATGGCGGCAACGAGGGCGATGGGCGCAATGACGACAATGACAGGTTATGATCAGGTCTGGTGGCCTGCGATCGAGGATGGACCGTACGGTGGTGATCAAGGGTCTCTCATATACGAGACCCTCTCTATCGTTACATTGACCAATTGTTCCCCATGTTGGTCGTTGGACGTGGAACGGGGACCGAGAGGGTTAGCACCACTGACCTCTTCTTTTTTGGTGTATACTCACACACCGACACTGCCCCCTCGCGCATGCTCTTGCGGATTACTTTGCCAGCTACTATCACCGGCAGGCACGAGGGGCATTAGTAGGCGGTAGCATTGTGGTGTAGATCGCTCGAGACCTGGTATTCGAGCATGCCATGTCCCAGCTTCCACTACCACCGACTCTTGTGTGCCTAGCGGGATAGCAAACCGCCACCAGGATAAGGATCACCCGGAGGTTTAGGGATGTCACGTTGCACCTAGTGCAGAGATTCCATGAGCTTATGACATGGGTGCCCGAGCCGTTGTAGGACCCCCCCAAGTTGGTACGGGCCGAGTGTAACATCCGCCTATTTTCAAAATCATAAACCCAAAACCCGAACCTATTTTGAACTTTCATTATTAAATTATTTTAGAACTTTTAATGGATCAAAAATGCATTAAATGTGCAATTTATAAATTGCGAATTATTCATTAATCATCTAAACAACTTGTAATAATTTATGGATTTAAATAATTTTTTTCATAAAGTTATAAAGTTGTATTAATCATTTTACAACAAATAACTAAATGAAAAAGACTTATAAAAACTTATAAAGTTATAAAATAAATTTTAGTAAACTTATAAAGTTTTATTAGTAATTTTGAATTTTAAATATTGTAAATTAATAATCAAATTATAAATTTTACAAGTTTTATAAAAGTTATAAAGATTAACAAATAAATAATGTGATTGATTAATTAAATTGGTTTTATAAAGTCTATAAAAATTTAATATAAAAAGAAGTTGTTCAATTAAATTTAGAGTTTCAATTGTAATTATTATTTTATTTATTTTAAATTATTTAATTTTATATTTATTTTAAATTCTAATCATAACCCTCTTTTGAAAGACCTGTAACTCATCATTAACACAATTCATAACCCCCTCCTAACCTCAACTATAAAACAAGCTTTAGGCCTCACTTTTCACTTGCTTATTCTTCAAGAATCTCACTCACATATCTTTTTTCATTTATTGTTTTTATCAATTTCAATTATTTTCTTTTACAAACAATTCCAAGAAGTTTCTAATACTAACCTTTTATTGCTTTTATATTATGCATTTCTATATTATTTAATCATCCTAACATCTAATTATTCTCATGACTTTATACTCTTACTTTTATTATTTCTTCTACTAAAATTCTTTTAATATTAATCATTATCATTTGATCATTAACCTTCTAACATTCATTAACCTTATAACAATAACTAACATGCTTAAATCAAGCTAATAACACGCTAATGTAAAAAAAATCTCGTTTGCATATGGACGGCTATGCTGCCGCATTTGGTTATTCCACAAAATTAGTTTTCTAAATGATGGCTATACCAAAGTCTTGATTTTTTATAACTAAAATGAAGTCTAATATACCATATATTAACATAATAAATTTGTTCTAACCCGTTTCATGTTTTAACAATTTTAAAAGTGCACATAAGTGCCTTACCATATATTTGACAGAATATAGTCTGACTTCAACTAACCATAACTTGATCATAACAAACTAAATTTCACCTAATTTAGACTCCAATATTAAGTTCATTGAATTACCATTTCAATGATAGTTTTTACCTCTTCAAAATCAATAAGACGACTCAACAACAGCCTTCACAAGATAAGTGCGTATTTCAGCACATTCTGTCTTGTGCTGCTGTTTTGACCTATTTACGGATATTTTCATAAATATATCTCTGAACGAAAGTTGTGCGAGAGACTCTGAACTAGTCAAATACAATTTTTTATAATTTTATGAAACTGTTATTTTAAACATGTTCAAACACATACCAATCATTCTGTCCAAAATCTAAAATTGATAGCATAATCCTTTTTCAATCTATCTTTCACTTTTTAGCATTCCCTAAAAGTTCTAACTTCTTGTAATGAATTTCGACCTCAAGTTATTGTTTCTTTTATCCTTTAGGACATCACATTTGACTCTTGAACATCCAAGCTTTCTTATATACTCTACAACCATCATTATACAATGTGAGTTTTCCATGTGACTTCTACATGCCCCATTTTACTTTATTTCACACATTTTAGGGTGAAATATGTTAACCTTATAAACTTACATTTATAAACATCTTGATACTTGTAAACGCACATGCAATATATATTTACTTTTTGACATGGTTATTTGTAATATTGTGAGTCTTATATGATGGACATTATAATGGTGATAATCATTAATTATTGCTAAACTGGTGACATCATAGATCTATTGGCCTGACAAGCCTATTTAGTGCTAAAGGCAAGGTTATTGTCGGCTCCTGATAACATATGCTTGTTCATCATAGGAATCAATTACACTTAGCTAATCGTTGATAAACTTGTAAACTTATTCTTGATCAAAGTTTGATTGTAGCTATATGTTATCTATAAACTTGCATAATTTGTAACCATTGACATGAATTGCTACTTGTAACTTATATATTATATATATATATATATATATATATATATTATATATATATATATATATATTATATATATATATATACATACATACATGTATGTATATGTATATCTATATGTCTATATATATGTGTATATATATACACATATATGTATGTATATGTATATATATGTATATATATATATTCATATATATATACATACATATATACATATATACATATATACATATATACATATATACATATATGTATATATATGTATATATGTATATATATATATGTATACATATATATGTATATATATATATATGTGTGTATATATATATATATATGTGTGTGTGTGTGTGTGTATGTGTGTGTATGTGTGTGTTAAACCCATGGAAACTCGCAAACTTTCAAAATTGACCCTTTATTTTTAATATGTTTCAGGATTGCTACTTGAGAAATTCTTCTTGCTCATATAGGACTTGGACTTAGTTTAATTAAATATCTTATGTCGTTGTTTAATTCTTTATTGTATTATAATGACTTAATTGTATTATAATGACTTAATTGTATTATAATGACTTAATTGTCTAGTATTATTCAATAAAAAATGACTTTTAAAATTATTTCAACTTATTTAATTCCATGAGCTATGCACAATCGTTTTACATTCGTCCGCCTCGATGATTCCGTCATCGGTCGGGGTGTGACACTGAGGTCCAGGTTCAACAGGTTCACCAGCCGGTTGGTGGCGGGGAGGATGAGCCCATTCATCTGACGGATAACCAGGATTTGTCGTAGCATCCTCAGCATGTGTACCATGTTGTGTGGATTCCTGCTCATATAGTTGATACGTTTTCAGGACATAGGACACGCGTGCCAGGGTCACGAGGTTGGATGACCGGCTCACATGTATGGAGGATATGATGGAGTGGGTCATACAAGACATGTTCACAGACTATGCGGCATCCGATACGTCGTTGCTGTCACAACCACCCTGATGGTTAAGGCATGACGATACTAGTACCTGTGGCGCGGGCGGGTCAGGTCAGGTCGGAGATGATTATATGGCGGGTTAGATAGTTATATTTTGTTTGTATTTCTTTTCTTTGTGTATGTACTAACTTGTTGTATTTATATATGCAGTTTTAGTTATAATGCTTTTATTGTATTTATGATGGTTGTTTGTTTGATTGTTGTATTTATATATTTGGTTGTGTTTGTTTGGTTGTGTGTAATGGTAATTATATACAATGTTTGTAATATTGATAATATATGAACCAATTTGTTATGTAATTGCAATTAATGTTTATGATAATTTTTATATCGGTTTTTATATATAAATTTGTAACGTCACAAAAACACAAACTCGTAATATGATGAAATAAAAAACACAATCGATGTTTATGATAATGTCAAAATTCGTTTTTAGGATTTTCGACGAGGCTAAGCGATGATGATTAAACGCAAAATAGTATGATTAAAAAAATTAAATATTATACCAAATATGTCACGCTAGGTCCAAACGTGTGATAAAATAAAAATAATCACAATAAAAAGGGTGTAAAGCTTACTTGTATAAGAGAGCAATCATATATCTTCTGTGCATCTTTCAAGTGTGACGGTTTGCTCAAAACGTGACATATATACCATCACCAAAACCCTAAAACCCAACTCTAAAAAAACGGACACCCAACCCCCAATATTAACCCAATAAAAAGGGCGTAAAGCTTACTTATATAAGAGAGCAATAAAATATCTTTTGTGCATCTTTCAAGCGTCACGATTTGCATGTTTAAAAAAATAAACACAAACTAGTATGATTAAAAATTAAATACTAAACCCAATATGTCACGATTTGCTCAAACTGTGACATATACACCACCACCAAAACCCTAAAACCCAACTCTTAAAAAACGGACACCCAACCCCCAATAATTAACCCAATCTCGATGTGTAAAAACATTCTCTGAAGCCTAAACGTCACGGTTTAGCACATACATGACGGTTACTTTTTACGCCTGATCTAATGGTCACGGTTACACCAAACCGTGACATATAGGTTGGGTTTTCTCCAAAATTTCTACGGTGCACCTAAAATTTCTCATAATTTATACATGCTCATTGAAAATTTTTACCTTTTTAGAACTAATCATGATAAGATGTAAATTAATTAAAAGAAGTAAAAAATGCAACTAATTTGTTCTCCTAAGTTATCTTGATTTTATACTTCATGAATCATGGTTTAAATATATACAAGATGATAAATTAACATTTTGACATTATGTGCTACATATATCAAACTATTATACATGGCATCTTACTACGTACATGGTCACGTGTGTGTGGGGTGAGAGGGGCGGGGTGTTAATGGCTCTTTTCGGACTATCGTAGGACCAAAAAACACGAGGGGGTCTTATTTTTTGTTCACGCACATACAACTTAAGTGTGCCTTGAACGTTTCATTCATGCTCAGGAGAATATATAGTATCATACTAATCAGAGGGTTCCTCGTAATATACACTATTCACTTTAACTTGCACTTGATTCTCCTATATTTATCACAATCTTTATGTGTTAAGAATTAAATAAAAAAGTAACCTAGTAACTTCTCTAGGAGATTAGGGAGCGTACACATGCTTCTTTATGATTTTAATTTTAACATACCCAACATGTTGAAATTTTGTATGACGTGTCGACTGTGTCGACTTTTGTATGACGTTGCGCTTTGAATATTACATCGATATGTGTCACGTATTAGATTTACACAAACACTTGGTGTTTGGGAGATACAAACAATAGAAATTAAAACCTTATTTACTAAAAGTGAAAAACAGTAATTTTTAAACTAATACAATAATATTACTAGTAATATATGCCAATTCTTCCTTGCAATAGATAGCCTCCAACATGACCTTTATACTTTGCTCTTGCCTCTACAAGCTAAAGACTTTCCTGATATATATGCTAAAACGAATCACCTAATGTACCGACTTCATGTTTTGAATAGTATTTCATATATCTATTTCAAGATAAATATCATTGTAACATGAGTAAAAAACATTATGCACATCAGTCTCTTCACCACAATCATTGATAATAGAATTCCTACAAAAGCACCGTGTCTATAAGGTAATGTTAACTTTTAAGAGATCATAGAAACTTAAATCTTACCCATTTTACAACCACTCTTTCATCCCATTCCATCGTATATAACAGTCTAGCTTTGTTTATTATATTACGATAAGACATCTCTCTTTCTAAAATTTTCCTTCGACGCTATCATTTCTAAACCACTTGACGACACATAATAGTGAAAAACAACTCTCTTGTGTAATTTTTTATTGAATTTTCTCTTTGTGCACCAACATGTCCAACATTTACCAAACTGCTATGGGATATAACCGTGCCAAAATCATTACTCTACTATTTAAATCCTTTCATACACGTTATTATGCAAAAGCATTCCTCTATTTGAAACCATTTTGCAAACCATTGGATAAATCATACTTTTGTTTAAGAAATTAGTTTCAAACGTATACTCTTGTAAGTGCCATATGAATACACAAAAATTTTCAACAATAAAGCAATATTCATTATCAAACAAGTTTAATCATAAACATTTAGTAAGCATGCATAACGTCATAAAGTATATAAATTATATATAAGGTGTTATTATTGATCCCAGCTTAGTTTATATGCTAAGCACTTGCCTATCTAATCTCATACCCATGTTTCTTTGATGTTATATAATTAAGAAACCCCAACATGTTACATTTTTTGTATGTTTAACAAATCTCTCTATAGTGATTCTACCCTAGGGACACGTTTACGTTCTAATACTGATCTAATTCTTGTGCCCAATTACTCTCCTATGCATATATGTGCACAACCAATCTATTTTTGGCACTTTCATGCAATTACGCCGGCATGATCGTGATTATCATTTTGATTGCATTCACACAAAACCCTTGTCTCATATTACCAATATTACCCAGCCATAACCCTTATACTACCATAATACCATGTAAATACGAGTCCACGGCGAATCCTGATTGTTCCGATAGAACTTCGATTTACCAGATCAATCTCCTTGGCACTTGACCTACACATAATCAAACAAAACTGGTTAAGACGCCAGAGAGAGGAAATTCTCCTTGTAACAACCTTCCAGTGTTAGTTTAAGTATGGGTTTTCAAAAATAAGATAAGAGTTAAGGGTTAATTAGAGAGAGATAGAGAGTTTGGAAAGTATTCGTGCATGAGGAAATCAATCATCTTGACCTTGTATCTATAGTATTGTATGATGTATGCATCATTAGTCATACATGATGGTGGGAGTGATCCCAAAAGAGTTTGTTACTCAATCGAGTCCTAACCCTCATGCAATCGGGTGTATATTTATTTAGTGGTTAGCATTGGTGATAATAGTAATTTCCTGGAGGAGTGACACATGTTCATATTTCTTTTACTGTGGGACAGGTTCTGTCTATCCTTTGTGGGTTCGGGTTTACTTGTGGGCTTTGGATTTAGGTTTTCGAGTACCCTACATCTTCAAGTCTCTCAATTCCAGCATATTTAATAAATTTGTTGTTACACTCCTTTCTTTTTTCATGTTTAGCTGTAGGTAACCTTTATTAGATGGGATTGGATGGTGCAAGTACAAATTACGAAAAGGAAAATGAAAAAGAAACTTGCTGGAACGTTTCAAAATAGAGAAATTGTAACGATGTAAGGTTTGAATGGGCAAATACAATTCACGGAAGAAAATGGCAGATGGATAGGGTTAGGAGATTACTGTGAAACATACTCAGTAAAATCAACTAAACGAATGCTATGAAATAAAGTGTCAATAAGAATTTCATAAAAGTGCAACATATTTGGATGGAGAGCCGAGATGAACCGCATTCCTACTATCGATGCATTGTTCAAAACGAATATACAAATACCCACACCTACATGCATTCTATGTGACAAGGCTCCGGAGCCTACAAAACACCTTCTTATCAAATTATGTGATAACAACGATATGATAAAAAAAAATTTAGCAACTTGTGTAATATTCCTCAAATACTTGCCTTCTCGGTGAGAGACCTTTTGGAGACACATAAACAATGACGGTTGGGGAAGTAAAAAAGAAAAATGATATAAGGAGTAATAATGGTAGCTTGTTGGTGCATATGGGGATCAAGAAATGAGGCGTAATTTTTTAATAAAACATTCAAGGTGATGAAAATCATGAAAGATGTTTGATTTTTGAGTACCTCTGGATGAATAATAGAAAAAAAGTTGAAGATGTTACAATAAAAGGATAGACTTGGTTTCAATTTCATATAAATGAGAAGTGTTTTGTAATGCTTTGTGTTGCATGTTTTTTTAGCAAGTTGCTAGATTTTTTTGAATATAATTTCTCTTTTGAAAGAAAAAATAATTCACCCCTCTTTTAACCTAGTTTGAGATATTTATTTATAATATTCTAATTACCAAGTTTTTGTGTATCATGAGTTGTACCATATGCATAATGGATTGTACTATCTTTTGTTTTTTTTTCTCTTTACTCTTTAATTTTTTTATTTTAAACCAATAATTATATATATTTTTATAATTTAGCCCCCAATAATTTTTTTATTTTCAACTTTGGTCCCCTATACTTTTCATGTTTTGCAAATTTTTGTTTCGATCTAAATTATACGAGTTAACACGCTGTGACTAGTGTGTGGTTTAACGTTTTTACGTTTTATTTTTTACGTTTAATGGCCCCATCACAACACATCCCCGTCACAACACATGGGTTCTAGATTGACTTATTTATTGTTTTTAATATTTTACATATCACGTGCGTAGTTTAATGTCTTTAGGTATACTTTCCGTTTGGTTTTGTTATTTCTATTTTAATTTATTTCTTAATACAAATTTTACTAGTGTTGGTAGTCGTTGAGACTATGTGGCATTGATGCTACTTGCCACTTGCCACAATTTCATGTCTCTGCTACAACGCAGGCGGCTTAACTACTAGTTTAATATTAATTATCAACTTGATTAATGCATTATGGTTGTACAATAAGCTTCAAATATTGTACTCTTATGTAACACTCCGCTTCCGGAACGCTTACAACTCGTCAATCATTGCACATAAAACACATATTTTCATTAAATTAAAGAAAAACATTGCAGCGGAATAATCAAAATAGACATCTCATTTCATTATACAAGCTTTAGCAAAACAATACATCGTTATCAAGTTGCATTACATCACAAAAGCATTATAAAAATGGATGTCATTCAAAAGAGCTGAGTAGCCGCCCCGTGCCATCCTCAGCAACATTACCTGCCAACTAGAAACACATAAAAGTCAGCGTTGTTGAGTGAGTTCTAGTTTTATAATAAAACATACATTATCCTTCATTAAAAACATTCTTTACTTTTGCATGTGAACACACATCATACGTACACATAGGTAATAGCATTACTATCTTCATCATTCGTTCATAGTTTCTTTCATTTATCGTACGTCATTACCATTCACTTTCATTACTTTCATTCTCATTCATTCTTACTTTCTTACTTTCTTACTTTCGTTCATACGTTCATCATTACTTTATTTCAATCCATCAAAAACCATGAACTTTACCCCACCTTTATGCATAAAGCGGATACTAGGCCAAAGTCTATCATAGACCTTCCATTATGGCGCATAACAGCCTGGCCACAATATTTAGGGGTAAATTCAGGTGTACCATTGTCATGTGCTATACCCACTGTCATGCATAAAGCCGATACTGAGCCGAAGTCTATCATAGTCCTTTCGTCATGGCACACATCAGCCTGGCCATAGTATCTAGGATAAGCGATAAAGGTTTTATATAAATGGTCGGTCATAAAGATGGACCCTGATGTGCGTCCTTCTGGAGTAGCTAATCCACACACCGTTGGACTAACACCCTACATTGGAGCGTGTTCCGACATACAAGGCTTGCAAGACTTACATTACTTTCCTTCATTCATTAATGCATTCATTCATTCATTATGTTCCTCTTTCATTATCTTCCACTTTACGTTACATAATACTTTTCATTTTGTCCATTAACATACGAAGTAAAGCCACGGGAAGACAATCATACAAAGAAAGGAACAACAACATAAACATATAACATCACCATACACGACACCATCATACATACATAACATACATCATCATACATCATCATCATGCATAAACATACAACATCATACATCATCACCATGCATAAACATACAACATTATACATCATCGTACATGCCCATCATAATGCCTTTGACCTCAAAAGTCAACTTACATGAAGCCCTGGGAACCTCCCAAGTCAAAGCCTACCTCTACACATCTCCCCGAAAGTCAAAAAATTAAACTATGCTTTTTCGGGCGCACGAGCCCTATTTGGGCGCATGGGCACCCTTCAGTCGCATGGCCTCCCATGCGACTGAACACTTAGGCGAATGAACACCAGGCGAATGGACCCTATGCGAATGGACCTATGCGGATGGTCACTATGGGCGTATGAACCCAATGCGGATGAGTACTTAGGCGTATTGACCTCAGTCGCATGACTCCCATGCGAATGAACCTCAGTCGCACGACTTACATGCGTATGGACCCCAGTTGCACGACTCGCATGCGAATGAACCTCAGTCGCATGCCATTCGGTCGGCCTTAGCCGGGTGCAGAATGGAGTTCATCCCGAACCAAATCTGCACTTTTCAGCCTCCAAACCCTCTCAAACTTGTTCTAAGCTCAAATCAACCATCCTAAACCTTAGAAACACATACCACAACACCATTCAAGCACAACCAAGCCCGAAATCAAACCCCACCCGAATCACACGTATACAGATACACATACACACGGGTTTTTCACCCAAAACAACCAAAAACGATTTGCCATATGTTCCAGCCCTAAAATTAGTTGAAAACTTGTAAAATAAGGGTCCTAGAACTCACACAAACAACCCTGTCGAGTAGAGCTTCAATCGAACCCGCTAGACCTCAACTTTCATGCTCGAATCCACGAAACCGAAGCTCGAAACCTCTTTTCTCCCTTTTTTCTCTCTATGGATGAATTTCTAAGTGTGGGGGAGGAGAGTGGGCTGCCCTCCCTTCTTAATCCCCCACTCTTCCAAATCTTCTCCCGTTTCGGCAAGTTCGGTCCCCGAAACCTACTATTCCTCGAACAGAAGTTAGTAATGCTGTCTTATCTCTTCCTCAGTCTCTTACATAGACTCGGATCCCTTCCCGTGCTTCCACTGTACACACACAAGTGGAACCACTTTATTCCTTAGCCTCTTCTCTTTTCGATCAATGATCGCCACTGGTTGCTCCACATAATTGAGCCGTTCATCTACCTCGATATCCTTCAGTGGTACAATCATATCCTCATCTGCTAGACACTTTCTCAGATGAGATACATGGAATGTCGGGTGAATTCCACTTAACTCATCTAGTAACTCCAATCTATAGGCCATCTCTCCTACTCTAGCAATGATTGGGAAAGGCCCTATATATCTTGGGCTCAACTTGCCCCGCTTTCTGAACTGAATGATACCCTTCCAAGGTGAGACCTTCAACATAACCCTGTCACCCACCTGGAACTCAATCGGTCTATGTTGTTTATCAGCATACGACTTTTGTCCATCTTTGTCTGCCTTCATGAAGGCCTTGATTTTTTCAAGCTTCTCAGTCGTAGCCTCGATCACCTTGACACTTCCTAACTCTTTCTGACCAATGCTGGCATGATAGTTGTTGTTTTATGAGAACTCAGCTAACGGTAAGTCGTCATCCCAACTTCCTCCAAAATCACTGACACATGCACGAAGTATATCCTCCAATGTTTGAATGGTCCTTTCTGACTGACTATCCGCTTGGGGGTGATAAGCCGTGCTAATACGTATCCTCGTCCCCATCGCGTCGTGGAACTTCTTCCAAAATTTAGATATAAACCGTGGTCACGATCAGACACAATAGAAATCATCACACCATGATGAGTTACAATTTCCTTGATGAAGAGATCAGCCAACCTCTCGGATGAATAGGTCTCGCAGATCGGTAAGAAGTGAGCACTCTTCGTCAAGCGGTCAACTATCACCCATATGGCATCATACCCTTTCAGGGTACATGGTAGCTTTGTAATGAAATCCATGGTGATATGCTCCCACTTCCACTCCAGTATATCCAAAGGTTGGATCTTCCCCTACTGCTTTTGGTGCTCGGCCTTCACTTGTAAACAAGTAAGGCATTTACTCACAAACTCCACCACATCACGCTTCATACCTGGCCACCAATAGTCTTTCTTCATGTCTTGGTACATCTTTGTAGCACTGGGATGAATAGAGGATCAAGTCTTGTGAGCTTCGTCCATAATCTTCATGCGTAGATCCCCAAAACGAGGAATCCACATCTGTCCGAATCGGGTTCTAACACCGAGGGTGTTTTCACCCAATTCCGCAATCAAACCTCTCATTCTTTCGGAGTTAAGATATCTTCTTTCAATGCCACATCTTGAAACTCTTTGACTTGCTTCATTACATCAGAGGTCATGATAAACTGGTAAGCTTTCACCCGAATCAGCTCGGGTCTCTCTTTTCGACTAAGGGCATCCGCCACCATGTTGGCTTTGCTTGGATGGTAGTGGATCTCGCATTCATAATCTTTTATAAGCTTCAACCATCTCATCTGCCTCATGTTCAAGTCCTTCTACTCGAAGAAGTATTTCAAGCTCTTGTGGTCGGTGAATATGGTGCCTTTGTATCGTATAGGTAGTGCCTCCAAATCTTTAAACCATAGCTGCTAGCTCCAAGTCATGAGTAGGATAATTGATCTCATGAACCTTCAACTGTCGGGATGCATAGGCTATAACCTTTCCTCTCTGTATTAACACACACCCCAACCCCAAGTGGAAAGCATCAGAATAAACCACCAGATCTTCACTTCCATCGGGTAATGACAGAACAGGAGCTCGAGTCAACCTCGCTTTTAATTCCTCGCATGCCTTCTCTTGAGCTCGAGTCAACTTGGTTAGTGGAGAGGCAATCTTAAAGAAGTTTTGAATGAACCTCCTGTAGTAGCCCGCCAAACCCAAGAAACTACGAATCTCGGATGGCATTTTTGGAGACTTCCATTGCATCACTGCCTGCACCTTTGCCGGGTCCACCATAATCCTATCAGGATTCACCACATGACCCAAGAATTGAACCTCGCGCAACCAGAACGCGCACTTGGAGAATTTAGCATACAACTTCTCCCTTCTCAACGTTTCCAACACCTCTCGTATGTGACCAACAAGCTCCTCATCGCTCTTTGAAGAAATCAGGATACCATCAATAAACACAATCACTGGTTTATCTAACATCGGCCGACACACTCGATTCATCAGATCCATAAAAGCAGTTGGCGCGTTGGTCAATCCAAAAGACATGACAAGAACTCGTAATGTCCATATAGCATGCGAAAAGCTGTTTTAGGAATATCTTGCTCCTTAACCTTCATCTGATGGTAGCTAGATCGAAGATCTATCCTCGAGAACCGTCTCGCACCTTGAAGCTGATCGAACAAATCGTCAATTCTCGGTAAGGGGTATCGGTTCTTTATCGTCAACTTATTCAGCTCATGGTAGTCAATACACATCCTCATACTACCATCCTTCTTCTTCATGAATAAGACCGGAGCACCCCAAGGACAGATACTCGATCTAATAACCCCTTATCAAGTAGCTCTTGCAACTGCTCCATCAACTCTTTCATCTCAGTCGGAGCCAGCCAATACGGTGCCTTGGCAACAGGTTGGGCAACAAGTATCAAGTCAATCTGGAACTCAATCTCACGGTCAAGTGGCACTCCTGGTAAGTCTCCGGGAAACACATCTCGTAAGTCACACACCACCGGTATGTCGGTCAGCTGTGGTATTGGCGTCTCCACATCCTTTACGTAGGCTAAGTAGGCACTACATTCATGCCTCTTGCACTTTCCCGCCACCGCCATTGAAATCACCTTCGGAATCGTCGTGACTCGATCACCATAAACCGTCACCGTACTCCCGTTAGGCGCTGTCAATCGAATCCTCTTCTTGCGAGACACAATGTTCGCCTCGTACTCCACCAACCAATCCATTCCTAGGACTACATCGAACCAGCCTAAGGTCATCACGAACGGTCTAACAGGAAATTTATGACCTTCAAATTCCACATCACAGCCTTCTACCATCATAGAAATCCTAGTAGACTTACCTATGGCAGTTTCTACATCAAAGGGCGCATCAACACTCCTACTACTAACAGGCAGTTTAGCACCGAAAGTAGTAGAAATAAAACTTTTGCTGGCACCCGAATCAAACAACACAGAAGCAAGAGTTCGGTTACTAGATACATACTCCGTCCTAGCTTCCTCCTACGTCATTGTAAACGCTTTGGCGCTCGCCCTCAGTCCTTCTCCTCTAGCCTTCTTCACCTCGGAATCCTCAGCCCTCGGCTTCTTACAGTCTCTACTCATGTGGCGCTCTGCGCCACAATTAAAACACCAGACCGTATGACAGTCCTTTGCTATATGCCCCATCTTCCCACATTGAAGCACAAGTTCGATCCCAGCCTACATTCTCCAATATGCTCCTTTCCACATCTACCACACTTCTTCGACCCTGCACTAGATGTGACCACGCGGCTATCGTCTACCCGTGCCTTGTTGTTACTCGTCGAGGCACCACTTCGACCAAACCTTTCCCCACTCCAATTCCGGTCACCACCCCCTTTCTTGCTACCTTTAGGCACCACCATAGTTCTCTCATCATATAATCTCCCTGTCAAATCTACCGCCGACCTAAACATGCTCGGCCAGGCTACGATCATGTGCCTGCGGATATCTGCTAGCAAGCCCTGGATGTACCTCTTGATCTTTCACGATAGAGGCGTCACCTGATTTGGCACCAGCCATGCCATTTCATTGAATTTGGTGGTGTATTGTTGATGTGTCATGGTTCCTACCTCCAGCTGCAAGAATTCCCTTTCCACCTTATCCATTTCCCTGTGAGGACAGAACTCCTCAATCACTAACTTCTTCAGCTCCGACCATCTCATCCTCCCAATTGCCCGACTACCCTCGGCTTGGACTATATTGTCCTACCAACACAGAGCCAAGTCCACAAAAGAGTGGGCAACAAACTTCACTTTCTGACCCTCTTCGCACTCGTTGATGTTCAAAACAGCTTCCATCTCTCTCACCCACCAGTGAGCAGCAGCAGCAGTGTCGTTACCATCAAAAGTAGGGGGCTTGCATCGTTGAAACAACCCGTAGTTATAACCTCGTGCCGCCTCCGGCACAGACTCTTCTTCTTCCTCTTCTTTTTCGTCATCAAACAAAACCGTCTCAGTCTTGGGCTGTCTTCTTTCGCCCGTAGGTCTACTTATTTCCTTCCTTTCTCTTCCTTCACAGCCTTGATAACTTCGGTCACCACAGACGGTAAGATTGTCTACATGACTTGATGCACCTCTTCG
Organism: Flaveria trinervia; assembly: GCA_025506515.1. NCBI lineage: Eukaryota > Viridiplantae > Streptophyta > Magnoliopsida > Asterales > Asteraceae > Flaveria > Flaveria trinervia. The sequence goes on from CM046453.1 coordinate 64,079,619, forward strand.
ACAACATCCTCCTTCACTGAGGCCCTTAAGTTTGCACTCTCATCACCGCCCTCCTGATGAGGGGTCTCTGGTTCTTCATGAACCACCTTTTCAACTCTGGGTCTTCCTCTCTTGGGTTTCGGTTCAGCACCACGACCTCCATCACATGAATCTTTTGAAGATCTACCACCGGCCATCCACACACACACTGAAAGATTCAAACACCAACACGGTCATTCAAGGGAATAACTTAGTTTATGTCAAGTATAGTAAGTTCCTAATTACAGTGGCCAGTTGTGATTAGCCACTTACTTTACTCTTCATACCCCAAGCATTACCTATCCTGACTACATCAGTATCTAAATCTACAAACAACACATAACCACATAACATGCGCACATAATACCTGTTAACGTTACGAAAATACCTGATGGCACGCAGCTACTCAGACTGGCATCCCTTCCCTTTCCATCCTATTTATAGTTTAAGTTTAGGTTTATTTTGAAAATTTACCCGTTTCACTAAACTTTGGCTCTAATACCAACTTATAAGACCCCACTCCCGGGATGCTTACAGTTGGTCAATCATTGCATATAAAACACATATTTTCATTAAATTAAAGAAAAACATTGCAGCGGAATCATCCAAATAGACATCTCACTTCATTATAAAAGCTTTTGCCAAACAATACATCGTTATCAAGTTACAAAATACACATTGCATTACATCACAAAAGCATTATAAAAATGGATGTCATCCAAAAGAGCTTAATAGTCACCCCGTGTCATCCTCAGCAACATTTCCTGCGAACTGAAAACATATAAAAGTCAGCGTTGCTGAGTGAGTTCTAGTTTTATAATAAAAAATACTTTATCCTTCGCTAAAACCGTTCTTTACTTTTGCATATGACACACATCATACGTACACATAGGTAATAACATACTATCTTCATCATTCTTTCATACTTTCTTTCATTCATCGTACATCATTACCATTCACTTTCATTACTTTCATTTTCATTCATTCTTACTTTCTTACTTTCTTACTTTCGTTCATACCTTCATCATTACTTCATTTTATTCCATAAAAAACCATGAACTTTACCCCACCGTCATGCATAAAGCGGATACTATGCCGAAGTCTATCATAGACCTTCCGTCATGGCGCACAATAGCCTGGCCATAGTATCTAGGGGTAAATTCAGGTGTACCATTATCATGTGCTATACCCACCGTCACGCATAAACCTGATACTGGGCCGAAGTCTATCATAGACCTTCCGTCATGGCGCACAGCAGCCTGGCCACAGTATCTAGGGTAAGGGACAAGGTTCTATACAAATGGTCGGTCATAAAGACGGACCCCGATGTGCATCCTTTTGGGGTAGCTAACCCACACACCGTTGGACTAACACCCTACATTGGGGCGTGTTCCAACATACAAGGCTTGCAAGACTTACATTACTTTCCTTCGTTCATTAATGCATGCATTCATTCATTATGTTCCTCTTTCATTATCTTCCACTTTACGTTACATAATACTTTTCATTTCATTCATTAACGTACGAAGTAAAGCCACGGGAAGACATTCATACAAAGCAAGGAACAACAACATAAACATACAGCATCACCATACACGACACCATCATACATACATAACATGCATTATCATACATCATCATCATGCATAAACATACAACATCATACATCATTGTACATGCCCATCATAACACCTATGACCTCAAAATTCAACTTACATGAACCCCCGGGAACCTCCCAAGTCAAAACCTACATCTACGCATCTCCCCGAAAGTCAGAAAATTAAACTATGCTTTTTTGGGCGCAGGAGCCCTATTTGGGCGTATGGGCACCCTTCAGTCGCATGGCCTCCTAGGCGACTGAACACTTAAGCGAATGAACACCAGGAAAATGGACCCTATGCGAATGGACCTATGCGGATGGTCACTATGGGTGAATGAACCCAATGCAGATGAGTACTTAGGCGTATGGACCTCAGTCGCATGACTCCCATGTGAATGAACCTCATTCGCACGACTCACATGCGTATGGACCCCAGTCGCACGACTCGCATGCGAATAAAGCTCAGTCGCATGCCATTCGGTCGCATAGCCCTAGCTGGGTGCAGAATGCAGTTCTTCCCGAACCTAATCTGCACTTTTCGGCCTCCAAATCCTCTTAAACTTGTTCTAAGCTCAAATCAACCATCCTAAACCTTAGAAACACATACCACAATACCATTCAAGCACAACCAAGCCCGAAATCAAACCCCACCTGAATCACACACATACACATACACATACATACGGGTTTTTCACCCAAAACAACCAAAAACGATTTGCTATGTGTTCCAGCCCCAAAATCAGTTGAAAACATGTAAAAGAGGGGTCTTAGAACTCACACAAACAACCCCTTCGGGTAGAGAATCCAACCCGCTACACTTCGACTTTCACGCTCGAATCCACGAAACCAAAGCTCGAAACCTCTTTTCTCCCTTTCTCTCTCTATGGCTGGATTTCTAAGTGTGGGGAGGAGAGTGGGCTGCCCTCCCTTCTTAATCCCCCACTCTTCCAACCTTCTCCCGTTTCGGTAAGTTTGATCCCTCGACTTTGAGCTTTATTTTTTTTCTTTCTTTTGTCGGCTTCAAAGAAAATAACCGGATGTTACATCTTAATATCCATTTAGTCAACAAAATCTTAAGTGTCGACTCAACCTCTTAAAATAATTTATATATGCTAATTATTAACTTAATGTGACTTATTGGTTGTATCATATGCATTACTAGGTTATACAAACATTTGTTTTTTTTTTAATTTTTAACTTTTTGTTTAAACTCAATACTTTTACATTTTTATAATTTATCCCTAATATTTTTTACTTTCAAATTTGGACTATATATTTTTCATATTCTATAAAATTTTCATCTTACGTTTCGGTTTAAATTTTGCATGTTAACACGTCATTACGTGTGTTTGTGGTTCAATGTTTTTACGCTTATTTTTCCCCGTTTAACAACTCTGTTGCAACACGTTTTTTCTATATCGACATACTTATTGTTAATATGTTTACGTTTCATCTGTGTGGTTTAACGTTTTGACGTCTACTTTTCGTTTGGTGTATTTTTTTCATTTTTTATTTTTTTCTAATACGAGTTTTTTCAGTATTGATAATCATTGACAGTAATGTGTAATTTGTGCTGCTTGAGATTATTTTTACGCCTTCCGCTGCAACGTATGAGAGCTCAATACTAGTTTTTACTATAAATCACCAAAACATCATTAAAATTTGTGCTACTGTCTTTTTCTGTCATCTCAACTATTGACTTGTTGAAATGAGTCGATACAATAGAGTCCAATATACGTTCGTCCAGTGGAACTTAGGGTCTCAACTTTTCCCTTGTATTTCTGTTTTGATTTATTTTCAGTAATTTCCATACGCTTTATTGCCCTTTGTTTTTGTAACAATCTACCTAAAATCTGTTGCTTAAATAAACATAAATATAAAGGTCATGACATTGCAGGGATTTCGTGTTATTTATGTAATCGAATTCCATACTGACGACGAATGATTCAAGGTATGAATCGACTAAATTCATATGTTTGTATACTTTATTTTATTATGTTTATACTTATTTTATTTCCTTGTTACCAACTTTGATGTTTTCTTTTAAAGCCAAATTATATTTTATTGGATACGTCAAGTTAGACATATTATTCATAATTTGTTGTCTTTTTGATGGTATTAAATAATATGAATTTGTAAGAGCATGTCAAGTTATATATATTTTTTAGTAAAGAAACTTAGTTTCTTGCATTTTTGTACGTTGTAATATAATTTTATTAATTATTTCTTCTCGAAAGCATTAGTATAGTATTTAAGAATTTACTTTCGACATAGCATTTTCTCTTGAGATCCCAAGTCTTCAAGTAGTCCCTCCAAGTACCAATTTGTCTATTTAGATGTATGTTCTTATTTAAACTCTTTCATTTTAGTACAACATATTGTAATATAAAGCTTTTGACACTAAATCACTTATATCTATTCTTCAAGAATTAATCATCAAAAAGTGACAAATTTTATGTTACACATCTCATCATACATTTTTTCTTATAAATTACAGTCTCTAGTTACAACGCAACAACTACTCGGCATGGTTTAGTCAAAAATAGAAAAGTTTTCCAACTTTTATATTGTTTAGGGTGTATTTATAAAGTTTTTGGGTACACATGCTACAATGCTACATTTTTTTTCAAATTTTCTACTTCTATCTTGTATTAAATAATTACACTAACTACCAATTATATTATTTAATTTTTTTTCAGATTAAAAATATTTCTTTATCATATCAAGGAAGAGATTATACTATAAATGCAATTTCTTTATAATAATAAGAAACATTTCTAAAATATTAAACTTCTTCAAAAATACGAAATAGTTTAAAGCTTGTGTTTTCACAAAATAAATGTTTTATGAAACGAAAATAATTAAAATTCAAAGTTATTATAAGGCACTTTCTTAAACTAACAATTTTTTTGAAAATGGTTTGTTTTAAAATAAAATATTTAAAAGACCAACCCTTTTTGAGAAAAACAAAAAAAATTAGAAACAAAAGTTTAGAAGATAAAACAACTCTTTGTTCATCTTTTTAATTTTTTTATACTTTTAAAATAACTATCTAAATCAAATTATATAGAAGATAAAATACTTAATCAAAATAAGGTATTATCTTTTATGGATCTGTCTCGAATAATTATTTATTTCTATCTTAAATCATGTCTTAATCATATCTTTGTTTAAATAAATAAATATAATAATCCCACAAGTATATCCGTATATTTTTAATTGAATGTGATAATCAAAGTTTACTTATTAATTATTATATTTACTTTATTAATTTTAAAACTGTTTCCATGACATAGAAAACTTTAATTACTTTTCATACACATGTTGCGCGAGTAATTCGGTCCAGTCAAATATCAAAACACGAATACAATTGTTGATATATGAAGGAGTCTATCATGAAGTCTTCCAACACTTCAAGTGTAACATTTATATAAAGGGTGATGCATCTAAAATATCTAAAATTTTCATGTGTGCATGCACTGAAGTGTAGAAGTAGAAATGTTTCGGAAGTTTTACATATATTAGAAAATATTATAAGTGTAAAATCTTCTGAAGCCAATACCAACATCTTCTGTTGTTTAAAGTGAAGTTTTCCGAAGTTTCAGAGACAAAGTCTTTCGAAGCCTAGAAGTGAAGACAAATTATCTTATGAAGACTTTTAAATAAATGTTTTATCTGATGTACTTTACTATAAAACTGGATCACTTTCCGTTGCAACTCTATTGACTCACCAACTTTTACTTGGTAAAAAGATCCATACTTTTGGTAAACTGTACATTGAGGTCTTGAATATGTTTTTCTACTTTATATACTTTTATTTTTTTTAATATATTAGGATGCGAGTTATGATATATTACAATCACTAGTTAATAAACAATTTGTCTTTTGACTCTACTTTTGATTTTGTTATCAAGTTCAAATGTTTTCTAGCTGTCTTTCAAAGCATAGCCGGCTATAGGATATAGTATAAGTATCTCAGGTATTTGTAACTTTAGAAATATGCTTAACACTTGTAAAAAAACTTAAAAGCAATATACAACATTTTTTTAAACCAATTTCTTGTGTTGTTTTTTGTTTTGTCTCATACTTTACCAGTGTTCTAAGTATCATACTCATGTGTTACTAGTTCCCTATTTAATCTGTTAAGTGTTCTAAATATCAGTCTTTTCATTATGTGTTGTGTTGTAAGTGACTAAACCCCTCTTAAACGATCCCGCATAAACTTCTACTAAGCCTAACATTTTGTTCAATAGGCTTTGAGCTTCCATCCACTTGTTAACACTGTAGTAGAACCATCCTTGGGTTCCATTCCAATGTTATTTTTTTATTTTTCGACTGATTTATGGATAGAACTTATAACACTATTATCAGAATCGGAACCAGACATTTATCTTGTGATCCAGGAGACGATGGCACGAAACATGAAGAAAAAAGAAGCTCACAGCTAGCCTTGTCAGGTTCTAGTTTTACTGTTGTTGCTATAAGGGAGGTAAGAGGCTTCCCGAGGATTTTTATATTTTCACCCAAACCACTGCATAGAGAACTTAAATCTTGCAAGGCCAGTGAAGTTACAAAATTCAAGAAAAACATAAACCAAAACAAATACTAAGTAACGAGGAAAAAACATACCGGCCACATCAAAAAATTCTAACACAGAGACCAAGCAAACATAACTGAGCGTCACAAAACCAAATCATATATAATAGTAAAATTAAGAAACAAAACATATCAAAAGAAACATGTAACCTGAACATAATATCATGAGACTTCAAGGATAGCACAAACATGTATTTGCAAGGAGATAAAACGTAAGGAAAAGAATGTTAACCAAAACTCCATATTAAGCAATTCAAAAACCAAATGACAAGCACATGCAACAACGATTGCAAACTAAATTAGGGTAAACAGATAATTACCCATCATATAAAGGCAAAAATCAATCATATGCAAGTGTTGTACAACCGGGTTGTGATGCTAGATGCTCTGATCGAAAAGGAGTAAACCTGGTCAAATCAACATAAACAAACACCCCAATAAAACGATTTCAGCATCCTATGGAGCAACGAAAATAACTCAACTAAACCCTAAGGACTCTAGCATGCACAACTTTGATGAAGCATGAAGACAACAGTAAATTTATTAAAATAACAATGAAAGGAATACCAAATTTCACGGATGTATATCAATTTTTAATATTGAACAACTTTAATTGAAATTTCACTAAACCCCTGGTGCTAAAATTCACGAACGGATAATAATTTAGGGTTTTAATCAGGAAACATGCACAATTGCAAGAGAAGAATAACATGTTCATCATATCGATGTCCTCAACATCCTCATCGTCATTAATGTGACTACGGGAAGATGCTGACACCAATCTTTGAAACATGTTTCTCGAATAACTCTGCCGACCCAACGATGTCACCATTGCTTTAGGATTAATAGATTTGCTGTTGCTCGGTCCCATATCTTTTAATCCGAAAGATCACCAACCCTGTGGCTAATATGAAAACTAATGAAAGTTTTGTGGCAAATTCAGAAAACCGTATTAATTCACTATTCTTCACATTCCTTTATTAATATATAGTATAATATAATATAATACAATATAATAAAATTATTATTATTATTTAATGATTATTGAATTCTGTGGGATATCTAAAAGTTAATATATTAATTTCTATTATATTCATTATATATTAATTTAATGCAATTCTCGTGACAAAGAAGAATTAAAAGTTCATATAATAGTAATAACTATTGTTGTTGTTATGAGTATTGAATTCGAACAATTAACCATATCCACAATTTGAATCCATCTTTATATAATCTTACTCTAGACAAAAAAAAACATAAGAGCCTACATCGCAAACAAAAATCGTTATTGCTTTTGCTTAAATTGACCTTTACATAGAAACACATCCTTATTTCCTACTGATCGGGTATGTACACAAGAGCTGAACATAATAATATTTATTTGTAATTTGTTATTCGACATCAACTTTTAGAGGAGCTACATTAGCATGTTGAACACCTTTCAAATAATACACCAAACTTGAGAGGCAGTTTCATCTTTAGACAAAACAAATGAAGTAAAGAATCCTGTTGAATTCTAATGCAGAAATTAAATTGATAAGGCATTTGAAAGCCCATGTATTGGAAAGGCACCGCTAGATCGACTTTCAAAGTCCGGCTGGATGGGAATGATTTCCGGGGAAGAAGCCCCGGCTGCCATGCCAGCTCGATCTAAGGTGGGAAGGGATCGAGACCTTTCTCGCGAAGATGGTCTTCTATAGTTTCAAAATCTCGACTTTCTAACAAAACTACTTTCTTTCTTCCATGCCTCCGTCGAAGGCCCGGCTTAACACATTCACTTGGGTCTTGCAGCTGCCAACCTTCAAAGTAGGCACAAAAAATCCACGTAAAGGCTAGAGTTACTTCATGATATTATGAAGCACTTGTAGTAATCCACTATCGATTTTGTCTGCAATATGTTATTTTCAAAACCAAGAGAAAGTGTTAAAAATATTTCATGTTTTCTTGTGGCAAAAAAACATTTAGACATCTAATCAAAATGCGTAAGCTTGTTTAAATATTTGTATTAGTTCAAAATTTTAATTTTTTTTCACATCGTGTATTTTATTTATCTCTATCGTATTATATTTTATAGCACATCTCCATGATCAATATCAATATTAAAAGATGGTGATATAACGATGTGATAATATAGAGGTTATTGTGGTACATGCATATAATCAATAGATAATAGAAGAAATGTTCAATATGTTTATCAGAAAATTAAAGACGGAATATGACAAGTTAGAAAAAAAAAATTACAGGAAGAAAGGTATATTAGATATTTTAATGTAATTAGATTGACTAATGACCAATGTAATCATAATATACATCAAACAAGTAGTAGATACAGAGTATACGCTTGTGTTGTGTGTATTATGATCTTTGATATTAAAAACCTTTTTAGGGGATAAGCAATGGGGTTTCAAGAGGACAATGCCCCTGGTAACGGGGTCCAAGAGGCAGAGTCCCTGTCACTTATTCCCATTTTTAATACGTATTTTTAATGGGGATTTAAAAATAAGAAATAAAATGCTTAAACCGTCAAATGACAATTATTCCCGTTTTGTTTCCCTCCAAATATCGAATTGGATGAAAAAGTTGGTCAATTTTCTCTCGAATTGTTCTTCTTCTGGTTCACGAAACTTCACACATCGTAACATACAATTCTTGATCTCGTTTGAGTTGTATCCGATTGATTTATTCAGGTGAACCACCGAATAATTTTAATCTGAAAGTGATCTTCATGACTCTCATATTATCCATGTATTCTACAGGGTATGTATAAGCTCACTCCATATTAGACTAGAAACCTTAAAGTTTTGTGGATCTCAATTTCCACCAATGAATCTAAACGTTTAAAATGATCATATTCACTTGTGTTCGTTTATTATTGTTCATTTATGTTTGTTTATGTTGGTTAAGTGTTCATTTAGTTTTACAACGAATGAACATAAACATTTTAACATTTTTTATGAATGAATATGGATAAAAGATGGTGTTCGATTATGTATTATGTTCGTGTTTGTGTTCGTTAAAAAATAACTGAACGAACACGAATATATTAATGTTTGTTTGTGTTCGGTTCATTTACGATCCTAGTTTTACATGTTGTGGAATGTGTCCATCACTGTTATATATTATACAAATACCTTAGAGAAAGGGGAATCAAAAAGGAATATGTGGATCTATTCTCATGGGTTTTCTTGCAATCAAACTTACTAAATATTAGATGTATATTCACAATTAATCATATGCTCATAAACTCAATTGTTGTAGCACATGGGCAATTGCGATCGATGGGTTGCTTGCAAAAGGTATGAGAGTACATCTATAGCAATGCGTAGGTTAGAATTCTAGTTTAAGTAATCTTTTTTCCCCGTTTGATCACTCTCGTGCACACTTAAATCAAGACTTTTAAGTAGTTTTCTAAATAATCTCTAGCTTTTTAAATGGCTTCCATTTAAAGAGAGACCATGGGTTTGCAATAGAAAATGTGATGAATGTTTTTCCTGTATTATCATTTTGAATACTTGAATGGTAATGTATGATTAGTTGCTCCAACCAACTTTATGAGATTCTATTGATATATACTAGGCTTTAGAGAGAAGCGATGGTGTTTGTACTGAAGAGAGAAACTTGTAATCACCTAATGTGATCTCTACATGTTAGAAAGACGTTTTTAGTGAATCAACTTGTTAGCGGATACTAAGAAATGGACATCTTAGTGAGGCACACTGTTACTCACATCTATTTCGAAAACCTATGGTTAATGGGTTGTTATAAACTGTTGATATATATGTCCCTAGTTTATGTGTTTAATGTAAAAGTCTGTTATGGCTTATATATGTGTAATGAAACGATGTAATGATATATGATTTGTGCTTTGATGTTAATGTATCTTTAATTCATAAATATGAACTTATTATATAGGTTTGAAGTTGTTGTATAATTATTCATGCTAATGGACCATACTTATGGACAAAACGCATGAAGACATCATGCTAATGCGCCAGTCGCACGACTGGACCAGGAGACTGGACCAGTCGTACGATTGAAACATGAGAATGACTCAGTCGGATGACTGAAGCTTCAGTTGTGCGTATGAATCAGTCGCATGGATCAGTGGCACGATTGAACGATGCTAATGGTTCAGTCGCACGAATGAAGATAGCAAACCTATAAATACCACATAATTCGTGGAAAAACGAGACTTTTGACACTTATATCGTATACCCTCATAACCTAGCCATCTAAAGCGTTCAGAACGCATATTCCAACTTCATAGTTCACATCTGATCGTTTTCTACTCAATCTTAGCGTTTCTTTAATCGTTAGATCGATCGGGTTTGCGTTTTCACTGATTGGATCTCCAATCAAATAGGATTCCGCACTATTTGATTCGGTTTCACTCATAATCAGTTAGTACTCCGTACGTATACGGTCCCAAACATAAGCAAACATTTTGTCCAAATAATTGTGGTTAAAGGGCAGGAACAACGACCACATGAATTTATTGTAAGTGTGGTCTTTTTTATTACACAGTCACAGGAATGTTTGTTCCAATCACCTTCATTTCGAAAAACTGTGGCTAAAGGGTTGTAATCAACATTTTGTCCCAAGAAGTTTGTCAAGGGTAGCAAACAACATTAATTTATCGTAAGTGTGGTTGTTTCTAGTACATAGTCACAAGCAAAAAATTGTTTTAACATCTATTTCAAAAAACTATGACTAAAGTGTTGTTGTAGCGAAGCATTTTGTCTCAATAATTTGGATATAATTAAACTAACCTTTGGTAACTCGTACTTATTGTGGTTCTGTGTGGCTATTTTCATGTAATTAGCAAATTTAGTTTCAACTTTTTATCAGATGAAAATTGTAATAAACATAAGAAGCCTGTAAAGTAAATGATATATTAAGAATAATAAACATTTCCATACGTAAGTTCTCAATTTATACATTAATTAAATACATAACTTCTAATCATAAGCTATCTACAAAAGTGGCAAAGCAACATTACACAAACTTTTTCTACATTGTTTTGTTGATCTTATTCCTCCTTAGATATTTTTTAATGTCATGTAATGCTGTAAAATTTTCTTTTACTTCTGAACAATTTGAGTTTAATTGAACGGTGGATTTGGAATTTGGAGCAACAAAACATAGAAACAAATATGAATAACCAAATAAAAACCAATATGAAATTTACTACATCAAAAATTAAATCCCCAACCAAATGGAAACAAATAAACTGATTTTTCACTACACTAGCTATGTAAACAAATAGAAAGTATGTTCATTACACAGATCATCAAAATATAAATTTACCAACCAAATGTATAAATAAATATGAAGACACTAATGGAAACAAAAATGAAACTTACTTATAGCTTATCCAATCGACATCACTCATTTTTTCTCCCCTCGATTTCCCTTCATTGTCTCAAACTCAAAAACAACGAACGATCTCATGTATTCCTACCCTAAAATCCCAACAATGGTCGCTCAAAATCTTAAGTTTTGTGCAAGTCACAACATTTCCATTGTTCTTAAGCAAATCGAAGATGAAGAATTTGATCTTGTAACCAATTTTCTTAATTGATCAAATTACTCAACTACAATCACAGTCAATTCCACTATCTACACAAATCATATTTTACAAATTTTGAACAACATGTGTACTGGTAAAAAAATAGGGGGGCAAATGCTTGAAAGCAAAGGTAAATAATATAGACATCATCATCCGACCATTAACGATTCACACTCACTTGGCCCTAAATAACGTGGATGGCAAAACATTTTTTATCAAGGAAGTTGTGAGTGAAACGTTTAGAGAAATAGGATATGAGGGTGCTCTACCATCATCTATGTTCGAGAAAGCACTTTTCTACCACAACTAGAGAAAAAGAAGAGGTATAACTTTTCCTACTTTATCTTCCATAACTTTATTACCAATGTAAATGTTGATGGTAAATTAAGTTTTTAATGTACCCACGGTTCATCTTACACATTCTAACCAATGAACTAGATAGTTAGCTTGAGCAATTATGAGAAAAATACTTGCTTGCCTTGTTACACTAAAACATTTTTTTGTAAATCTGCGCAAGCAACCTAAAAAATTTTCAGGCAAACCTACAAATCTTTTTTTAATATTTTAGATATTACCGAGCCTCAGGATGACAGATCAATAAACCAACTATTTATGAACCAACACCCTCTACCTCACAGCTAAAAAGTTCCAAATTCATGAAAAGAAAACAAACCCATATATCTACTACTAAGGAGATGAACGCTTGCACATCACCCACCATTGAAACTAAGTTAGAATCCTGAGCAGAAACAAAGAAGCAAAGAGTGACTGTCACACTCATACTTCTTCTAAGCATGCCCAAGCTCAACTTGAAAGCCATCATTATCAGTCCCAAAACATTGATGAGAATATCATAAGGGATACCCACAAAATTGAGGGAACTTCTATAAAAGTAACCTCATTAGGAACTAGACCACATCCTGGGTTTATAGAAACTAAGCATCATATTTCCCCATGTCAACTCGCAGGATCATATTATCTTAGGTGCTGATCAAGATGATCCTTTATCACCTCACTCCTAATCTTATTTGACAAAGTTGAATGGTCATGCTAAAGAGTCATTCATCCTAGATCGTACAACACTTGATATTGGTTTGTGGAGGATAGAAAAGACTAATGTGGAAGGGGTTATTTGTATAGATAATCCATCAATTAATCAGTAGGATAGAGACATTATAATTAGGACCCCAACCATGGAAAATTCATCTAAACATGTTTCTTTTAAATCATTCTTCAAAAGAAAACAACCAAGGTGCCAAGAAACCACTTTTAGTGGTGAGGGTGCTAGGGCAATGCCTATGACCTTATTTGAACCCAAAGATTTCACATTTGGTATTCAACAACTAAGAGAACTGATGGAGAAATACACTTTCTAACTTTATGAAATGGCTATAATATAGAATGAATATGCTATGTTAAGAATTCAAGCAAAAAAAGATAGCCATTGTTGCTAAAGAAAATCAAAGGATATAGGTTAAAACAGATAAGATTGCTAATCTAGAATATGAGATTAGTAACTTGAAAAAACATTCAGAATTTTAGCATACCATTGTCACTTCTTAGAACTCTTAACTCCTTAATCAGCTACAAAGAACCTTTAGGTGTCTCTTCTTTTTAACTTGCAAAGCTCATTTGAAATCTCATGTTATGCTACTAAAAAGGTTGAAGATGATCCCAAAAGGTTGATATGATCTTAGTGACAAGAAAGCTCTTTAAAAGCATTCCAAATTTTGGCTTTCACTTTGTTTAGGATAACTATGATTCCATTTCTAATGAAGAGCTAAAGTTCAATGCATTTCTTGATTAACTACATTATGATAACTTTAGTTCTGGAGATACAAAGGAAAGAAGAAAATGTCTAGAAGAAAAGAATATGGATGACATCAATGGATAGAGAATGAGACCATTAAAAGATATTAAGAAAGGTGAAGAAAGAAAAGCTTGAAGAGGAAACAATATATTGAGAAAAGTATTAGAAAAGAAGTAGTTCTCGGGTTTAAAGTTATTCCTAAGGTAGCTAAAGAATTTGAAAGTACTGACCAAGGGTGCGGTCAAATATGGCTGAAAGATTGTTGTTTTCAGAACCATCTTCCTCAGCAGCTAATTCGTCATTTAGAAACTTAGTCCCCAACAATAGAAAAATAGTGACCATGGAAGATGATACACAACAATATGGAGTTCCAATCGAATTGAATCATCTTTTACATCAGAGCTTATCCTAATGAGTAAAAGACCTATAGATGGCAATGTAATAGCTAGGGGATATTATGATGGTCAGAAAAAAGTTGGGAAATTTTTCTAGAAGAATTCAAGAGATTAATTTAATGGAACTGAGAGAAAAAGTTTAAAGTTTGTTAAGATAGTATCTGGCCAACCCTCAAACATTCTCACCCCAATTGTGTCTGACATTGAAATTTTTTATTCTATTAGCAAATTTTCCATTCATCAATCCTACTAAAGATAGCTTTCTGGCGATCCAAGTGAGAAGGTTACAGCAAAGATGGAAAAGAGACATTTTGGCTATAGGATAGTATTTCAAATGGTAAGTGAAAGCTCAAGTTTGTCAAATGGATATTGATGTTGAAGCTAAGGCTCGGTTCGAAGTTGATGTTGAAGCTAAGGCTCGGTTCGAAGTTGATGTTGAAGCTAAGGCTCAGTTCGAAGTGGATGCTGAAACTAAACAAATTTCTACTAAAGAAACAATATCAACTGCAATATCTACAATAGAGACTAGCATATACAATTGATGATTAGCCACCCTCTCTACTCGTAAAGGAAAGAAAATATGACACCTGAAGAGTAAGATGCTGATGAAAAGAAAAAAAGTGAAAAGCTTGGATAAACTAAATATAAGTCAAAAGAAACTTGAAAAATAATAAAAATTAGAGCTAAAAGCACACTTCAAGCTGTTGAGACAAATCCAAGCCTCACTTTCAAAACCAAAAGCATCATACGTTGAATCCAAAATAGAGTTAGCTAAGACTCTTGTATCTCTTGGTTCAACTCCCCAACTGATATGCCTAGTTAAGCTGAAGAGAAAGAGAGTAAAGAAAATTACATCAAGAAAATTAACCTAGCAAGAGATCTTTAATCTGGAGGGTATATCTTAAATACAATTATGAGGCACGTGGGCGTGCTAGACAAATTTTACATGTACGAGCTGACAAACTTTTACATACATGGGGTTGTGCCTTGGGAGGTACAGGGTTGTGGAGTACTAGAAAGCCTATAATTAGAAGCTTATTTGCATCTTTGAAAAGAGCTTTTGGGAGGTGAAGTGCTGGTGTTTCCTCTTGTGTAACACCCGGTTATTTTCTTTGAAGCCAAAGAAAGAAGAATAAAGTGAAGAAAAAGAAAGAAAAGCTATTTAACCCAAGTTAAAGGGTTAAAAGTGTCAAAAGGACAAAAAAATTTAAAAGTTGATGAATAAAGGTGGTATGGCCGCCCATCTCTTTCTCTTGCTCGTATCACTCGGATTTTAGAGAGAGAGAGGACGAAAGAAGAGCAGAACTCTCGGGTTTTTGAAGAAGAACCAGAAGAGATTGAATTCAAGGTAAGAATTTATAGTTTATGAATGTTCTAAACTGGCCTTGCCTCGGTTGTTTGCTCATACGTGTTATATGTTGTTGGTGTGTGTGTGTGTTTGGTGGGTTTTAGGTGTTTCAGCTCAATTTGCAAATGGGTTTGAAGAAATCTTACCCATAGAGCTACAAAGGGATTTTGGGGCTGGAAATGTATGTATGAATGTTTTTATTAAATGGGTTTTATGCTCGTGTGTATATTTGTGTGTATGATGCGGGTGAAGTTTGATTTTGGGGCTATGTTTAGGTTTTATGATGTTATGGTTGTGTCTCTATGGCTTAGAATGTATGATTTAAGCTTAGAATAAGTTTGAGAATGATTGGAGAGCTCATTGTTCTTCCACATTGACAAATGGGGAAGACCAGAAGTGATGCGAAAAAGTTTTGCTCTTGCACATTGATAAATGCGGATGAGTAGAGGAAATGTGGAGGAGTAAGAGGAAATGCGGATGAGTAAGAGGAAATACGGATGAGCAAGAGGAAATGCGGATTAGTAAGAGGAAATGCGGATGAGCAAGAGGAAATGCGGATAAGCAAGAGGAAATGCGGATGAGTAAGAGGAAATGCGGATGAGCAAGGGGAAATGTGACTGAAGGTCATGCGACTGAAGCCCATACGCCCGAATGCCATGCGATTGAGGGTCATACGCATCGGAGTCATGCGACTGAAGGCTATGCAACTGAGAGTCCATACGCATAAGTGTCCATTCGCCCCATAGTGTTCATACGCCTAAGTGTACTCATGCGCCTGGAAGGCCATGCGACTGAATAGTGCTCATACGCCCAAATAGGGCTCATGCGCCCGAATGAACTTGGTCTATTTTTCTGATTTCGGAGAAATGGGTAGATGTAGGCCTTGACTTGGGAGGTTCCCGGGGGCTATGTAAGTTGACTTTTTGAGGTCATAGATGATGTGGTGGTCGACGTGTGATGTATGATTGATGCTTATATGATGTGTGATTGATGATGTATGATGACTATGTATGATATGTTTTCTTATGTTCCTTATTACGTACTATGATGTGACTTTACGTGGTGTGATATTGTTAACGAACGTAAACTATTATCTTAATGAAGTGAAAGATTTAAGATAATGAAAGTGGAACATAATGAATGAACGGATAAAAAGCCTTGCAAGCAACTGAAAGGAGGTTCACAACTCATTGAGAGTTGTTACCTCAACTGTGTGTGTCTACAACATGCGATTTTGGCTACTCATAAGGGTTCATACACACAGTAAGAATTCAATCTTGGTGACTGCTCCAATACGTGCGATTTCCTAATTACTGTGTGTTATATAGCGTGTGATCTTGGCTAACCCATAAGAGTTCACACACACAGGGGGAGTCTGTCCTCATGACCACTCCATACGTGCGATATGTGCGATATGGAGTCCTTGTCGCTTAACATTAGATGATATGGCCTTGTGCTTAAGTGGGGGGGGGGGGTTAAGCATATGATAGGACCTAGATAAAAGTGAAAAGATAATAATTGTTACCTTGATGTATCTATGATGTGTGATCACGTGTGATGATAATGAAAATGTTTTTATAAAACTAGAACTCACTCAGCAATGTTGAGTTTTATGTGTTTCCAGTTGGCAGCTAAAGGTTGTTGAGAATGGCACGGGGCGGCTACTCGGCTCATTTTGGATGGCCTTCTTTTGTATAATGTTTTTGCATTATAAAGCGAACAAATGATATTTTGTAATAAATGTTATATTATTTTGCAAAAGCTTTTATTTTAATGAAATGAAATGTCTTTTTATTGATTCCGCTGCAATGTTTTAAGGAAGTTAATGTAAGTATATGTTTTATGTGCGATGAATGACCAGCTGTAAGCGTCCCAGGAACGGGGCCTTACAAGTTGGTATCAAAGCCAAATTTTAAGTGAAATGAGTGAATTTTCAAAACAAACCTTAACTTAAACTGAAAATGGGACGGAAAGGGAAAGGATGCCAGTCTGAGTAGCTGCGTGCCATCAGGTATTTTCGTAATGTTAACCGGTATTACGTGTGCATGTTATGTGGTTTATGTGTTGTTAGTAGATTTAGATATTGATGCAGTCAGGATAGGCATGCTTGGGTTATGAAGAGTAAAGTAAGTGGCTAATCACAACTGGCCACTGTAATTAGGGACTTACTATACTTGACATAAACTAAGCTATTCCCTTGAATGACCACGTTAGTGTTTGAATCTTATAGTGTGTTAGAGGATGGCCAGTGGTAGATCTTTGAAGGTTTCGTCAGATGAAGGTTGTGGTGGACGTGGTGCTGGACCGCGTGTCACGAGAAGCATGGCTAGGGCTGCTAAAATGGCACTTGAAGAGCCCGAGATCCATCACCCGGAAGGTGGTGATGATAGTGCTAGTCTAAGGACCACATTCAAAGAGGCTGTTGTCGAGGGAGTTCAACAGGTCATGCAGACGATTCTGTCGTTTATGGTGACTGAGGTAATTAGGGCAGTGAAGGAGACGACCGTGATTGAAGTGAACAAGAAGGGTAGCAGCGACAAGAATTGCAACAGAAAACGGGTTGAACATGGGGGTTACACTCCAAACAAAAAGGTTGCCAGGAAGGATGACCGGCGTGTAGCTTCGTCTGGTGCGGAGACGAGGAAGTGTGGTAAGTGTGCTAAAGGGCATACTGGAGAGTGTAGGTGGGGATCAAACCTCTACTTCAAATGTGGGAGGCCCGGTCATCTGGCAAAGAATTGTGGGGTGAAGAGGTGTTATAACTGTGGCGGAAAGGGTCATATAAGCAGAGATTGTAAGAAGCCGAGGGACGAGAGTTTTTAGGCAAAGAGGATGACTGGAACCAGAGGGCAGGAGGCGAGCGTAGAGCCTTCACGATGACCAGGGAGGAGGCTAGGATGGACCCTAATGTTGTGTCAGGTACGTTTCTAGTAAACCAAACTTTAGCCTCTATGTTATTCGATTCTGGTGTTAGAAAATGTAAGGCTCCGTTTCCGGGACACTTACAGTTGGCAAATCATTGCTCATAAAACATATAATTATATATAACTTTCATAAAACATTGCAACGGAACATCAAAGCAAATTTTCATTTCATTAAAAATGCTTTTGCAAGTCAATACAATCATTCATTAAACATTTCCATTTGTTCGCATTACAATGCAAAAACATTAACAAAAGAATGCCATCCAAAATGCCAAGTAGCTGCCCCGCGCCATCGTCAGCAAATGCTCACCTACCAAATAGAAAATGCATAAAAAGTTAGCGTTGCTGAGTGAGTTCTAGTTTTATAATAAAACATACTTTACTTTCATTTTAAATCGTTCTTTACCATCGTACATGATCATGCATAATACATACACATAGATAATATCATAATTATCTTCATTATTCATTCGTTAACTTTCATACATTCGTCATTAAATCTTTACTTGCTTTCAAATCATACAATACCATCGTATATGATCACACATCGTATGTACACATGGATACTAACATTATTATCCTCTTTACTGTTCATCACTTTCTTTCTTTATCTATTTATCCCTTTCCGGATCAGTGTCATCAGCTATACCCCAAATGTATGCACAAAGCGAGTACTAGGCCGAAGATCATAAATGATTTCCATAACGCACATAGCCTGGCACCAGCACCGGGGCAAGCAACAAAGATCCCAACTGTTATACTACACCTAAACGTATGCACAAAGCGGGTACTAGGCCGAAGATCATAAATGACTTCCATAACGCACATAGCCTGGCACCAGAACCGGGGAGAGTAATCACTATAAACCATGTACTATATCACTGGTCAGTCACAAAGACTGGACCTCAGCGTGTATCCTTAAGGGTTAGCTAAACCACATACAGTTGAGCTTATGACATTTTAGAGTCATGCACCTCCATACATTTTGCTTGCAAGCCTTTCTATACTTTCTTTTTCATTAATGCATGCACTTTATCATTATGTTCCTCTTTTCATTATCATCCTCTTTACGTTACATAATACTTTTTCATTTCGTTCATTAACATTCAACGTAAAGCCACGGGAAAATAATCATACAACAAGGAACATATACATAAACAGTCAACATCATCATACACGGCATCATACATACATAACATACATCATACCCATCATGCATAACATCCTGCACATCATGTCAAAGCATCAAACATACATCATAGCATCATCAAATCATATCATACATCATCATGCCATGCCTATCACATCATCTATGACATCAAAAGCCAACTTACACAGCCCCCAGGAACCTCCTAAGTCAAAGCCTAAATTTCACCCTTTTTCCCTAAGGAGTCAGAAAATATTCTAAGTGTTCATCCGCATTTGCCTTTTTGTTCATCCGCATTTGTTTTGGTTCATCCGCATTTCCTCAGCCCTCATCCGCATTTCCTCAATACTCATCCGCATTTCCTCAGTACTCATCTGCATTTCTCTTACTTAGTGGTTAATGCTCATCGACATTAACTATTCATCCGCATTTCTCCAGTACTCATCCACATTGACTTACTTAGTGAACAATGCTCATCCGGATTAACTACTCATCCGCATTTCTCCAGTACTCATCCGCATTGACTTAGTGAACAATGATCATCCGCATAAACTATTCATCCGCCTTCTTTTGAACACTTGGGCAGATTTGAAAACTCAGACATTTGAGCCGTAAACATCAGATTTCAGTTCCCAAGCACCATCTATCATGTTCTAAGCTTAAATCTTACCTTCTAAGCCTTAGAAACACAACCATAACATCATCAAGCATGAACACAGTCCAAAATCACACCATTACATCATCATTCACACATTCAAACATACGGGAATAAAACCCAGTTTTATGAAAACATACCTTCATACATTTCCATCCCTAAAATCAGTTAAAAACTAGTAAAAGAGGGGTTCTAGAACTCACCTTTGCAGCTCTTGAGTATGGCTTCTTCCAAACTTGTTTGAAATTGAGTTCAACCGCCTAGAAACCCACTAAAAACATACACCCGAACACACACACAATCACACATAAGCATATAACCGAAGCAAGGCCAGTTAAGAACACCATAAAACCATGAATTCTTACCTTGAATTCGAATTCTTTCTTGTTCTTCTTCTAAAACCGAGAGTTTCTTCTCTCCTTCCTTCTCTCTCTAGAATCCATAAGCAGAAAAGTGATGTGCAAGAGTGGGCGGCCATCACCTTTATTCACCAACTTTTTTAAAGTTTTTTCATTTTTGTCACTTTTAACCCCTAGACTTGGGTTTTATTTCTTTTCCTTCTTTTCTTCACTTTATTCTTTCTTTCTTTGTCTTTAAAAATAACTGGGCGTTACAAGTCCACCCCCCTTATATAGGTTTTGTCCCCGAAACCTGTTATTCCTTAAACAATCATGGGTAATATTGTCTCATCTCTTCTTCAATCTCCCACATAGACTCGGATCCCTTCCTGTGCTTCCAGTGTACACGCCCAAGAGGAACCACTTTATTCCTCAGCCTCTTCTCTTTTCGATCAATGATTGCCACTGGTTGCTCGACATAATTGAGCCGTTCATCTACTTCATTATCCTCCAGTGGAACAATCACATCTTCATCTGCTAGACACTTTCTCAGATGAGATACATGGAATGTCGGGTGAATTCCACTTAACTCATCTAGTAACACCAATCTATAGGCCACCTCTCCTACTCTAGCAATGATTTGGAAAGGCCCTATAAATCTCGGGCTCAACTTGCCCCGCTTTCTGAACCGAATGATACCTTTCCAATGCGAGACTTTCAACATAACCCTGTCACCCACCTGGAACTCAATCGGTCTACGTCGTTTATCAGCATACGACTTATGTCTATCTTTGGCTTCCTTCATGAAGGTCTTGATCTTTTCAAGCTTCTCAGTCGTAGCCTCGATCACCTCGATGCTTCCTAACTCTTTCTGATCAATATCACCCCAACAGACAGGTGTCCTGCATCTCCTACCGTATAGAATCTCATAAGGGGGCATCCCAATGTTGGCATAATAACTGTTGTTATATGAGAACTTAACTAACGGTAGGTGGTCATCCCCACTTCCTCCAAAATCGATGACACATGCACGAAGCATATCCTCCAGCGTCTGAATGGTACTTTCCGACTGACCATCTGTCTGAGGATGATAAGCCGTGCTAATATGCAACCTCGTCCCCATCGTATCGTGGAATTTCTTCCAAAATTTAGATGTTAACCGGGTATCATGATCAGATACAATAGACACCGATAGACCATGACGAGTTACAATCTCCTTAATGAAAAGATCAGCCAACCTCTTAGATGAATATGTCTCGCGGATCGGTAGAAAGTGAGCACTCTTCGTCTGTAAGGCCCCATTCCCGGGACGCTCACAGCTGGTCAATCATCGCACATAAAACATATATTTTCATTAACTTAAAGAAATCATTGCAATGGAAACATATAAAACATCTAATTCATTATCATCATTTTTGTAAAATAATACATTGTTGACTGGTTACAAAAACATCATTAGTTGCATTACATTACAAAAATGTCATATTTCCATCAAATGGATGCCATCCAAAAATGTCAAGTAGCTGCCCCGTGCCATTCTTAGCAATGCTCACCTGCCAACTGGAAAATGCATAAAAAGTCAGCGTTGCTAAGTGAGTTCTAGTTTTAACATAAAACATTCTTTACATTCATTAAAATCATCCTTTACTTTGCATGTGATCACACATCAAACGTACACATAGGTAATACATTATTATCTTCATCGTTCATCCTTTAACTTCCATTCGTTCATACATTCTTACTTTCATTCGTTCGTTCATCATTACATCTTTTCTTTTCATCAACACGAACTTTACCCTTCATGCTCATGGTACTGGGCCTAAGCCTATCATAGACCTTCATTCACGATGCCCAACATCTCTGGCCACAGTACCTAAGATAAAGTTCAGGTATACCATTGTCATGTGCTATGCCCTTCATGCTCATGGTATGGACCTAAGCCTATAATAGACCTTCATTCACGGTGCCCAACACCTCTAGTCATAGTACCTAAGGCAAGAAACAATGGTTCCATACAAATGGTCAATCACAAAGAAAGACCCCGATGTGCATCCTCTCAGGGTAGCGAACCCACACACCGTTGGGCTAACACCTTACAACGGGGCGTGTCCCGACATACAAGGCTTGAAATACTTTTGTTACCTTTCATCATTCATTAATGCATGCATATCATCGTTATGTTCCTCTTTTCATTACTTTACACTTCACGTTATGTAATACTTTTCGTTTCATTCATTAACCATCAACGCAAAGCCACGAAAAAATACATACATAAACAGGAACACCAATAACATCATACCAATCATCATACGTACCAGCATGCATACATAATATTAATCATGCCCATCATGCCCATCCTATCATCACCAATCATGCATCACATAAACCATCACACATCATCCCCATGCATCATACGCTCACATACATAAGCATATGCACAACAAGCATAAGTCATCATAAAACATAGCTGACCCACCACGGGACGGCGGGGGTTCGGGGGTGGCAGCCCCTGACAGCGGGGTCCTAGGAGCAGCAGCCCCTAGTGGGGTCCAAGGGGCAACGCCTCTGACTGGGGCCGGGCTGCCAGGTCAGCGTGAAATTTTTTTATTTTAACCCTGTTATATAGCACATTTCCTTATAGAAAATTCGATCTTCCTGTTTAAACCCTCTTAAAATCTTGTTCGTTCAAAACGTATATTTAGTATGCATTTCCAGCCCCAAACTAGTTCAAAACCTTTAAAATAGGAGATCTAGAACTCACCTGGACTCGATGAGTAGCTTCTCAATCAAGCTTCCAAAGCAAGGGTTGCACTACACAGCCTGCAGATAAGTTAATACTCAAACGAGTTAATTTCTGCCTAATTTCACTGCCAGACCAGCAGTTTCGCTGCTAGTTTCGCCAACAGTTTCGCTGCTAGTTTCGCTGGCATCTTCACTGCCAGTTTCGCCCAACTTTCGTTGGAAAACCATGTCTGCGAACTACCTGCGAAACTATAGTTTCGCCGGAAGATCCGCAGTTTCGCCGACGAACAACTAATTTCGCTGGATGAACACCCAGTTTTGCAGAACGGGCTGAAAAACGTGAACCAACCAATTTTTGACCCGAAACTTCAATCTTTTACATCCAAAACCTTGGTTTATCACCCAATAAGGTTTATCTAAGCTTCTTACATGTTTTCTTACACAAAAACGTGAGTTTTGGGCGAATCTTTGCCAGTTTCAAAAACCCCAAACCTCGAATCCGGGTTTACATCAAAAGCAACAATTAAATGATGTTTCTTACCTGTATTCATGGTGTTTTCTTGTTGTTTGGATGCCCACGAACACCGATCTTCAATCCGGTGATCAACCGAGACTTAAATCTTCGATTCTCTCCATTTTCTCTCTCTACTCTCTCTCTCTCTAGAATTAAGTTGTGGAGTTGCAAATGAGAGCTGCTCAAGCTAATCCGTTTATATATACTGGGCGTTCCCGAGACCTTAAACTCGCCAAACCCGCAAAGTCTACTCGGTCGGTAACCCATATTTTTCTTATTTTCATTAAATGATCTCGTCTAAGCACATTATTATTATTTGGCTCGCTTAGACATTATTCGGGGCGTTACAAGTCCACCCCCCTTATTTAGGTTTCGTCCTCGAACCTGCTAGTCATTGAATAGTTGAGGGTATTGGTGCCTCATCTCCTCCTTAACTTCCCAAGTGGACTCTGATCCCTTTCTATGCTTCCACTGTACACGCACCAAGGGATCCACCTTATTCCTTAGCCTCTTCTCCTTGCGATCGATGATCGCCACCGGTTGTTCCACATAATTGAGCCGTTCCTCCACTTCAATATCCTCCAATGGCACCACCATATCCTCCTCGGCTAAGCACTTTCTTAAGTGAGATACATGGAATGTCGGATGAATTCCACTTAACTCACTGGACAACTCTAACCTATAGGCCACCTCTCCTACTCGAGCAACAATTCGGAAAGGCCCTATGTATCTTGGGCTCAACATGCCCCGTTTCCTAAACCGAATGATGCCCTTCCAAGGTGAGACCTTTAACATAACCCTATCACCCACCTGGAACTCAATCGGTCTGCGTCTCTTATCGGCATACGACTTCTGTCTGTCTTTGGCTGCCTTCATGAAGGCTTTGATTCTTTCAAGCTTCTCAGTCATAGCCTCGATTACCTCAACGTTCCCTAACTCTTTCTTACCAACGTCACCCCAACACACGGGTGTTCTGCATCTCCTACCGTATAGCATCTCATAAGGGGGCATACCAATGCTGGCATGATAGCTGTTGTTGTATGAGAACTCAGCTAACGGTAGGTGGTTATCCCAACTTCCTCCAAAATCGATAACACATGCCCGAAGCATGTCCTCCAATGTCTGAATGGTCCTTTCTGACTGACCATCAGTCTGCGGATGATAAGCCGTGCTAATATGTAACCTCGTCCCCATTGCGTCATGGAATTTCTTCCAGAATTTCGATGTAAACCGGGTGTCACGATCAGACACAATGGACACTGGCAGACCATGACGAGTCACAATCTCTTTAATGAATAGATCAGCCAATCTCTCGGAGGAATATGTCTTGCGGATCGGTAAGAAGTGAGCGCTCTTCGTCAAACGATCAACAATCACCCATATAGCATCGTACCCTCACGTGGTGCATGGTAGTTTTGTAATAAAGTCCATGGTGATATGCTCCCACTTCCACTTGGGTATGTCCAAAGGTTGGATCTTCCCTTATAGCTTCTGATGCTCCGCCTTCACCTGCAAGCAAGTAAGGCACTTACTCACGTACTCCACTACGTCACGCTTTATACCCGACCACCAATAATCTTTCTTCATGTTCTGATACATCTTTGTAGCAACGGGATGAATGGAGTATCGAGTCGTATGAGCTTCATCCATAATCTTACCATGTAGATCCCCAAAACGTGGAATCCACATCCATCCAATCGGGTCCTAACACCAAGTGTGTTTTCACCCAACTCTGCGACCAGACCTCTCATTCTTTCCAAGTTAATATGATCTTCCTTTAGTGCCTCATCTTGAATCTTTTTGACCTGCTTCATCACATCAGAGGTCATGACTAACTGTAAGCCTTCACCCGAATCGGCTCGGGTCTCTCCTTTCGGCTAAGTTCAAATCTCCTCTGATGTCCGGATAGTAGTAGATCTCGCAATCATAATCCTTTATGAGCTCCAACCATCTCCTCTACCACATGTTCAAATCTTTCTGCTCAAAGAAGTACTTCAGGCTCTTTTGGTCAGTGAATATGGTGCACATCGTTCTGTATAAGTAGTGCCTCCAAATCTTTAGCGCAAAAACCACGACCGCTAGCTCCAAGTCATGAGTAGGATAATTAACCTCATGAACCTTCAGCTACCGGGATGCATAGGCTATAACCTTCCCTTTCTGCATTAACACACATCCCAACCCCGAGTAAGAAGCAACCAAATAAACCACCAAATCCTTGCTTCCATCGGGTAATGACAGAATTGGAGCTTGAGTCAACCTCGCCTTCAATTCCTCGAATGCCTTCTCCTGATCTTGTCCCCATATGAACTTTACATCTTTCCACAACTTGGTCAACGGAGAAGCTATCTTAGAGAATTCTTGAATGAATCTTCTGTAATAGCCCGCCAAACCCAAGAAACTACGAATCTTGGATGGCGTCTTCGGAGACTTCCATTGCATCACCGCCTCCACCTTTGTCGGGTCCACCATAATCCCCTCGGGATTCACCACGTGACCGAAGAACTGAACCTCGTGCAACCAAAATGCACACTTGGAGAATTTGGCATATAGTTTCTTCCTTCTCAGCGTCTCTAACACTTCCCGAATATGGCCGACATGCTCCTCCTCACTCTTTGAATAAATCAAGATATCATCGATAAACACAATCACTGATTTATCCAACATCGGCCAACACACTCGATTCATCAAGCCCATAAAAGCAACTGGCGTATTGGTGAAACCAAAAGATATAACCAGAAACTCGTAGTGTCCATAACGTGTGCGAAAAGCTGTTTTAGGGATATCCTTCTCCTTCACTTTCAACTGATGGTAGGCAGATCGAAGGTCTATCCTAGAGAACCAACTAGCACCCTGAAGCTGATCAAATAGGTCATTAATTCTTGGTAAGGGGTACTGATTCTTCACTGTCAACTTATTCAATTCATGGTAGTCGATACACATCCTCATACTACCATCCTTCTTCTTCACGAATAAGACCGGAGCACCCCAAGGAGAGATACTCGGTCGAATGAACCCCTTATCAAGAAACTCTTGAAGTTGCTCCATCAATTCCTTCATCTCGGTCAGAGCCAACCGATACGGTGCCTTAGCAACAGGTTGGGCACCCGGTATCAGATCAATCTGAAACTCGATCTCGCGGTCTGGTGGCAGTCCTGGTAAGTCTTTGGGAAACACATCTGGAAAGTCACACACCACCGGTACGTCGGACAATTATGGTGTTGGCGTATCCACATCCTTCACGTTGGCTAAGTAGGCACTACATCCACGCCTCATGCATTTTCCCGCCACCGCCATCAAAATCACCTTCGGGATAGTCGTAACTCGATCACCATAAACCATCACCGAGCTCCCATCAGGCGCTGTCAACCGGATCATCTTCTTGTGACACACAATGTTCGCTTCGTAGTCCGACAACCAATCCATCCCAAGAACTAGGTCAAACCCGCCTAAGGTCATTACAAATGGTCTAACAGGAAACTTGTGATCTTCTAGTTCTACGTCACAACCTTCTATCATTTTAGAAATCCTGGTAGATTACCTATGGCAGTTTCTTCATCGAAGGGCGTATCTATATTCTTCTTACTAATAGGCAACTTAGCACAGAAAGTAGCAGAGATAAAACTTTTACTAGCACCAGAATCAAACAACACCGAGGCTAAAGTTTGGTTTACTAGAAACGTACCTGACACAACATTAGGGTCCGTTCTAGCCTCCTCCTGTGTCATCATGAACGCTATGGCACTCGCCCTTGGTCCTTCACTCCCCGTCTTCTTCATGCCTGAACCCTCAGCCCTCGGCTTCTTACAATCTCTACTTACGTGGCCCTCCCCGCCCACAGTTAAAGCACCGGACCGTACGATTGTCCTTGGCTATATGCCCCGCCTTCCCACATTTTAAGCATAAGTTTGATCCTAACCTACATTCTCCAACATGCTCCTTTTCACATCTACCACACTTCTTCGACCCCGCACTCGATGTGACTACACGGTGGTCATCTACCTGTGCCTTCTTGTTTCTCGTTGGGGCACCACTTTGACCAAACCTTTTCCCGCTCCAATTCTGGTCACCACTCCCTTTGTTTCTACCTTCAGTTACCACCACCGTTCTTTCATCATACAATCTCCCTGCCAAATCTACCGCCGACCTAAACATGCTCGACTGGGCGGCGATCATGTCCCTTCGGATATCCGCCGGCAAACCCTGGATATATCTCTTAATCTTTCGTGACAAGGGGGTCACTTGGTCTGGCACTAGACGTGCCATCTCATTGAACTTGGTGGTGTATTGGTGATGAGTCATTGTTCCCACCTCCAGCTGCTGGAATTCCCTTTCAACCTTGTCCATGT
Organism: Flaveria trinervia; assembly: GCA_025506515.1. NCBI lineage: Eukaryota > Viridiplantae > Streptophyta > Magnoliopsida > Asterales > Asteraceae > Flaveria > Flaveria trinervia. The sequence goes on from CM046453.1 coordinate 64,107,621, forward strand.
CACCGTGAGGACAGAACTCCTCAATCACCAACCTCTTCAGTTTTGCCCACCTCATCCTTCCTATTGCCCGACTACCCTCGACTTGGATGATATTGTTCCACCAGCACAAAGCCGAGTTCACAAAAGAGTGGGCAGCAAACTTCACCTTTTGGTCCTAGTGGCACTCGCTGATATTCAAGACCGCTTCCATTTCCCTCACCCATCGGTGAGTAGCAGCAGCGGTGCCATTACCATCAAAGGTAGGGAGCTTGCATCTTTGAAATGCCACGTAGTTGCAGCCTCGTGCCATTTCCTGCACAGGCTCTTCTTCCTCCTCTTCTTCTTCATCATCAGAGAGGACCGTCTCAGTCTCGGGCTGTCTTCTTTCGCACGTAGGCCTACTCCTTTCCTTCCACTCCCCCTCTCGAACAACTTTTATAACTTCACTCACAATATATGGTAAGATCGTCTGCATGACCTGATGCACCTCCTCTACAACAGCCTCCTTCACTGAGGCCCTTAAGTTAGCACTCTCGTCTCCACCCTCTAGATGAGGGGTCTCGGGTTCTTTATGAACCCCCTTTCGGCTCTAGGCCTTCCTCTCGTGACCCGTGGTTCAGCACCACGTCCACCACCACCTCCACCACATGAAGCTTTCGATGATCTACCACCGGCCATCCTCTACGCTCACTAAAAGATTCAAACACCAACACGGTCATTCAAGGGAAGAGCTCAGTTTATGTCAAGTATATTAAGTCCATAATTACAATGGCTAGTTGTGATTAGCCACTTACTTTACTCTTCATACCCTGAGCATTTCCTATCCTGACTACATCAGTATCTAAATCTACAAACAACACATAACCACATACCAAGCGCACAAAATACCGGTTAACTTTACAAAAATACCTAATGGCACGCAGCTACTCAGCTTGGCATCCCTTCCCTTTTCCATCCCATTCTCAGTTTAAGTTAAGGTTTACCCATTTCACTTAAACTTTGGCTCCGATACCAACTTGTAAGGCCCTATTCCCGGGACGCTCACAGCTGGTCAATCATCACACATAAACATATATTTTCATTAACCTAAAGAAATCATTGCAGCAGAAACATATAAAACACCCAATTCATTATGATCACTTTTGCAAAATAATACATTGTTGACTGGTTATAAAAACATCACTAGTTGCATTACATTACAAAAATGTCATATTTCCATCAAATGGATGCCATCCAAAAATGCCAAGTAGCTGCCCCACGCCATCCTCAACAATGCTCACCTGCCAATTGGAAAATGCATAAAAAGTCAGCGTTACTGAGTGAGTTCTAGTTTTAACATAAAACATACTTTACTTTGCATGTGATCACACATCATACGTACACATAGGTAATACCATTATTATCTTCATCGTTCATCATTTAACTTCCATTCGTTCATACATTCTTACTTTCATCCGTTCGTTCATCATTACATCTTTCTTTTCATCAACACCTTGAACTTTACCCTTCATGCTCATGGTATTGGGCCTAAGCCTATCATAGACCTTCATTCATGATCCCTAGCACCTCTGGCCATAGACCTAAGATAAAGTTCATGTATACCATTGACATGTGTTATGCCCTTCATGCTCATGGTACTGGACCTAAGCCTATCATAGACCTTCATTCATGGTGCCTAACACCTCTGGTCATAGTACCTAAGGCAAGCAACAATGGTTCCATACAAATGGTCAATCAAAAAGAAAGACCCCGATGTGCATCCTCCGGGGTAGCGAACCCACACACCGTTGGGCTAAAACCTTACAAAGGGTCGTGTCCCGACATAGAAGGCTTGCAAGACTTTTGTTACCTTTCATTGTTCATTAATGCATGCATACCATCATTATGTTCCTCTTTTAATTACTTTCCACTTTACGTTATGTAATACTTTTCGTTTCATTCATTAACCATCAACACAAAGCCACGGAAAAATACATACATAAACAGGAACACCAATAAGATCATAACAATCATCATACGTACCAGCATGCATACATAATATTAATCATGCATACATAATATTAATCATGCCCATCCCATCATCACCAATCATGCATCACATAAACCATCACACATCATCCCCATGCATCACACACTCACATACATAAGCATATGCACAACAAGCATAAGTCATCATAAAACATAGCTGACCCACCGCGGGACAGCGGGGGTTAGGGGGCGGCAGCCCCTGATAGTGGGGTCCTAGGAGCAGCAGCCCCTAGTGGGGTCCAAGGGGCAACGCCCCTGACTGGGGCCAGGCTGCCAGGTTAGCGCGAAAATTTTTTATTTTAACCCTTTTATATAGCACATTTCCTTATAGAAAATTCAATCTTCCCGTTTAAACCCTCTTAAAATCTTGGTTGTTCAAAATATATATTTAGTATGCATTTCCAGCCCCAAACTTGTTCAAAACCTTTAAAATAGGGGATCTAGAACTCACCTGGCCCCGATGAGTAGCTTCTCAATCAAGCTTCCAAAGCAAGGGTTGCACTACACAACCTAGAGATAAGTTAACACTCAAAGGAGTTAATTTCTGCCTAATTTCGCTGCTAATTTCGCTGCCAGACCAGCAGTTTTGCCAGCAGTTTCGCTAGTAGTTTTGCTACTAGTTTCGCTGGCATCTTCGCTGCCAGTTTCGCCCAACTTTCGTTGGAAAACCATGTCTGCGAACCTACCTGCGAAACTATAGTTTTGCCGGAAGATCCGCAGTGTCGCTGGACGAACAACTAATTTCGCTGGATGAACACCCAGTTTTGCAGAACGGGCTGAAAAATACGAACCAACCCATTTTTGACCTAAAACTTCAATCTTTTACACCAAAACCTGGTTTATCACCCAATAAGCTTTATCTAAGCTTCTTACATGTTTTCTTACAAAAAAACGTGAGTTTTGGGCGAATCTTTGCCACTTTCAAAAACCTCAAACCTAGAATCCGAGTTTACATCAAAAGCAACGACTAAATGATGTTTCTTACCTGGATTCGTGGTGTTTTCTTGTTTTTTGGATGCCCACGAACACCGATCTTCATTGCCGTGATCAACCGAGACTTAAATCTTCGATTCTCTCCACTTTCTCTCTCTACTCTCTCTCTCTAGAACTAGTGTGTTGAGTTACAAATGAGAGCTGCTCAAGCTGATCCATTTATATATACTGGGCGTTCCCGAGACCTTAAACTCGCCAAACCCACGAAGTCTACTCGGTCTATAACCCATATCCGTCTTATTTGCATTAAATGATCTTGTCTAAGACCATTATTATTATTTGGCTCGCTTAGACATTATTCGGGGCGTTAGATCGTCAAATGATCAACTATCACCAAAATAGCATCATACCCTCGTGCAGTGCGCGGTAGGTTTGTAGTAAAATCCATGGTGGTACATCTTTGTTGCAAGCAAGTAAGGTTTGATCTTTCCATATGGCTTTTGATGCTCCGCCTTCACTTGCAAGAAAGTAAGGCACGTACTCACATACTCCACCACATCATGCTTCATACCCGTCCACCAATAATCTTTCTTCATGTCTTGGTACATCTTTGTAGCACCGGGATGAATAGAGTATCGAGTCTTGTGAGCTTCATCCATGACCTTCATGCGTAGATTCCCGAAACGAGGAATCCACATTCGTCCAAATCTGGTTCTAACACCAAGCGTGTTTTCACCCAATTCAGCAACCAGACCTCTCATTCTTTCATAGTTAAGATGATCTTCTTTCATTTCTACATCTTGAAACTCTCTGACTTGCTTCATCACGTCGGAGGTCATGATCAACTGGTACGCTTTCACCCGAATCGGTTCGGGTCTCTCTTTCAGGCTAAGGGCGTCCGCCGCCACGTTGGCTTTGCCCGGATGGTAATGGATCTCGTAGTCGTAGTCTTTTATGAGCTCCGACCATCTCATTTGCCTCATGTTCAGGTCCTTCTACTCGAAGAAGTACTTCAAGCTCTTGTGGTCGGTGAATATGGTGCACTTTGTACCGTATAGGTAGTGCCTCCAAATCTTTAACGCGAAGACCACAGCTGCTAGCTCCAAATCATGAGTATGGTAATTGACCTCATGAACCTTCAACTGCCGGGATGCATAGGCTGTAACTTTTCCCCTCTGCATTAACACACACCCCAACCCCGAATAGAAAGCATCAGAATAAACCACCAGATCTTCACTTCCATCGGGTAATGACAGAACAGGAGCTTGAGTCAACCTCGCCTTCAATTCCTCGAACGCCTTCTCTTGAGCTTGACCCCACATGAACTTCACATCTTTTCGGGTCAACTTGGTTAGTGGAGAAGCGATCTTAGAGAAGTCTTGGATGAACCTCCTGTACCAAGAAACTACAAATCTCGCATGGCGTCTTTGGAGACTTCCATTCCATCACTACCTCCACCTTTGCTGGGTCCACCATAATCCCCTCGGGATTCACCACGTGACCCAAGAACTGAACCTCGCGCAACCAGAATGCGCACTTGGAGAATTTAGCATAAAACTTCTCCCTTCTCAACATTTCCATCACCTCTTAAATGTGGTCGGCATGCTCCTCCACACTCTTGGAATAAATCAAGATATCATCAATAAACACAATCACTAATTTATCCAGCATTGGCCAACACACTCGATTCATCAAGTCCATAAAAGCAGTTGGCGTGTTGGTCAAACCAAATGACATAACGTGGAACTCGTAGTGACCATAATGCGTGCGAAAAGCTGTTTTAGGAATATCCTGCTCTTTCACTTTTAACTAATGGTAGCCCGATCGAAGATCTATCCTTGAGAACCAACTGGCACCTTGAAGCTGATCAAACAAATCATCAATTCTCGATAAGGGGTACCGGTTCTGTATCGTTAACTTATTCAGCTCACGGTAGTCAATACACATCCTTATACTATCGTCTTTCTTCTTCACGAATAAGACCGGAGCACCCCAAGGAGAGATACTCGACCTAATAAACCTCTTGTCAAGCAGCTCTTACAACTGCTCCATCAATTCTTTCATCTCAGTCGGAGCCAACCGATATGGTGCCTTGGTAACAAGTTGGGCACCTAATATCAAATCAATCTCGAACTCGATCTCACGGTATCAAATCAACCTGGTATCAACAGGTGGCACTCCTGGTAAGTCTTCTGGGAACACGTTTAGAAAATCACACACAACCGGTACATCGGACAGTTGTGGTGTTGGTCATCCACATCCTTTAAGTAAGCCAAGTAGGCACTACATCCGCGCCTCATTCACTTTCCCACCACCTCCATTGAGATTACTTTCGGGATCGTCATGACCCGATCCCCATAAACCGTCAACGAACTCCCATCAGGCGCTGTTAACCGAGTCATCTTCTCGCAACACACAATGTTCGCCTCGTAGTCCGCTAACCAATCCATTCCAAGAACTACATCAAAACCACCTAAGGTCATCACGAATGGTCTAACCGGAAATTTGTGACCTTCTAATTCCATATCACAGCCTTCTATCATCTCAGGAATCCTGGTAGACTTACCTATGGCAGTTTCTACATCAAAGGGAGCATCTATATTCTTACTACTAAAAGGCAATTTAACACAGAAAGCAGTAGAAATGAAACTTTTACAAACACCAGAATCGAATAACACAGAGGCTAAAGTTTGGTTTACTAGAAACGTACCTGATACAACATCAGGGTCCGTCCTAGCCTCATCCTGTATCATCGTAAATGCTCTGGCGCTTGCCCTCGGTCCTTCACCCCCAGTCTTCTTCACTCCTGATCCTTCAGCGCTCATGTGGCCTTCCTCCCCACAAGAATAACACTTCCTCACATCGCAGTTCTTCGCCACATGTCTGGTTCTTCCACAATGGAAACAGACATTGGTTCCCAATCTACAATCCCAGGTGTGTTCTCATCCACACTTGACACACCTTCTCGACCCTGCATCGGATGTCACCACACGACAGTCGTCTACCCGTGCCTTCTTGTTACTCGTCGGGGCACCACCTCGACCAAACCTTTTCCCATTACAATTCCGGTCACCACTCCCTTTCTTGCTACCTTCAGCCACCACCATCACAGCTCTCTCATCATACAACCTCCCTGCCAAATCCACTGTCATACCCCAACCTTGACGGCGGAAACGTCGAGGAGTGAGAGTTATGATCGTTCACAGCCACATAACGCTATTAATTACCCAAATATAAATTAATCATAAAATTCAATTGTATCATTACAAGCTTAAGTCTCAAAGAATAAAAACATAACATAAAAGGTAACATGTCATTTTAATTCACTTGTTTATCTAGGTCCATTCTTAGATGTGCAAACTTCAATGTGTAGAAATCAAGCTTGGATGTTTCCTGAAACATGTTAAAAATAAAAGGTCAACAATAATGCTGGTGAGCATTCCATAGTTTTTAATACATAGATTATATAAAAGATGGCAATCCAAGTCATAGGTAGTGAATAAAGTGATTAGGGATGTTATGAACAATGCAACAATCAAACCTCGACAAAGTTTTACAAGTCTCAAACGTTTACAAGATTATACGATCAGCTAAGTGTGCTTGGATCAACCAAAGCAGGCTTGTCTTGCCATAGATCTATGACTTCGCTGGGCTAGCAATAGTTAATGATTGTATATATAACGCCATAAAATGGTAACCACAAAAGTTCAACTAACCACAACTTTGCATGAGGAATTGCCATAAAGATTACAAGTCTCAAATAAGTTTACAAGTGCAATGATAATAAGTTAACATGTTTCACCCCAAAGTGTGAAAATAAGCAAAAAGGGGGTATGGAAATACTCACTGATCAATAAGTATTTATTGGATGATTAATAAGAAATAATAATAAGCGTCGATTCAACGTAGCCCTTCACAATGTACCTAAAATATATATTTATAAGATTTTTAAGTTTATTTAAATTAAGTTTAACGGATTAACGGGAACTAGGATTCTAAATGGAATTTAGGGATTGTCGAATAACTATGTCAAAATGTGGAAACAATTTTAATTATTAAAATTAAAGAAAGTTATTATATTTTATATAAAGTTTTATATAAAATTTTAACTCCTATAATAGTTTTGTATATATATATATATAGGTTAAATAAAGTCTAATAACTCATTTTAAACGATAGTTTAAAAGCAACGTTCGGAAAATCATGTTTGTGGAACAAGGTATTAGTGAAAGTATAGTTTTTTTAAAACAAACTTATTATTATTATATATATATATTTTAAATATATGTCAAAGGGATATAAAAAAAATATTTCTTTTAAGGAAATAAATTTCCAGAAAATACTTAGAAACATTTTAAAATTATCAGCTTTTATAAAATATCTTTTTATAATTTTTGAAACTATTTAAAAGTATAGTTGAAGGCTAAAAGCCTAAAAAAAGAAAATGTGGGGTGCCCCGGGGTCGAACCCGGGACCTCCAGGTTCACATGGGGACAGGCTACCATTAGACTGGGTCGCCTAGGCCTGACAAAACCCCATTCCCATATGTTTTAAAGTAAACCACGTAGAAACCCCCAAATCCTAAGAACCCTAGAATCGGATTAATCCAAATTGAAGTTCAAATCACAATCGTTTAGTGTAACAAACATGGGGCTTTGATTCCCCAATAAATTTCGAGCATGTTCATGTATTCAATTACCCGTTTCGTTGCTTAGATTGATAAGAACAGTTGCCAACGAGTCGCGACCCGATGCTTGAATTCGTTCAGATAGCAAATGATCTTGATAATCCAATTCACTTTGCAGGAAGCTTCAAATAAGTTAAATGATGAAAAGCCCTATGTTGATTTTGAGTTTTGAAGCTCTGAAGATGATGTTTGAATAGTTGTAGGTTCGCGAAAGAGATGATGATGGTATTTGGTGTGTGCGCGAGTTTCAGGTGAAATTGCAAGTAATGGTAGGTTAGGAATAGTTAACCGATGGTTTATGTTCAATTAATTGAGTAATTACCACGATTTGCACGTTGAACGGTTATGAAGTAAATTGGGGTTCGGTTTCAAGTGGGTTTTTGATAATACAAGCGTTTTCAGATTGATTAATCAACGGTTACAAGTTCGATTTGTGTGCTAGGTTTAATTTGAGGCGATTTGGTGATAAATTTGAGGCGTTTAGGTGTAGTTTGGAGGTGGCCGGAAGGCTCGCTGGCGGTGACCGGAATAGTCCCGCCGGAAACACGGGAGAAACAGGGGGGGGGGGAATTTGGGTTTTGGTTTTTGACACATTTAGTCCCTGCGGTTTTATAGTTAACATTTTATGTTTAAAAACATTCTTTTAAAGTTTCAAAAGTGACAATAAGCCCATCTAACCTTCTTTTAACCCCTTTTTAAGTTTAATATGTTCTACAATTATAAAATTTACTATGATTATTATTAATTTTACTATGATTATGATTATTTTCATATTACTATTATAGTTATTATTATTATTAATATTTTTTTATTATCATTATTACTAATGTTATCATTATTAGCTTTTACTATTATTTTTAGGATTATTATTATTATATCATTTACTATCTTTTCTTGTTAGAGTTATTATTAAAAATCTTTATTATGCTTGTTACTTATTCAATAACATTAACAACCTTCAAGTTAAGTAAATTAAAGACAAATTAAAGCAATATGCATAAGAACCCCATAAGTTTCATATTAGGCAAACATGGTCCTTAAACAAATTTAACAAGGTTAACTTTATATTTAACCTAAAAATACAAGATGTTACAGTCTCCCCAACTTAAAAGAATTTCGTCCCGAAATTAAGAATAAAGCTAAGAGAACAAATGCGGGTATCTCTCCTTCATATGATCCTCACGCTCCCAAGTGAATTCAGCTCGACGTTTGTTTTCCCAACGGACTTTAACGATAGGTGTGGTAGTTGTTTGGGTCTTCTTCAGGGTGCGATCCATAATCTCAACAGGCTTCTCAACAAAGTGCAATGACTCATCAACTTGAATTTCCTCTAGTGGAACATGCAAATTTTCATCAGCCAAGCACTTCCTCAGGTTTGAGACATGGAAGACAGGATGAACTCCGCTAAGTTCAGAAGGTAGCTCTAGTTTGTAAGCCACTTTCCCAATTCTTTTCAGAATCTTGAAGGGTCCTACAAAATGTGGGGCTAACTTACCCTTCTTCCCAAAACGCACAACACCCTTCCATGGAGAGACCTTAAGAAGAACCATGTCGTCGACTTGAAACTCCAACGGTTTGCGTCTTTTATCGGCATAACTCTTTTGGCGACTTCTAGCCACCTCAAGATTATTTCGAATTTTGGAAATTTTGTCGGTCGTTTCTTGAATAAGTTCCGGACCAGTGATAATATTTTCCCCAATGTCAGTCCAACAGATTGGGGAACGATATTTACGACCATACAAAGCCTCTAATGGTGCCATTTTGATACTTGAGTGATAACTATTGTTATACGAAAATTCCACGAGCGGTAAATGCGTATCCCAATCGCCACCAAAATCAAGGACACAAAGACGCAGTAGATCCTCGAGGGTTTGGATTGTTCGTTCGGTTTGACCATCGGTTTGAGGATGGTAAGCCGTACTTAAATCCAATTGAGTACCCAAGAGTTCTTGCATCGAGGACCAAAAGTGCGAAGTGAAACGAGCATCTCGATAGGAAATAATGTGCAACGGCACGCCATGACGACTCACAATTTCATCAACATAGATTCGAGCCAACCTTGAAACCTTGTACGTATCTCGTATGGGTATGAAATGTGCTGTCTTGGTCAAACGGTCAACAATGACCCATATGCTATCATGACCACGAGGTGTACGAGGTAACTTGGTTACGAAATCCATGGATATATGTTCCCATTTCCACATAGGGATTTCAGGTTGCTCAAGTAAACCACTTGGTCGTTGATGTTCGGCTTTGACCCTTGCACACGTGAGACACTTGGAAACATAAGTCGCGATATCTTTCTTCATTCCAGGCCACCAATATTGACCACACAGGTCCATGTACATCTTATCGGAGCCAGGATGAACGGAATATCGGGTTTGATGAGCTTCGTTCATAATGAAGTGCTGAAGGTTGTCACGATTCGGGATCCAGAGTCGATTCAAGAAGTACCACATGCCGTTTGGTTTTGTCTCCAATTGTGTCCGGATGTTAGACATCAAATCTCCATCTTTCCCTTCGTCGGTTAGTGCCGCTTGTTGAGCCTCGCGAATGCATAACTCGAGGTCACTATCGATCCTTATGTTTTGGAGCATGATAGTAGCTTCGTTGACATCCACATGAATCTCGGTATCAAATTCTCCTAGCGTATCAAACCATTGTCTTCGATCTCGGATATCTTGAAGCGAGACAGTCTTGTTGTGGACCTTGCGACTTAGTGCGTCGGCTACAACATTCACCTTTCTAGGGTGATAGCGAATGTCGCAGTCGTAGTCGCTAATCAACTCAATCTAACGTCTTTGTCTCATGTTGAGATCCTTTTGATTGAACACGTGTTGGAGACTCTTATGATCGGTGTAGACTATGCATTGCGTCCCATATAAATAGTGTCGCCAAATCTTCAATGCGAAAACCACAGCACCAAGTTCAAGATCATGAGTTGTGTAGTTCACTTCATGAATCTTCAATTGCCTCGACGCGTATGCTATAACTTTGCCTCTTTGCATGAGAACACAACCAAGACCTTGATTAGAAGCATCGCAATATGCAGTAAAGTCGTCGTTTCCATCGGGAAGTGTGAGAATAGGAGCATTACACAACTTGTGTTTCAATGTCTCGAAAGCCTCTTCTTGCTCGGGTCCCCATTCAAAAAGTCGATTCTTTTGGGTTAATGTCGTTAACGGTTTAGCAATCTTCGAGAAATTAGCTATTACGGTAATATCCCGCTAAACCCAGAAAAGAACGAACCTCGGTTGGAGTTGCGGGAACACACCAATTCTTCACAGCTTCAATTTTAGCAGGATCCACGTGAATTCCTTGGCTATTCACCACATGCCCTAAGAATTGAACTTCCTCCAACCAAAATTCACACTTGGAAAGCTTGGCGTATAATTGCTCCTTCTTCAAAATCCCAAGTACTTGTCGCAAGTGCGTCTCGTGATCGATTTTTGTCTTGGAATAAATAAGAATGTCATCAATAAACACGATCACGAACTTATCCAAATACGGTTTACATACTGATTCATGAGATCCATGAACACAGCAGGCGCATTGGTCAGGCCAAAAGGCATGACCATGAACTCGTAGTGTCCATATCGAGTACGGAAAGCGGTCTTTGGAATGTCATCATCATGAACACGTAATTGATGATACCCAGAACGTAGATCGATCTTTGAGAAATGAGTTGCTCCTTGAAGTTGGTCGAAGAGATCATCGATTCGAGGAAGAGGGTATCGGTTTTTGATAGTAAGCTTGTTGAGTTCGCGGTAATCGATGCACATACGAAATGAACCATCTTCTTCTTCACAAATAGTACAGGTGCACCCCACGGCGATGAACTAGGGCGAATAAAACCCTTATCGATCAACTCTTGCAGTTGACTAGCGAGTTCTTGCATTTCAGAAGGTGCAAGGCGATTTAGCCACAGGGTTTGCACCAGGGATTAAATCAATCTTGAACTCAACTTCTCGCACGGGAGGTAACCCTTTAAGATCCTCGGGAAAAACTTCGGGAAAGTCTCGCACAACAGGAATGTCTTTCAACTCCTTACCCCTGGCTTTCGTATTAACTACATATGCCATGAAAGCCATGTAGTTTTTACTCCAGCATTTACGGGCCTTGATGCAAGACATGAGTTTGAGTCTTTGGGATGATTTCTCCCCAAAGACCTTCAAAGTATCACCAGTTGATAACGGAATTCGGATACACTTCTCGAAACATAGAATTTCCGCACGGTGCTTGGCTAACCAATCCATGCCAACGATAACGTCAAAGCTTCCCAATTGCATAGGAATAAGGTCGACGAAGAACTCGTGTTCGTTAAGGCTTAAAGTGCAATCGCGTATCACAATGTCAACGACGATAGATTTCCCATCGGTGACCTCGACCGTGAAGGATCTTTCCAGGTTAGCACGCGGTTTAGAAAGTAAAGGCTCGAATTCCAGAGACACGAAACTTCTATCGGCACCTGAATCAAACAATACAGATGCATAACGATTATTACAAGATACATACCTGTTTGGTAACAATCTATTATTGGTATGATGAACATAGATAGGAATTTTTACAAGACAAGAAAGGGCTAATAGGAATTCAACGACGTACCATTTACCATGTCGTTGTGGCTCCTGCTTGGTTGGCGTTTATGTTGAAAGCCCTTCCACGAGCCGGTGGCACAGTTCCCGCATTGCGAGGACATTGCGGACGAATATGACGAGGCTCGCCACAGTTATAACAGGTTCGATTAGTAAGCATGGCAGTGTTGTTTGGCGCACGAAGGCAAGTAGTTACCAAATGGCCATACTTCCCACACAATGAGCAGATTCGGCATGGAATGTTGCTTGAATGATGGTACTTGCACGTGTTGCACATAGGGTGTGGACCAGCATAAGCTTTAGCCATGGGAGCTTGATTTGCAACCACCATTTGTTTTTGAGGGGCATTTGGTGCAGTCATAGCGTAGTTGCGTGTCGGGGTGAACTTACGCTTCTTGTTTTGAGAAGATGACTCAGCCTTTACCTCCTTTGTTGCCTCGGGTGTCACCTTCGCCATAGCCTTGGAACCCTTTGCCGACATCGTGCCAGCTCTTATATGATTCTCGGTAAGCTGTGCAGTGATAGTAATCGCTTCCTCCAAAGTTGTGGGCCTACTACCCACCACAGCATCTTGAATTGAGGTGGCACCCCCTTGATAAATTTCTCGATGTTATGGGCACGGTGTCCACCATGTGTAGTAGAAGCATACTCAACTCATGATGCCGGGTGGAATAAGCCAAGTGATTCCCTCCATCCTGTTTAAGGTTCCAGAACTCCTCCTCCAATTTTTGTAATTCGCTCCTCGGGCAGAACTTTTGGATCATAATATCCTTAAATTCTTCCCAAGGCAACGCCATTGCGACCTCCGTCCACGGTTTCTCTTTTCACTATTCCACCATGTTAGTGCTCGTTGTTGAAGAACACTTGTAGCATAGCGAACCTTGAACTCGTCGAGACACTCACTAATAATGAATGTGTTCTCCATACTTTTAAACCACTCAAGAAGTCCAGTGGCTCCTTCTTTTCCACTAAAACTAGTGGGTTTGCACGAGTTGAAATGTTTGAAGGTGCAAGTAGAATTGTTCCCGTTTTGGTTGTTGCTATTCTCCCCATGAGCACCACTATTGTTCCCATTGGTGTTGTTGTTATTAGCCATTAGGGTACTATTAAGTTCAGCAACCATAGTTGGGATGACGGCGGCCATTTGCCGGGCGATCATTACAGCTAGTTTACGGTCGGAACTTCCACGCTTTCCATGATGACGAGACATGCTGGAATATGTAAAATGAGTTAGACACGAGAAATAGAATAACAAGAATTATAATTCAACAAGGATAAGGCAAGAGTTGTAAGGCACTTGGAATGGTGCCATTTGGTAACGCATTACCATTTGGAAACGTTGACACGTCAAGGTAAGTTGACCCATTCGCCTTAGAAGTTTGTGCATGTTGACCATAGTTTATCACTCATCCCGGAAATCCCCAGATAAGCATAACTAGTCCCGTAGGATTTATGCGATATGCTTGCCTTAGCCCGAGGGCCCTTTTCCAGGAAATCTAGAATACAGGTGCCTATGTGTCACACAAATTTCTAAGGTCCATGATATCAAAACCTTGATGAGATTTATATAGATTAGACATAACGTCTAAAGATCCAAGTCATAACATAAGTATAAGATTCCACGTGTCGACGAGAATAAGGTTAAGAGATTTCATGTTCGGGGAGAGTCAAGAGTCAAGGCTAAGTTTAGGGAGACAAGTAACAATGTTTAGGCAATCCTATGCTAAGACATCAAATTGCACATAAGTGGGCATAACATTATGTAGCATGCAAACTATATAATTTTTCAATATAAGATCATATTCTATAAGGTTCATGCATACTATAGTCTAGGTCACCATTTCTAATAACCTAGATCCCTATGTTATGGGCTATGATACAATCTGTCACACCCCAACCTTGACGGCAGAAACGTCGAAGAGTGAGAGTTAAGATCGTTCACAGCCACATAACGCTATTAATAACCCAAATATAAATTAATCATAAAATTCAATTGTATCATTACAAGCTTAAGTCTCAAAGAAATAAAAACATAACATAAAAGGTAACATGTCATTTTAATTCACTTGTTTATCTAGGTCCATTCTTAGATGTGCAAACTTCAATGTGTAGAAATCAAGCTTGGATATTTCCTGAAACATGTTAAAAATAAAAGGTCAACAATAATGCTGGTGAGCATTCCATAGTTTTTAATACATAGATTATATAAAAAATGGCAATCCAAGTCATAGGTTAGTGAATAAAGTGATTAGGGATGTTATGAACAATGCAACAATCAAACCTCGACAAAGTTTTACAAGTCTCAAACGTTTACAAGATTATACGATCAGCTAAGCGTGCTTGGATCAACCAAAGCAGGCTTGTCTTGCCCATAGATCTATGACTTCGCTGGGCTAGCAATAGTTAATGATTGTATATATAACGCCATAACATGGTAACCATAAAAGTTCAACTAACCACAACTTTGCATGAGGAATTGCCATAAAGATTACAAGTCTCAAATAAGTTTACAAGTGCAATGAAAATAAGTTAACATGTTTCACCCCAAAATGTGAAAATAAGCAAAAAGGGGGTATGGAAATACTCACCTGATCAATAAGTATTTATTGGATGATTAATAAGAAATAATAATAAGCGTCGATTCAACGTAGCCCTTCACAATGTACCTAAAATATATATATTTATAAGATTAAATTAAGTTTAATGGATTAACGGGAACTAGGATTCTAAATGGAATTTAGGGATTGTCGAATAACTATGTCAAATGTGGAAACAATTTTAATTATTAAAATTAAAGAAAGTTATTATATTTTATATAAAGTTTTATATAAAATTTTAACTCCTATAATAATTTTGTGTATATATATATAGGTAAATAAAGTCTAATAACTCATTTTAAACGATAGTTTAAAAGCAACGTTCGGAAAATCATGTTTGTGGAACAAGGTATTAGTGAAAGTATAGTTTTTTTAAAACAAACTTATTATTATTATATATATATTTTTTTAAATATATGTCAAAGGGATATAAAAAAATATTTCTTTTAAGGAAATAAATTTCCAGAAAATACTTAGAAACATTTTAAAATTATCAGCTTTTTAAAATGTCTTTTTATAATTTTTGAAACTATTTAAAAGTATAGTTGAAGGCTAAAAGCCTAAAAAAACGAAAATGTGGGGTGCCCCGGGGTCGAACCCGGGACCTCCAGGTTCACATGGGGACAGTTTACCATTAGGTTGGGTCGCCTAGGCCTGACAAAACCCCATTCCCATATGTTTTAAAGTAAACCACGCAGAAACCCCCAAATCCTAAGAACCCTAGAATCGGATTAATCCAAATTGAAGTTCAAATCACAATCGTTTAGTGTAACAAACATGGGGCTTTGATTCCCCATAAATTTCAAGCATGTTCATGTATTCAATTACCCGTTTCGTTGCTTAGATTGATAAGAACAGTTGCTAACGAGTCGCGACCCGATGCTTGAATTCGTTCAGATAGCAAATGATCTTGATAATCCAATTCACTTTGCAGGAAGCTTCAAATAAGTTAAATGATGAAAAGCCCTATGTTGATTTTGAGTTTTGAAGCTCTGAAGATGATGTTTGAATAGTTGCAGGTTCGCGAAAGAGATGATGATGCTATGTGGTGTGTGCACGAGTTTCAGGTGAAATTGCAAGTAATGGTAGGTTAGGAATAGTTAACCGATGGTTTATGTTCAATTAATTGAGTAATTACCACGATTTGCATGTTGAACGGTTATAAAGTAAATTGGGGTTCGGTTTCAAGTGGGTTTTTGATAATACAAGCGTTTGCAGATTGATTAATCAACGGTTACAAGTTCGATTCGTGTGCTAGGTTTAATTTGAGGCGATTTGGTGATAAATTTGAGGCGTTTAGGTGTAGTTTGGAGGTGGCCGGAAGGCTCGCCGGCGGTGACCGGAATAGTCCCGCCGGAAACACGGGAGAAACAGGGGGGGGGGGATTTGGGTTTTGGTTTTTGACACATTTAGTCCCTACGGTTTTATAGTTAACATTTTATGTTTAAAAACATTCTTTTAAAGTTTCAAAAGTGACAATAAGCCCCCTAACCTTCTTTTAACCCCTTTTTAAGTTTAATATGTTCTACAATTATAATTTTACTATGATTATTGTTAATTTTACTATGATTATGATTATTTTTATTATTACTATTATAGTATTATTATTATATTAATATTTTTTTATTATCATTATTACTAATGTTATCATTATTAGCTTTTACTATTATTTTTAGGATTATTATTATTATATCATTTACTATCTTTTCTTGTTAGAGTTATTAGTAACAATCTTTATTATGCTTGTTACTTATTCAATAACATTAACAACCTTCAAGTTAAGTAAATTAAAGACAAATTAAAGCAATATGCATAGAACCCCATATGTTTCATATTAGGCAAACATGGTCCTTAAACAAATTTAACAAGGTTAACTTTATATTTAACCTAAAAATACAAGATGTTACATCCACCGCCGACCTAAACGTGCTCGGTCGAGCAGCGATCATGTGTCTGCGAATATCTACCGGCAAACCCTGAATGTACCTCTTAATTTTTCATGACAAAGGCGTCACTTGGTCCGGCACCAAACGTGCCATCTCATTGAATTTAGTGGTGTACTGTTGATGTGTCATGGTTCCCGCCTCCAGCTGCAGGAATTCCCTTTCCACCTTATCCATTTCCCTGTGAGGACAGAACTCCTTAATCACCAACTTTTTTAGCTCAGACCATCTTATTCTCCTAATAACCTGACTACCCTCAGCTTGGACAATATTATCCCACCAGCATAAAGCTAAATCCACATAAGAGTGGGCAACAAACTTCACTTTCTGATGCTCCCGGCACTCGCTGATGTTCAAAACAGCTTCTATTTCTCTCACCACCAGTGAGCAGCAGCAGCAGTGCCATTACCATCAAAAGTAGGGGGCTTGCATCGTTAAAACGCCCTGTAGTTACAGCCTTGTGCTACCTCCAGCGCAGGCTCTTCTTCTTCCTCTTCTTCTTCATCATCAGACAAAACCGTCTCAGTCTCAGGCTGACTTCTTTTGCCCGTAGGTCTACTTATTTCATTTCTTTCTCCTTCCCTCACAGCCTTGATAAATTCGGTCACCACAGATGGTAAGATTGTCTGCATGATCTGATGAA
Organism: Flaveria trinervia; assembly: GCA_025506515.1. Taxonomy (NCBI): domain Eukaryota; kingdom Viridiplantae; phylum Streptophyta; class Magnoliopsida; order Asterales; family Asteraceae; genus Flaveria; species Flaveria trinervia. The sequence continues at coordinate 64,125,026 of CM046453.1, forward strand.
CTTCTTCCATAACAGCCTCTTTTACTGAGGCTCTCAGATTGGCACTCTCATCACCGCCCTCCGGATGAGGGGTCTCGAGTTCTTCTTGAACCACCTTTTCGGCTCTAGGCCTTCCTCTCGTAACCTGTGTTTCAGCACCACGATCTCCTCCACGTGAAGCTTTAGATGATCTACCACTGGCCATCCTCAAACACACACACTGAAAGATTCAAACACCAACACGGTCATTCAAGGGAACAACTCAGTTTATGTCAAGTATAGTAAGTCCCTAATTACAGTGGCCAGTTGTGTATAACCACTTACTTTACTCTTCATACCCCAAGCATTACCTATCCTGACTACATCAGTATCTAAATCTACCAACAACACATAAACACATAACATGCGCACGTAATACCGGTTAATCATTAAGAAAATACCTTATGGCACGCAACTACTCGTCCCATTTTCAGTTTAAGTTAAGGTTTATTTTGAAAATTTACCCATTTCACTTAAACTTTGGCTCTGATACCAACTTGTAAGGCTCCGTTCCCGGGACGCTTATAGCTGGCCAATCATTGCTCATAAAACATATAGTTACATTTAACTTTAATAAAACATTACAACGGAACATCAAAAGCAACTTTTCATTTCATTAAAAATGCTTTTGCAAGTTAATACAATCATTCATTACACATTTCAATTTGTCTGCATTACAATGCAAAAACATGAACAAAAGAATGCCATCCAAAATGCCAAGTAGCTGCCCCGCGCTATCCTCAGCAATGCTCACCTGCCAACTGGAAAATGCATAAAAAGTCAGCGTCGTTGCTGAGTGAGTTCTAGTTTTATAATAAAACATACTTTACTTTCATTATAAATTGTTCTTTACCATCATACATGATCATGCATAATACATACACATAGATAATATCACAATTATCTTCATCATTCATTTGTTAACTTTCATACATTCGTCATTAAATCTTTACTTTCTTTCAAATCATACAATACCATCGTACATGATCACACATCGTATGTACACATGGATAATAATAATATTATCCTCTTTATTGTTCATCACTTTCTTTCTTTATCTTTTTATCCCTTTCCGGATCAGTGTCATCAGCTACACCCCAAACGTATGCACAAAGCGGGTACTAGGCCAAAGATCATAAATGACTTCCATAACGCACATAGCCTGGCACCAGTACCGGGGCAAGCGACAAAGATCCCAACTGTTATACTACACCCCAAACGTATGCACAAAGTGGGTACTGGGCCGAAGATCATAAATGACTTCCATTACGCACATAGCGTGGCACCAGCACCGGGGAGAGTAATCACTATAAACCATGTACTATATCACTGGTCAGTCATAAAGACTGGGCCCCTACGTGTATCTTTAAGGGTTAGCTAAACAACACACAGTTGAGCTTACGACATTTTAGAGTCGTGCACCTCCGTACATTTTTCTTGCAAGCCTTTCTATTCTTTCTCGTTCATTAATGCATGCACGTTATCATTGTGTTCCTCTTTACATTATCTTCCACTTTACGTTACATAATACTTTCATTTCGTTCATTAACATTCAACGTAAAGCCACGGGAAAATAATCTTACAACAAGGAACATATACATAAACAGTCAACATCATCATACAGGGCATCATACATACATAACATACATCATACCCATCATGCATAACATCCTGCACGTCATGTCAAACCATCAAACATTCATCATAGCATCATCAAATCATATCATACATCATCATGCCATGCCCATCACATCATCTATGACTTCAAAAGCCAAGTTACACAGCCCCCGGAAACCTCCCAAGTCAAAGCCTAAATTTTACCCTTTTTCACCAAGTAGTCAGAAATATTCTAAGTGTTCATCGGTATTTGCCTTTTTGTTCATCCGCATTTGTTTTAGTTCATCTGCATTTCCTCAGTGCTCATCCACATTTCCTCAGTGCTCATCCGCATTTCCTCAGTACTCATCCGCATTTCCTCAGTACTCATCCGCATTTCCTCAATACTCATCCGCATTTCTCTTACTTAGTGGATAATGCTCATCCGCATTAACTATTCATCCGCATTTCTCAAGTACTCATCCGCATTGACTTACTTAGTGAATAGTGCTCATTCGTATTAACTATTCATCTTCATTTCTCTAGTACTCATCCGCATTGACTTACTTAGTGAACAATGCTCATCCACATTAACTATTCATCCGCATTTCTTTTAAACACTTGGATAGATTCGAAAACTCAGACATCTGAGCCCTAAACATCATATTTCAGTTTCCAAGCACCATCTATCATGTTATAAGCTTAAATCTTACCTTCTAAGCCTTAGAAACATAACCATAACATCATCAAGCATGAACACAGTCGAGAATCACACCATAACGTCATCATTCACACATTCAAACATACGGGAATAAAACCCAGTTTTATGAAAACATACCTTCATGCATTTCCAGCCCTAAAATTAGTTAAAAACCAGTAAAAGAGGGGTTCTAGAACTCACCTTTGCAGCTCTTGAGTATGGCTTCTTCCAAACTCATTTGAAATTGAGTTCAACTGCCTAGAAACCCACTAAAAACATACACCCGAACACACACGCAAACACACATAAGCCATCACCTCGAAGACGTAAGCAGAAAGGTGATATGCAAGATTAAGAACACCATAAACCATGAATTCTTACCTTGAATTTGAATTCTTTCTTGTTCTTCATTCTAATACCGAGATTTTCTGCTCTCCTTCCTTCTCTCTCTAGAATCCGTAAGCAGAAAGGTGATGTGCAAGATTGGGCGGCCATCACCTTTATTCACCAAATTTTTCAAAGTTTTGTCGTTTTTGTCACTTTTAACCCTTAGGTAAGTCTACTAGAATTTCTGAGATGATAGAAGGTTGTTACGTAGAATTAGAAGCACATAAATTTCCGACCATTCGTGATGACCTTAGGCGGTTTCGATGTAGTCCTAGGAATGGATTGGTTGGTGGACTATGAGGTGAACATTGTGTGTCGCAAGAAGGTGATTAGACTATCAGCGCTTGACGGGAGTTCGGTGACAGTTTACGGTGATCGAGTTACGACTATCCCAGAGGTGATTTCGATAGCGGTGGCGGGAAAGTGCGTGAGGCATGGGTGTAGTGCCTACTTGGCCTACGTGAAGGATGTGGATATGCCAACACCATAATTATCTAATGTACGGTTGTGTGTGGCTTCCCAAAGGTGTTTCCAGAAGACTTACCAGGAGTGTGACTGGACCGCGAGATTGAGTTCCAAGTTGACTTGATATCGGGTGCCCAACCTGTTGCTAAGGCGCCGTATCGGTTGGCTCCGACTGAGATGAAGGAATTCATGGAAACCACAGGAGTTGCTTGATAAGGGGTTCATCAGACCGAGTATCTCTCCTTGAGGTGCTCTGGTCTTATTTGTGAAGAAGAAGGATGGTAGTATGAGGATGTGTATCGACTACCGTGAGCTGAATACGTTGACAGTGAAGAATCGATGCCCCTTACCTAGAATTGATGACCTATTTGATCAGATTCAGGGTGCCAGTTGGTTCTCAAGGATTAACCTTCGATCTGGCTACCATCAGTTGAAAGTGAAGGAGTAGGATATCCCTAAAATAGCTTTTCGCAAGCGTATGGTCACTACGAGTTTCTCGTTATGGCATTTGGTTTGACCAAAGCGCCAGCTGCTTTTATGGACTTGATCAATCAAGTGTGACGGCCGATATTGGATAAATCAGTGATTGTATTTATCGATGATATCTTGATTTATTTGAAGAGTGAAAAAGATCATGCCGGGCATATTTGGGAGGTGTGGAGACGTTAAGAAGGGAGAAGTCGTATGCCAAAATCTCTAAGTGCGCGTTTTGGTTAAATCACGAGGGGATAATGGTGGACCCGAAAAAGATGGAGGCGGTGATGTAAGGGAAGTCACCAAAGACGCCATCCGAGATTCATAGTTTCTTGGGTTTGGTGGGCTACTACATAAGATTCATTCAAGACTTCTCTAAGATAGCTTCTCCGTTGACTAAGTTAACCCGTAAGGATGTAAAGTTTGTATGTGGTCTAGCTCAAGTGAAGGCGGAGCATCAGAAGTCGTATGGAAAATCCAACCTTTAGACATACCGGAATGGAAGTGGGAACATATCACCATGAACTTTATTACGAAGCTACCGTGTACCGCGTGAGGGTATGATGCCATTTGGGTGATAGTGGACCATTTGACGAAGAGTGCTCACTTCCTACCGATTCGCGAGACATATTCATCCGAGAGGTTAGCGGATCTTTTCATTAGAGAGATTGTAACTCGTCATGGTGTGCCGGTGTCTATTGTGTTTGATCGTGACACCCAGTTTACATCTAAATTTTGGAAGAAGTTCCACGATGCAATGGGGACGAGGTTACATATTAGCACCGCTTATCATCCTCAGACAGATGGTCAGTCGGAAAGGTCAATTCAGATGCTGGAGGATATGATTCAGGCATCCATCATTGATTTTGAAGGAAGTTGGATGACCACTCACCGCTAGCTGAGTTCTCATATAACAACAGCTATCATGCGAGTATTGGTATGCCCCCTTATAAGAAGCTATACGGTAGGAGATGCAGAACACCTGTGTGTTGGGGTGATACGACTATAAAGAGTTAGGGAGCATCGAAGTGGTCGAGGCAACGACTGAGAAACTGGAAATGATCAAAGCCTTCATGAAAGCAGCCAAAGATAGACAGAAGTCGTATGCTGATAAACGACATAGACTGATTGAGTTCCAGGTGGGTGACAGGGTTATGTTGAAAGTCTCACCTTGGAAGGGTATCATTCGGTTTAGAAGTTACCAGAAGAGTTAAGTGGAATCTACCCGACATTCCATGTATCTCATCTGAGAAAGTGTTTAGCAAACGAGGACATGATTGTACCACTGGAGGATGTCGAGGAAGATGTGTGGCTCAATTATGTGGAGCAACCTATGGCGATCATTGATCGTAAAGAGAAGAGGTTAAGGAATAAAGTGGTCCTTTTGTGCACGTACAGTGGAAGCATAAGAAGGGATCTGAGTCTACATAGGAGACGAGACAACATTACCCACGATTGTTTGAGGAATAACAGATTTCGGGGACGAAACCTATATAATGGGGTGGATTCGTAACACCCAGTTATTTTCTTTGAAGCCAAAGAAATAAGAATAAAGTGAAGAAAAAGCAAGAAAAGCTATTTAACCAAAGTTAAAGGGTTAAAAGTGTTAAAAGGATAGAAAGGTTTGAAAGTTGGTGAATAAAGGTGGTATGGCCACCCATCTCTTTCTCTTGCTCGTATCACTCGGATTTCAGAGAGAGAGACGACGAAAGAAGAGCAGAACTCTCGGGTTTTTGAAGAAGAACCAGCAGAGATTGAATTCAAGGTAAGAATTCATAGTTTATGAGTGTTCTAAACTGACCTTGCCTCGGTTGTTTGCTCATACGTGTTATATGTTGTTCGTGTGTGTGTGTTTGGTGGGTTTTAGGTATTTGAGCTCAATTTGCAAACGGGTTTGAAGAAGTCTTACCCATAGAGCTGCAAAGGTGAGTTCTAGAACCCCTCTTTTTACATGTTTCAACTGATTTTGGGCCTGGAAATACATGTATGAATGTTTTTATTAAATGGGTTTTATACCCATGTGTATATTTGTGTGTATGATATGGGTGGGGTTTGATTTTGGGGCTATGTTTGGGTTTTATGATGTTATGGTTGTGTTTCTATGGCTTATAATGTATGATTTAAACTTAGAATAAGTTTGAGAATGATTGGAGAGCTCATTGTTCTTCCGCATTGACAAATGGGGAAGACTAGAAGTGATGCGAAAAAGTTTTGCTCTTGCACATTGATAAATGCGGATGAGTAGAGGAAATGTGGATGAGTAAGAGGAAATGCGGATGAGTAAGAGGAAATGCGGATGAGCAAGAGGAAATGCGGATTAGTAAGAGGAAATGCGGATGAGTAAGAAGAAATGCGGATAAGCAAGAGGAAATGCGGATGAGTAAGAGGAAATGCGGATGAGCAAGGGGAAATGTGACTGAAGGTCATGCGACTGAAGCCCATACGCCCGAATGCCATGCGACTGAGGGTCATACGCATGGGAGTCATGCGACTGAAGGCTATGCAACTGAGAGTCCATACGCATAAGTGTCCATTCGCCCCATAGTGTTCATACGCCTAAGTGTACTCATGCGCCTGGAAGGCCATGCGACTGAATAGTGCTCATACGCCCAAATAGGGCTCATGCGCCCGAAAGAACTTGGTCTATTTATCTGATTTCGGAGAAATGGGTAGATGTAGGCCTTGACTTGGGAGGTTCCCGAGGGCTATGTAAGTTGACTTTTTGAGGTCATAGATGATGTGGTGGGCGACGTGTGATGTATGATTGATGCTTATATGATGTGTGATTGATGATGTATGATGACTATGTATGATATGTTTTCTTATATTCCTTATTACGTACTATGATGTGACTTTACGTGGTGTGATATTGTTAACGAACGTAAACTATTATCTTAATGAAGTGAAAGATTTAAGATAATGAAAGTGGAACATAATGAATGAACGGATAAAAAACCTTGCAAGCAACTGGAATGAGGTTCACAACTCATTGAGAGTTGTTACCTCAACTGCGTGTGTCTACAACATGCGATTTTGGCTACTCATAAGGGTTCATACACACAGTAAGAGTTCAATCTTGGTGACTGCTCCAATACGTGCGATTCCTAATTACTGTGTGTTATAGAACGTGCGATCTTGGCTAACCCATAAGAGTTCACACACACAGGGGGAGTCTGTCCTCGTGACCACTCCATACGTGCGATATGTGCGATATGGAGTCCTTATCGCTTAACATTAGATGATATGGTCTTGTGCTTAAGAGGGGGGGTTAAGCATATGATAGGACCTAGATAAAAGTGAAAAGATAATAATTGTTACCTTGATGTATCTATGATGTGTGATCACGTGCAATGATAATGAAAATGTTTTATGGAATGAAAGGTAATATAATGTTTTTATAAATCTAGAACTCACTCAGCAATGTTGAGTTTTATGTGTTTCCAGTTGGCAGCTAAAGGTTGCTGAGGATGGCACGGGGCGGCTACTCGGCTCATTTTGGATGGCATTCTTTTGTATAATGTTTTTGCATTATAATGCGAACAAATGATATTTTGTAATAAATGTTATATTATTTTGTAAAAGCTTTTATTTTAATGAAATGAAATGTCTTTTTATTGATTCCGCTGCAATGTTTTAAGGAAGTTAATGTACATATATGTTTTATGTGCGATGAATGACCAGCTGTAAGCGTCCCGGGAACGGGGCCTTACATCTTGAGATCCTATTATTTAGAATTCCTTTGAAGGCTTTGAATATCCATTCAACATTTAGAAGAAGCTCATGATCTTTTGACATTATCCATAATGGGTCATCAGTTTGATTGTTCTAATTTACTAATGATTTTCATTACTATCTTTTTTCATTATTGTTATTTCCAAGCTAATTATGAGTTAAACTTATTTTTATCATCCTAATTTAGTGAGATTTTATGTAACTTATAATGAACTAATGGTATGGTTTGTATTATGTTATGTTATGGTAATTTTAGCTAAACTTTTTATGCGTAGCATATACATTTGCATGGTGAGTTATAAGCTTATGATTTTTATTATGAATGTTATATAAGGTTGAAAATCATATACACTAACTTTTATTTTTGAAACCAGTATTCAAAATAAACTCAAGGCTAATGAACTAGCAATGATAATTAAGAATCATATCACTTTAACTCTCTGATTATTTACGCGTTTCTTTTTATTACTCTATGAAATCTATAGTAATTTTATGATTTTCTAAAAATGATGGTACGTTAAAAAGAAACTTGATAAACTCTCTTTATAATATAAATTATGTTTTAAAAAAACTATATGTTGAAAGTAGTGGTGTAAACGAATCAAGCCGACTCAAGAGCTACTCGAGATTGACTCAGTCAAAAGCTCAATGGAGCTAACCTTAAACAAGCCCAAGCCCGATCTTGAACCTGAAATATGGCTTGTTTATTAAACAAGTCCGAGCTCGAACCTTGCGTCTAAAGATTATTAAGGCTCACGAGCCTTAACGAGGCTTGTGTTTATATATATATATATATATATATATATATATCTATATATATATATATATATATAATATATATATAATATATATATATATAATTATATATATATATATATATAATATATGTATATATATATATATATGTATATATATATATATATGTATATATATATATATGTATATATATATATATAATATATATATATATATATGTATATATATGTATATATGTATATATGTATATATATATGTATGTATATGTATATATATGTATATATGTATATATATGTTATATATATATGTATATATATGTATATATATGTATATATGTATATATATATATGTATGTATATATGCATATATATATATATATATATATATATATGTATATATATATATATGTATATATATAATACATATGTATATATATATATAATGTATATATATATATACATATGTATATATATATATTATATATATATATATGGGGAGGGATCCTTTAAAAACCATGTTATAAATAAAAACCATGAGTTACATATATATAAGTACTATTAGAGCTCTACAAGATAGTCTATATTATCAACACAGTCAAAGTCAACAATAGTCAACATCACGGTCAAAGTCAACGCAAAAGTCAAACCCGACGTTCGAGACGAAGAACCGAGACAAGACGTTGAAGATTTAGATGACTAGGAGTTTTATTGTAATAAATATATTTTGTGTGAACAAAATATATTTTACTTTGTTTGAGTCATTTTTATGCTTTATATGTAATTTCTATTAATAGGCTAAGTCTAAGGGGTTAAGTGCAATTAGTGAATATTAGTCTAGACTATAAACAGGTTAACAGTAATTAGGTTTTGATAATGGTTGTATGACTAATAGATTGAGAGATTACTTGTAAACACATTATTAGCAATCTAATTAAAGATCAAATGGGTTTTTATTATGATTATCATATTTTGATCTATAATCTTCATGATTTGATTCAAGTGTGATTAACTTGGGTTAAAAATTTAGTATCAGAGCCATATTGGATCAAATGCATTGAAGATTTGAAGAATTTGTTGCTGATTTTTGAAGGTGTTTATCAAAATTTTAGAGAGAGAAACTGGAGTTTTAAAGAGAGAATGTAGATTTGAAATTCAAATTTCATCCCAAACACAATCACTTCATCAGATGTACAACAATCTTCAAGCGGCGAAACTAGATTCAATCTCGAATGAAAGTTCAAACTGTTCTGGCGAAACTGCTGACTTAAGGTGAAACTATAATTTCGTCCGGCGAACTTGCAAAAAATTCCGGCGAAACTATCATTTTCAGCAAAATTTTAAAAAAAATTTAAAAAACTATGAAAATAACCTAACATATGTGAAATTGCCGGAAACCAAATCCACGTTATCGGTGCCGCTCTCAGACTAACCAAGCCAAACTCTAACCACCGAAATCCTAGCCATGAGATCCCTACCACCACAACCACCTTCAACTTCCAACAAACAACCACTAAGCCATCTACCACCACAGCCATAATCACCACCGCCTTAGGCGGCCTAAACCCTAATCTACATTGCCACTACCCTAGCCGCCGCCCTCAACACCGCCATCTACAACCATCACCAGAAACCCAACCACACCACCACCACCACCACAACTGTCGGCAGCTCTTACACTAGCCATCATCACTACAGCATCATTCAACACAAATCACAACCAAACAACCATGACAAGTGTAACGGCCAAACCCTAGTTGCCGCCATCTTCCATCAACGATATCTCCTACACCACTACCTATCTACCGAACCACCACCACCATTGGAACCAGAATGATGAGGGGAAGAAGTTAATGTGTAATACGCGCCATGACTCCCTGGAAAAGTTCGTCGGAACCCTAGTCGCCGCGAACTTCTCTCTTCAATATCTCCTTCGTTATTGATTTTCAGAGCAAACCAAGACCACCGTTGGATTCAGGAGGTTATGTTTAATGGTAATAGAAGTTCAGCATGAGATAACTCAGCGGATTTTTTTTCCGGCCACCGTGGGCCGGCGGCGGCTTGCCGGAACCCTAGAGGGTTCTCTCATCCGATTTTTTTATTAGAGTTGTGTGTGTGTTGTGTTTTGTGTTAGGGTGAGGGTTTTGTTAGAGATATCTTGTGTGTGTTATGGGTTAATCGGTTTTCAATATTATTGGGCTACCAATTTGGTATTGGGTTAATTCTTATTAGGCTGGGTTTTCAATTTGGTTAAGTAAATTGGCTAAATATTTTTTTTTAAATTTTGATGTGTGGGCTCATTATAATCAAAGAAATTGGGCTAATAATTGTTTGAGTTTTACCAATGTAGGCTAACTAAAGATTAAAACAAATTGGGCTGTATTTTCTTTCAAAAATGAGGTGTGGGCTAATAAAAAAATTCAAAGCAAATTGACCCCATTTGCTAAGATTGTCTAGCGTGACATTTAAAAATAATATTTTTTCTGGGGGAGAATTATTTTACAATTTTTAGGAAAAATATTTTTGGGGCGTTTAATTGTTTAATATTTTTAAAAAAATGTCATATTCAGAAGACTTTAAATCAGATAATCTCACAACGGCACAAAGCCGGTTTGACTCTTTTGCAGCAATGATGAAAGAAAAATTGACAAATTTGATTGATCGATTCTTAAAAGTGGCAAATAATTTAAAGAAGCATGTTCCAGATCTCAATAATCATGAATAGATTCAAAAGCTTCTCAAATCTCTTCCGTCTGCATGGAATCGTCAAGTTAAAATGATAAAGCAAGAAAGAGGTTATGTCGACACAAAACTTATGGATATGATCAACAGACTAAAATCTCTCGAGCTGGATATCCAAAGAAACGAATTTCAGCAAGCCGTGTTCCCACATCAAACCCATGCACTTAATACTGATCTTGTTTCTTCTGTACCAAGCATACTTGATTACAAAACAGAGATGATTGAAAAGTTGAAGTTATTGAGAACTGATTCGAATTTAATTTTGAATTCAGAGAAATTACTGAAGAGAACTGTGAAACTTTGAGAGTTGACAATGACAGTACCCGGAGTCTGTGAGAATTGATGATGAGAAGGCTGGAACGGCTAATAACAGAAAGAAAGAATTTGAGGCTGATGAGATGCTGAAGGTGAAAGAAGAGGAGCAACAAAGAATTATTAGGATTTGCAACTGTAAACAGAACTTAGCTGCAGAACGAACTATCATGGGTCTTCCTTATGAGACTGTTTAGGATATGTGTTCTTCATCTTGCAGAATCCGATTATTGAGGATTTACAAGGCAAACAAATTGTTATTGGAAAATGAAAAGAATTAAAAATAATCAATCAGGAATTAAAGAAAAATAAAATTGTTTTTTCAAGAAAACTTAATGAGCATTGGCTGAAAATAATCTTTTACGAAGAACAATTTTTGAGCGTAACGTTGAAATTAATATTTTAAGAGAAAGGGTTGTTTTAGCTCAATTTGAAACAACTCAGCTTCAAACAAAGCTTGATAAATGGACCCTTTCACATATGAAAAAGGATGAGCTTATTGCTAAACAACAAGGGTGCGGGTAAAACATGGGATTAGATATAAATCTGATGGTGAAACTGTATTTATGTAAGGCCCCGTTCCCGGGACGCTCAGCTGGTCAATCATTGCACATAAAACTCATAATTACATTAACTTGAAATAAACGTTACAGCGGAAACATTAAAAAAACATTTTCATTAAAAATGCTTCTGTAAAATAAAACAACATTCGTTACATAGTTATATTTGTTTGCATTATAATGCAAAAACTATGACATCCGGTAAATTTCTGTTACCAAACTCCGTTAGTTCCGTTAAGTCTTGCATACACGTGTTGTAAGCACACACTAGTTGTTGTTTAACGTTGGTGACCTAATAATAATTAACAATGTTAAGTTAATGAATATCTAACCAATTATGTGATTATGGTATTATGTTTATGTTTTTGCATGTTTTAAATGTTCTTTGTGAAACTTAATCGCGTAACGTGGAAACTTGCCTATTAATTCATATGTCTTGTGTTTTTATAAAGATAAAATATATAATGATTATCATTAGTTCATATGTTTATATTATTAAGTTAAAGACACTTTACAAAGAGTTTAAAAGCTTAAATTTTATAAAATACAAATTACAAGGGTTTAAAGGGTAAATATGGGAAATTAAATTATACAAAACAAAAACCCTAGCCCTCCACCCCAAATCGGCCGCAACCATCACCCTACTCCCCTCCCTTTGCGATTTCAGCCTAGAACAAGCAAGAAAACATGAGATTGAATCGATTTCAAGGGTTGCAACAAGTTAGAATCATCAAATACAAACCCTTACACGCTTAAAGGTTAGATTTTACAAGTTTTTATGGGTTTCTTGTTAGGGCCGAACCCTAATTCATGAATAATTGTTCATAGTGTCAAAATTGATGTTGTTTGATGATGTTAGTATGTTAGTTGGATTGTATACATGTTGTTTAACATTGATTATGCATGAATGATACGTTTTTAATGGTTTGATCATGAACTTTGATTTTGACAACCCTAATTCGAAATTGATGAGATTATGTATGATTGATAATTGTTTGATGAATGTATGATGATTAGTAGGTTGTATGAATACTAGGATACATTGATCTTGCAAGAAATTGATGAATTGAAGTTGGTGTTCATAGGTTACTAATAATAGTAACTTTATTTACATGACATGATTATCTAAGGATGGATTGATGTTGTTGATGTGTTTATGATGATGATTAGATGCTAGATTGTTGATATGAATGCTAGAAATCTTAGAATGAATGTTGTTGTTCATATCTTGCCAAAAGTGGAAACTTTTGTTTATGATGATTGATGGATTATGATGATTAGGCATTGTTGATCATGTCTAGATGTTGTTATGAACTTGAAATGGTATATTAGTGATGAATTCATGAATACATTGAGTGTTTGATAGGTTTTGGAATGTACTTTCCCAAAGGGAAACATTATTTGCACAAAGTTTGAAAGATGATAGTTTGAACGTGTTTGGGATATTAGGAGCATGTTAGTATGTTCATGGATGATTTCTAAGGTGGTAGAATATGTTAATTTAGTTGTATGGACTTTGATGATCATGTATGATGTTAATGTTGATTAGTAGTTAAGACATCATATTTGGGACTGGAAATTGATTATTGTGGTGTATGTTGAATGCAATGAACATGGTTATGAATATGATTGTGATCATCATACACACGTGCGAATCTGAGGCCCCTACTTAGTAGGATTGGCAGGGTTTAGGGTGTGAAGTCGTGAGTTGCTTCACATGGCATGTAGTGCGTGATTTGATCTTTGTGTGGCATGTTAGTTATGTTATAACTAGTTGGCATGTTAACATATAGATTCGCATGACTTGTATGATACTTGGTAGTATGATGATCTAAGTAATACACCTGGGTAATGTAGCATACATATGATCATTTGCATGTTACCATGTATGATGTATGTGTATGATTGCTTGAATGGTTTACAACACATAATGTCATCAACGGGTCAAACGGGTCAACTGAGTCAAACGTGTCTGTTTTCTGAAACCTTGAGTCCTTGGTTGTAGTGTACTTAGGGTTTCACATGTTCTCTGTTTGCACGTACTCATGTACTTATATGATCTAGGTAACCTCTGAAGGTTGTCTTACCACTTGTCCTTGTCAAGTTAATCTTTAAGTATCCATTACGCATATCAGGCGAGTTCATGCCCCACTCTTTACTTAATCTCTTTTGGGGGAGATAGAATACTGGTAAACTACAAACACTTTATATATTCAAGTTGTGTATAATATTAATATAGTGTTGTTATCATGGAAAAGTCCTCACACTTTCGAATTGTTAATATTGAATAGCGGGGAAATTTGGATAGTACTACTGGGTCTGACGAGCCCCACCTGTGTGACTCGAGGTCAACCGGGTCAATTTGTCCTTATGAACATTGTTGCGACCTGTTAAGTCGTGACAGGAGGCAACAACGTAACACAGTCAGCTTCAATTGCGAAATCACTATGAGTTAATAATTATTGTTAATAGACTAGCTATCTGTTATAATGCACTACTTTTATATCTCTATTATTATACTGCTTATGTTTGAATATCAACTCTTGAACTCACCAACCGTTGTGTTGACATTTTAGTATGCTATTCTCAGGTCATTAACTTGCTTGCCTTTAGGAGCACTACACGGATTCACCTTGCATTCTAAGACTTGGTTTTAAAGACATCTTTATTGTTTTTTTTTATGATTAGTGTTTTCTCATTTGGGTTGGCGTATGTTTTGCCATAGTATGCATTTATATTTTTTGGGTTGTTTTACAAAACGATTTCGCACAGTTTCAAGTTTAAACTTTGGTTGATTTTATTTTGATGTTGGCATATAGTGTTGTTCTGAGTAACTATTGACTGTGATCTTGGTTTGTTCACACGCCTCGCGGTAAAACCCCGCATGTGGATTTTGAGGGTGTGACAAAAACTTAAACAAAAGAATGTCATCCAAAATGCCAAGTAGCTGCCTCGCGCCATCCTCAGCGATGCTCACCTGCCAACTGGAAAATGCATAAAAAGTCAGCGTTGCTGAGTGAGTTCTAGTTTTATAAAAACATTACATTACCTTTCATTCATTAAAGCATTTTTATTACTATCGCATGTGATCACACATCGTACATACACATAGATAATATCATTATTATCTACTTTTACTGTTCATCACATTTTTTCTTTAACTTTTTCTTTCTTTACCACATTCTTTATCACTATTTGGATCAGTGTCATCAGCTATGCCCCAACAAATGGGGTACTGGACCAAAGTTCATAACTAACTTCCATATCACACATAGCCAGGCATCATCACCGGGGTAAACGACAAAGATCCCAACTGTATACTATACGCCCAACATTATGCATAACTTGGGTACTCAGCCGAAGATCATAAATGACTTCCATACCGCACATCATGGCACCAGCACCGAGGTGAGTAATCACTATAAACCGACTGTATCCTGCACCCCCAACATTATGCATCACTCAGGTACTGGGCCGAAGATCATAAATGACTTCCATACCGCATATAGCCTGGCACCAGCACCGAGGTGAGTAATCACTATAAACCATGTACCAAACTGTTCGTCAGTCACAAAGACTGGAACCCCTGCGTGTATCCTTAAGGGTTAGCTAAACCATACGTAGTTGAGCTTACGACATTTTAGAGTCGTGCACCTCTGTACATAATGCTTGCAAGCCTTTTTATAATTCTCTTTCATTAACGCATACACTCTATCATTATGTTTCTCTTTTCATTATCTTCCACTTTACGTTACATAATACTTTCTCATTTCTTTCACAACTATAACACGTAAAGCCACGGGAAAGATAAATATACATAACAGGAACATTAACATAATCATGCAAATTATCGTACATATCAGCATGCATACATAACATACATCACACATACCATCATGCATAAGCATCAATCATACATCATAGCATCATCATACAATGCCTATCACATCATCAATGATCTCAAAAAGTCAACTTACTCTGACCCCGGGAATCTCCCAAGTCAAAGCCTGCATCTGCACTTTTCCCCGAAAAGTCAGAAAAATATTCTAAGTCTTCATCCGTATTTCTTATTGTTCATCCGCATTTCTTTTTGTTCCGCATTTCTTTTTGTTCCGCATTTCTTTTAGTTCATCCGCATTTCTTTTTGTTCATCCGCATTTGTTCATTCGCATGAACTTACTCATCCGCATTTGATCATTCGCATGAACTTACTCATCCACATTTGTTCATTTGCATGAACTTACTCATCCGCATTTCCATTTACTCATCCACATTTCCATTTACTCATCCGAATTGACTTTTACTCAACCGCATTTGTCTTTTACTTATCCACATTTGTCAATGATCATCCGCATTCACCTTTACTCATCTACATTGACTCATACTCATCCCCATTGGTTTATACTCATCCGCATTTGTCAATGCTCATCCGCATTGACTTTTACTCATCCGCGTTTGTCAATGCACATCCGCATTGACTTTCATCCGCATTGGTTTATACTCATCCGCATTTGTCAATGCTCATCCGCATTGACTTTTACTCATCCGCATTTGTCAATGCTCATCCGCATTGACTTTCATCCGCATTTACTACACTTGGGCAAATTCTAAAACCTAGGCGTATGAGCTACTGTTTGGGCACATGAGTAGCCCAGGTCACACTTAACATCAGATTCAGTCCCCAAACCTAACATCAGATTCAGTCCCCAAACCTCATTTATCATGTCCTACTTAAATCATACATTCTAAGCCTTAGAAACACAACCATAACATCATCAAACATATACGTAGTCCAAAATCAGACCCCACCCGCATCATACACACATACATACATACGGGTACGAAACCCAGCTTTTGTAAAACATTCATACAAGCATTTGAAGCCCCGAAATCAGTTAAAACATGTCAAAGAGGGGTTCTAGAACTCACCTTAGCAGCCTCTTCGGGTAAGACTTCCCTCAAAGCCCGATTGCTACAAGTTCTCACCTAGAAACCCACTAAAAACACAACCGAACACACACAACATACATAAGCACACAACCGAGGATGGAACCAGTTAAGAACACTCAAAAACTATGAATTCTTACCTTGAATTTGATTTCTTCTTCTTGTTCTTCAAAAATCCTAAAGTTTCAGCTCTTTTTCTTACTCTCTCTACCAAGATCCGAAGATTTTGGGTGTTGTAAGAAGAGAGTGGGCAGCCATGCCCACTTTACACCAACTTTCAAACCTTTTTGTCTGTTTGATACTTTTTACCCCTCAACTTAGGTTAAATAGCTTTTCTTTCTTTTTCTTTCTTTTTTTTCACCTTATTCTTCTTTCTTCGACTCTAAAAAAAATAACTGGGTGTTACAATTCAATTTAGTTCCACCTCCTTCTACTTTATGTTATTCACCAATTCCGAGACCTCATTCAACAAATGACTCGATTAAAGCTGTAGAAACTAATCGTTTAAATGTAGGTTTAAGCAGCGTTAATCTTAAAGAGGTTAGAGATGTGCAGGATTATCCTGTAGGTTTGGGATTCCTCAGGCAGGGGTCTGATAAGAAAATTAATGACGATTCCACTTTGGATGCTCCAACACCAATATCAGTTGATTCTCCAACCTTCTTTACCAAATTCAAAACAGGTAATATTCCTTCGTTTGCTCATGTCAGGTTTGTAAAATAAGGAACAGTTATCGAATCATCAAGCAATTAGAATCCTATAACAACTGAAGTGCTCATGTTGGACCAAAAGAACCAATGAGCCAGATCAAAAAAACCTTTAAGTCCCACAAACATCATAACAACTGAAGTGGTCTACAATAGCTAAAGACAAAGTCTGAAGATAACAGCTGAAGACAAAGTGACAAAGTCTGAAGACAACAGCTGAAGACAAAGTCTGAAGACAAAGTCTGAAGACAAAGTCTGAAGACAAAGTCTGAAGACAAAATCTGAAGATAAAGTCTGAAGACAACAGCTGGAGTCTGAAGACAACAGCTGAAGACAAAGTGACAAAGTCTGAAGACAACAGCTGAAGACAAAGTCTGAAGACAAAGTCTGAAGACAAAGTCTGAAGACAACAGCTGAAGACAAAGTCTGAAGACAAAGTCTGAAGACAAAGTCTGAAGACAAAGTCTGAAGACAAAGTCTGAAGACAACAGCTGAAGACAAAGTCTAAAGACAAAGTCTGAAGACAAAGTCTGAAGACAACAGCTGAAGACAAAGTCTGAAGACAACAGCTGAAGACAAAGTCTGAAGACAACAGCTGAGAACAAAGTCTGAAGACAAAGTCTGAAGAGAACTGCTAAAGACAAAGTCTGAAGACTAAGTTCTCAGAAGTTGTCACAACAGCTGAAGTAGTTCTTTTCAGTAGTTATGATGGTTTACATTTCAGTAGTTTGTAATCAGTAGTTTTATTTTATGTAAAACATCTGAAGTTCTTACACTTCAGATGTTATAACTTCAGTAGTTGTAATTTTAGCTTGTACTTACCTTTTTGTGAAGGTGTCCTCAGTTGTTGTGGACATCTTTAGTAGTTTAGTTTACTTTCAGTTGTTTGTATAAATCAGTTAGCTGTCACTATCAAGTGACATCAGCTGATGTCACATTCCTTTATAAAAGGAATGTTGACCTAATTTCTTGGGAGCCGAAGCTTGTGCGTGAATGAAAATATTCTCTTTGCAGAAAACTGTCTCTCTCTATAACCATCACTGTTTGATTGAATATTCATATTATTCTTGCTTAAATTTCGTTTAATTCTTGTTCTATTCCGCTGCAAATCTTAATCTAATTGATCAAACTAGATCCCGATCCTTTCAAACTGTTATCAAATCATCAAGCAATTAGAATCCTATAATCAAAGCCGACACAATTGGAGGTGTCAATCAAGATCTGTTGCAGAAAGTTTTGTATATACGAGACTAGATAAGCTCAAATGATGAATCAATCATAGAGGAATGTGTTGGTTCCTCACAGATCAAGATATCTCTTGACATTGTCAAGTCATAAAAGCTTCCAGAAGCTGAATCAAGACAAACACGGATCTCTTCTCCAATGGCAAAACAACCAAGTCAATCAGTGAAGATCGCATCCCATGTTCAGCATAACAAATGCCAAAACAAGCAAGAAGCTACAACAACCCAAAGCATTCTCCAATTCCAAATGCTTCACACGGGTCAGTCAAGCATCAAAACTTGTTTTGAGTGTGAAAAAGAAGGTAATGTGGTAAAGAAGTGCCCTCAAAGACTTGCTTCAAATGGTAAAGGCAAACCAAATTGCTTCTCCAAATGTAAGTCTATAAAGAATGTTTCAGAAGGTAAATGCAACACGGGTTGCTTCTCTAGTTTAAGAGGTAAAACACACATATCTTTGAATGGTTGGGTGAAAACCCTCCATCCAAACCTTTTCATATGAAGCCAGTTTCATATGATTCAAAAATGAAAATGACCAAAGGTTCAAACTCAAATTCTTTTCCTTTCGGTCTTAAACAAAAAATGATTTCCAATTTAATTCATTCAAATCGAAATCAACTAAACCGAAACAAATTTCGCAAATTAAAAAAAAGATACACATATCCCTGATTGTTTAAACGGTTGTGTGCAAAAGCAGGTTTCTTGTATTGATGAAAAAGGAACTTCCAGGACTACGATAGCCTGGGTTCCCCTTTCAAACTAATATGTTTATGAGTGTAGAAATAATTCAGGAGGACTGTTAGTAATCCGTTTACTTACAGAGATTATTCCTAATTTAAATTTGAGGCGGAACAAACAAGTTATAGTCATGGTATTTTATCCACAATCTGGATTTTTATCTGCACAATTACAGTTCTCACTTCACAATCACTGCATATCTCTTGATAATTTATTTCTTATCTTGATAATCAGTGTAGTTTGGAAGACCTTCTTTGGTAAATTTCTGTTTTAATTCAGTTTTAAAAAATATATATATAAAATATAAAGTTAAAAACAAAACAAAAATGGGTTTGCAAAAAATAAAAATTTAGGGGGAGAGTATATCAAAATTAAATAAAAAATAAAAGAGAACTGGGAACTTGATTCGAGATGACTGGGAAATGATTGTATATCTTCTTGAAATGTTGGTTTTTGCATGACTTGCATTTATAAAATGAGAAATGATAGTAACTGATGTTGTTATCTCATTCACATCTTATTTTTAATTGCAAGTAAAAGAAATACAAACAGATTCTTTAATGATATGCTTGGTAGACTCAGTCTGAAGAATAAAGTAGAGAGCAACAAAATGATTTAAATTAAAATATATGCTTAACGATGTCTGAATTTACTCAATCATTTTGGTCTGCACGAAAACTGAGTCTCGATAAAAATTGAATTGAGAATTGATCTTTCACCCAACATGATACAAATCATATAAGCCATATCTTTAAGCCATGTTTGGTGTATTTATGTGTCTTGTGTTTGTGCTAATCTCCTTTGCTATATGGAAGTACTGACCTGGAGTGATGATCTTCTTTGCTATACGATAGTACTGACCTAGAGCTCTCATCAGCACATGATTAAATGCATATCTCCTTTGTTATACATGAGTATAGACCTTGAGCTCTCACCATTTTGGTCTAAGTTGTGTCAAATCATCTAACGATGAATTCATCACCATATGCAATATTCTGTTGATAATCACTTGCACACTAATACACAAGCCTTGCTCTATAAAGATCGTAACAAAATTCAAGAAATCCTGAGGTTGGGTGAGGGTTTTTGCCAAATGATTGTGTGGGTCATAGCATTTTAAAGTATTTAATCGAACCTTAACAAATCATCTGCTGCTAGTTGAAAAAGATAGGGCATGGGTTTAAGTGGACAAACATATCAGCAATCTATTGATCTGTATATGAATGTAAAATCATTCAAAGACCGTGATTAGATTCAATTATCAGTGTGATCTCATTACTTGCCGATGTTTAAATTCATCTTTGTGCTAAAGTATATCTTGAGGATGTGATCTCATGATCGATTCAGTTCTCGGTAATAAATAATAATAATAATAATAATAATAATAATAAATAAATAAATAAATAAATAAATAAAAATAAATAAAAGTTATATTAAATATATATAATAAAATAATTATAACAGAATTTCATTTCAATTTCTTTTAGTTCTTCCATATTATGTTGTTACAATTTTATCATTTATCATGCATTTCACAGAAATTGCGCACAAACGAACTCGGGTTCGCTTGTTTTTCACACACAGATAAACACGAGTTTATTTTGTTAAAATGAAATGATCTAATTAGAAATGTCAAGATTGAGTTTGAGAATGTGTTTCAGATTTTTGCTGTAAGTGATAGCCAATCATTAGTTGAGTAGTGTACCTGATAGAGAACCTGTTCCTCAAGCTTGCAGAAGATACCAAGCTAGGAATCCTCCTCCTACATCTTCTGAAGCACTCAAGATTAGAGATTTGGAAAAACTGTTCCAATATCTACACAAAGGTTGCACTAAAAAAGGAAGAGCATATAAATAGGAGGAGTTATGAGATGAATAATCTTTCTCATCAGATTCAGAAAAGCTTATGAGATTTGAAAATCTTTCTATTGTTGACTTCTTGGTGCTGATTTTGTTCGATGACGTTGATAATGATAGACTAAGGGGGAGTATTGTTGGAGCTGTACAAGATAGTCTATATTATCAACACAGTCAAAGTCAACAATAGTCAACGTCACGGTCAAAGTCAATGCAAAAGTCAAACCCAAGTTCAAGACGAAGAACCGAGACGAGACGTTGAAGATTTAGATGACTAGAAGTTTTATTGTAATAATATATTTTGTGTGAACAAAATATATTTTACTTTGTTGAGTCATTTTTATGCTTTATATGTAACTTCTATTATTTAGCCTAAGTCTAAGGGGTTAAGTGCAATTAGTGAATATTAATTTAGACTATAAATAGCTTAATTATAATTAGGTTTTAATGATGGTTGTATGACCAATAGATTGAGGGATTACTTGTAAACACATTATTAGCAATCTAATTAAAGATAAATGGGGTTTTGATTGTGATTATCCTATTCTGATCTATAATCTTCATGATTTGAATCAAGTGTGATTAACCTGGGTTAACAAGTACGTGTTACAAAGTATACAACTAAAAGTTGCAAATATTTAGTGTTATGTATGTGTACATATGTGTTATCAAGTCTACAACTAAGAGTTACGTACATATAACTCAAACAAGTTACATATATGTAAGTCGTTTTGTCATCGTTGTTGTTCCTTAGAGTTTAAATTAATAATATATATATTGACCTTAAGAATAAGACTAAAGTCTACTCAAATATACTTGTAGAAATTAAAAAGTTAAATCAATTATAAATTATGTGATTGGGTAGTGATGATTTTTATGCTATTCAATTATAAACATGGTTTTCATTTTAACCATCCCCAATATAATATATTGCAGGACTAGTTATGGTTATGCAGCAATTTCACGAGGAGGAGAATTTAACACTTATAGATCAAATAGGGAACCAGACAAATGAAACAACAAACAAAAGTAAGAACACAAGTATTTGTTTTAAGGATGATATATATTATTGTCAAGTGTTTTATAATTGTTACAAGGCTTCATCCTAAGACTAGTTACATGAGATACTTTATATTACAACCTACAGTCGGCCATACTTTAAAGGCCAGTTGGACACTAATCTAGACAACAAGATCAATATAAAAAAAAGGTAGATCTCCTTTTGACTAGTAACTATGACATGTCATAGCTCACATCTTATTCTATTACAAAAAAGATAAAGGTACAAGAGTGGTGATTCCACTCGTTAAGACATAGAGTCCACTAAGCATATCTTGAGTTGGTGCAGAAAAGTTACATACTCAAACACCATAATATATAGTTGACAAAAGTAAGGTGATAATCACCAACTTGTAAAAGTTGGCGAGTCTTTAGATATAACAACGAAAAATACTTTAGCTTTTGTCAAAAGTAGTGTCAGAGAAAGCATGTCTTCTGTGTATTCAGAAGAAATCAATATTAAAGCTTCGAAAGACTTTGTTTTGAAGCTTTGAAAGACTTTACTTTTGGATTTGAAAGATTTATGTGTTTAGATTCAAAAGATTTAACACTTAGTAAATTTCTTTATGCATTGTAAAATCTTCCAAAGTAACTTCCTTTTACTTCAGAATACATGTTGAGAGACATTTGGGTTGCATAAACCTTTAAGATAACTTTTAAATACTCTCATTAGACTGCTGCTATCAAAATTTAAGGATGACTATAAGTCTTGATCTTATCTTCACTTGTTTACAACCATCATTAGAACCAGAGCCATTTCTCTATTCATCAGTTGGTCTAGATTCTTCAGGCCTTATAGTGCCTCCTCATGTCCAAGAGATCATGCTAAGGAAAGTCAAGCATATTCTGCCAGAAGTATAGGTTTTGACCTTCTTGATCTCTTGTGAGATGTCATTTGTTTGGTTTTGGAGAGCAAGCCCAGGACAAGATAGGTCTTTTAGCACCAAGAGACTCTAGATGTAGTGGAGTTAGTTAAGTAGCATTTTTTGGTTCACCCTCAGGATGTTCTGACTCATCTTGAGGTGCAGAGGTATATGTCTTGAACTTCTTCTTCTTCTTTGAATTTAAGTCCCTTCTAATGTCCATCCTCATCCTCTTTCTATACTTCAACTAAAAAGGTTGGTCTTGATCAATAGGTCTTCTTTTTTATGCTTCTTAGTTTGGTCCTTCATCTTCACATGTTCAGAAGAAGGTTAGGACCCTGGTGTGGGTTAGAATATAAAGTTGGCTATGGATTAGCATTAGATCTATGTTGTGTTGTCTGCTGGGGTTCAACCTAGACCTCATCTTCAGGTGCAGTTTGACTTGGTGGAGAATGTAAGTCTAGAGGCTCACCTCTCTTGATCTTTTTCTTGATCACCATAATGTGCTCATCCATTGTGAATATAGACATGGGACCAAGCCTCCTTCCGGAGAACCCATACAGCTTTGGAAGCTTACCCTCTTTTGTTTGTCCTTGGACTTTTTCTAGTTTGCTTTGATGGTCACTTTTGACATTACAGCTTCCTCACTTTTATTTCTCTTAGCAGCTTTCTTTTCTTTTAGGACTTCTTATTCAAGATGCTTGAGATATTCAAATTTAATGTACTAATAAGATAGATGGGGTAAAGCTATTGCCTAATAAAGTCATATGGCACTCAAGTAGGTAATTATCTTTTGTCTATCTTGTTCTTTACCTACTTGAGTTTCTTCTTCAACTGCCACACACTCTATTTCAGGCCTTTCTTGAACTGGAGAGAGGATATTAGATCTATATAGTTTTCTTCTCTTTATTTCTTCTTTGATCTTGAGGAGCAAATCAACAACCTCAACCTCCTTCCTCTTTTTAGATACCTTAGTATCTACCAGTTCATTTAATTCTTCCAAGGGAAGAGAGATCAGTTCATCAATATTATAATTCCAAGATCCCAGATAATTCAATTTGGTTGCCCTTAACTAATCTTCCTAAGTGTTTGGCGTAAGGGCGTCACTGATTGCAGCTTACATGAAGTTGGGGGGGGGTCTTTCTCATCCTCTCGTCCTTTTCCTTTCTCTTTCTCCCCTCTCCCATCCTCTCTTCCTTTTCCTTCCTCTTTCTCTCTGTCTTCTCCCCCTCAATCTCCTTGGAAGTTAACACTTTCTTTTCTTTGTCAAGCACTCGCATGTATGACTCAGGGAAGAGAAAGCTTTGCCTTCTTGAGCTGGTTATGTACCTAATCTCTTACCAGGAATAGTTTGAGAGACATCCTCACCAACTAGTGTCTCACTACGAGTAATGGGTTCTGAAGGATTTGTAGTCTCAATGTTCACAGGTTCTACTAATGGGCCTTCAATCGAGGTTTCTCTTTCAAAGCTAATATTAGGGTCTACCTCAGTATCCAGTTGACCAAAAGTTTTCCCTTCTTTCATCTGTCTATATAAGTTGGTTCTTTTCTTGAACTCCTCAGACACACTCAACTAAATCATCTTAGCTAACCTAATAGCTTTCATGTTTTGGCTTGGGTTAGCAAGTGAAAGGATAACCAGAGTAAAGCTTTCATAGAATCTCAGGGTATGGAAGCTAAACAATGCTTGTTGACCCTTATATCTGGAAAGAGCTAGGGCTCTTCTATCATTATCATACCTCCATCCTACTATTTGATTGTTAGAAGGTTGGGATGGAGGCGACATGGCCCTTTCTAAACCCTCCTCAAATAAAATTGAGCAATGTCATCCATATTTATATAGGCCAGAGGAGGTTGTTGAGTCTATACAATGGCAAGTGAGGGTGGTGAATCCTCATTGTCCATACTCTAAGTAGTGCTCATAAGTTTTATGGCTGTGATGACTTTCTCTCCCTTTTTGGTAGCATCACTCACTTGCACAGGTGAGCTAGAGGTTAAGTCCAACACATCTATAGGTTCTTGTAGACTTGGTTGATCATGCATGGTAGGCCTCTCAGGTAAATTGCCCTTGAGATCGGTGATCTCAAGTTGGTGATTAAGGACCTGTCTTTGTAAAGAAGCCACCTAGTATTTCATATGACTAACCTTAGAGACCAGGTAAGTGCATGTATGTGTTAGTTTCTATACCTTTAGTTGCATTGTAACACCCGGTTATTTTCTTTAAAGCCAAAGAAAGAAGAATAAAGTGAAGAAAAAGAAAAAAAGCTATTTAACCCAAGTTGAAGGGTTAAAAGTGTCAAAAGGACAAAAAGGATTGAAAGTTGGTGAATAAAGGTGGTATGGCCACCCATCTCTTTCTCTTGCTCATATCACTCGGATTTCAGAGAGAGAGACGACGAAAGAAGAGCAGAACTCTCGGGTTTTTGAAGAAGAACCAGAAGAGATTGAATTCAAGGTAAGAATTCATAGTTTATGAGTGTTCTAAACTAGCCTTGCCTCGGTTGTTTGCTCATACGTGTTATATGTTGTTGGTGTGTGTGTGTTTGGTGGGTTTTAGTTGATTGAGCTCAATTTGCAAACGGGTTTGAAGAAGTCTTACCCATAGAGCTGCAAAGGTGAGTTCTAAACCCCCTCTTTTTACATGTTTTAACTGATTTTGGGGCTGGAAATGCATGTATGAACATTTTTATTAAATGGGTTTTATACCCGTGTGTATATTTGTGTGTATGATGTGGGTGGGGTTTGATTTTGGGGCTATGTTTGGGTTTTATGATGTTATGGTTGTGTTTCTATGGCTTAGAATGTATGATTTAAGCTTATAATAAGTATAAGAATGATTGGAGAGCTGATTGTTCTTCCGCATTGACAAATGCGGAAGACTAGAAGTTATGCGGGCAAGTTTTGCTCTTGCGCATTGACAAATGCAAGTGAGTAGAGGAATTGCGGATGAGTAAGAGGAAATGCGGAGAGTAAGAGGAAATGCGGATGAGCAAGAGGAAATGCGGATTAGTAAGAGGAAATGCGGATGAGTAAGAGGAAATGCGGATGAGCAAGAGGAAATGCGGATGAGTAAGAGGAAATGTAGATGAGCAAGGGGAAATGCGATTGAAGGTCATGCGACTGAAGGTCATGCGGCTGAAGCCCATACGCCCGAATGCCATGCGACTGAGGGTCATACGCATGGGAGTCATGTGACTGAAGGCTATGCGACTGAGAGTCCATACGAATAAGTGTCCATTCGCCCCATAGTGTTCATACGCCTAAGTGTTCTCATGCGCCTGGAAGGCCATGCGATTGAATAGTGCTCATACGCCCAAATAGGGCTCATGCGCCCGAAAGAACTTGGTATATTTTTCTGATTTCGGAGAAATGGGTAGATGTAGGCCTTGACTTGGGAGGTTCCCGGGGGCTATGTAAGTTGACTATTTGAGGTCATAGATGATGTGGTGGGCGATGTGTGATGCATGATTGATGCTTATATGATGTGTGATTGATGTTGTATGATGATTATGTATGATATGTTTTCTTATGTTCCTTATTACGTACTATGATGTGACTTTACGCGGTGTGATATTGTTAATGAACATAAAGTATTATCTTAACAAAGTGAAAGATTTAAGATAATGAAAGTGGAGAGTGTAGGTGGGGATCAAACCTCTGCTTCAAAGGGTCATATAAATAGAGATTGTAAGAAGCTGAGGGACGAGAGTTTTTGGGCAAAGAGGATGACTGAAATTGGAGGGCAGGAGGCGAGCGCGGAGCCTTCACGATGGCCAGGGAGGAGGCTAGGACGGACCCTGATGTTGTGTCAGGTACGTTTCTAGTAAACCAAACTTTAGCCTCTGTGTTATTTGATTTTGGTGCTAGAAAAAGTTTTATTTTTGCTGCTTTCTGTTCTAAATTGTCTGTTAGTAGTAAGAATATAGATGCGCCCTCTAATGTAGAAACTGCCATAGGTAAGTCTACCAGAATTTCTGAGATGATAGAAGGTTGTGACGTGAAACTAGAAGGTCATAAATTTCCGGTTAGACCATCCATGATGACCTTAGGCGGTTTCGATGTAGTCCTAGGAATGGATTGGTTGGCGGACTACGAGGCGAACATTATGTGTCGCAAGAAAGTGATTAGACTGTCAACGCTTGACGGGAGTTTGGTGACAGTTTACGATGATCGAGTTATGACTATCCCAGAGGTGATTTTGATGGCGGTGGCGGGAAAGTGCATGAAGCATGGGTGTAGTGCCTACTTGGCCTACTTGAAGGATGTGGATATGCCAACACCATAACTGTTTGATGTACCGGTTATGGGTGGCTTCCTAGAGGTGTTCCCAGAAGACTTACTAGGAGTGCCATCAGACCGCGAGATCGAGTTCCAGGTTGACTTGATACCGGGTGCCCAACCTGTTGCTAAGGCGTCGTATCGGTTGGCTCCGACTGAGATGAAGGAATTGATGGAGCAACTACAGGAGTTGCTTGATAAGGGGTCATTAGACTGAGTATCTCTCATTGGGGTGCTATGGTCTTATTTGTGAAGAAGAAGGACGGTAGTATGAGGATATGTATCGACTCGTGAGCTGAATAAGTTGACAGTGAAGAATCGGTACCCCTTACCGAGAATTGATGACCTATTTCATTAGCTTCAGGGTGCCAGTTGGTTCTCAAGGATAGACCTTCGATCTGGTTACCATCAGTTGAAAGTAAAGGAGCAGGATATCCCTAAAACAGCTTTTTGCACGCGTTATGGTCACTATGAGTTTCTCATTATGTCATTTGGTTTGACTAACGCGCCAGCTGCTTTTACGGACTTGATGAATCAAGTGTGTCGGCCAATGTTGGATAAATCAATGATTGTGTTTATCGATGATATCTTGATTTATTCGAAGAGTGAGGGAGAGCATGCCGGGCACATTCGGCAGGTGTGGAGACATTGAGAAGGGAGAAGTCGTATGCCAAATTGTAACACCCGGTTATTTTAACCATAGAAAGAAGAAAAAGAAAGAAAAGATATAAAGCCCAAGTAGAGGGTCTAAAAGTGTAAAAAGGTACAAATTTATTTATTTTTGTACAAAAGTAGCATGGCCGCCCATGCCATGCTACTTTTCACCTTTTGAAGATCGGATTTTAGAGAGAGAAAGAAGTAGAGAGAAAGCTTTCAGGTTTTTGAAGAAGAAGAAGTGCAGAAGTGCGAATTCAAGGTAAGAATTCTTGGTTTTTGAGTTTTCTTAACCGGTTATATCCTCGGTTGTATGCTTATGTGTGATTATGTGTGTTCAGGTATGTGTTTTTAGTGGGTTTCTAGGTGTGAACTTGTAAAAAACGGGTTTGAAGGAAGTCTTACCCAAAGAGGCTGCTAAGGTGAGTTGTAGAACCCCTCTTTTACATGTTTCTAACTGATTTTGGGGCTGGAAATGCATGTATATACGTTTTTATAAAAGTGGGTATTGTACCCGTATGTATGTATGTGTGTGTTGCGGGTGGGGTTTGATTTTGGGCTATGTTCATGTTTGATGATACTAGGTATATGTTTCTAAGGCTTAGAATGCATGATTTAAGCTTAGAATAAGTTTGAGAATGATTAGGGACTGAATTATGATGTTTAAGTGTGAAATAGGCTGCTCATGCACCCAAATAGGGTTCATGCGCCTAGTATGGAAAACTGCCTAAGTGTTCCCATGCACCCAAGACCTCATGCACCCATATAGTAGGCATGCACCTAGAAATAGGCAAAATTGACTAAGTGTTTATACACCCAAAATAGCTCATGCGCCCAAGCACTCATGCGCCTGCATAGTGCTCATGCGCCAAGAATTGCCCAGAATAGACTAAGTGTTGCTCATGCACCCCAATAGTGCTGATGCGCCTAAAAGTGGCCTATGCGCCTAAGTGTTCCTCATGCGCCTGAAAGGTCATGCGCCTGCATAGTGCTCATGCGCCTGCATAGTGCTCATGCACCTAAGGACTTAGAATATTTTCTGACTTTTTGGGGGAAAATGTTAAAGTAGGCTTTGACTTGGGTTGTTCCCGGGGGCTACGTAAGTTGACTTTTTAAGGTCAAAGATGATGTGATGGGCATGAATGATATAAGGTGATGATGATGCATGATGATGATGATGTTATGTATGATGTTATGCATGATGGTATGTGTGATGTATGTTATGCATGTATCATGGTGCCTTGTATGGCGATGTTGTATGTTTATGTTTATGTTCCTGTTATGTATGATTATTTTCTCATGGCTTTACATTGAATGTTAATGAATGTAATGAAAAGTATTATGTAACGTAAAGTGAAAGATAATAAAAAGAGGAACGTAATGAAAGAATGCATGCATTAATGAACGAATGAAAATATGAAAGGCTTGCAAATATATGTAAGGAGGTTCACACCCAATGAAGGGTGTTAACTCAACCGTGTGCGGGTTAGCTACCCCAGAAGGATGCACACCGGGGCTTGATCCGTGTGATTAAGTATATGTAAGGAGGTTCACACCCAATGAAGGGTGTTAGCTCAACGGTGTGTGGGTTAATTACCCCAGAAGGATGCACACTGGGGTTCAATCCTTGTGATTAACTGTAACATCTCGTATTTTTTTTGTTAACTAAAAGTTAACTTCGTTTACTCTTACAAGGGTTATTTTGTAAATTTTGAAACTCATGTGTTGATTGTGCTTATTCATTATTGTCATTAAGTTAAAAATATAAATACAAAAAAATAATAAATAATAATGTTAATATTAATAAAAGTGACAATAATATAAATAATAATAATAGTAATATTTGTAATAATAATAGAATAATAATAACAACAATAATGTTAATAATAATAAATAAATAAATAAATAAAATTTTAACTTAACAATGTTTAAAACCTTAAGTAGTTAAAGATTAGGGGGTCTTAATGTCAATTTATAAACTTCATATTGAAGTTTCTGCTTAAAATAAAAGAAACTTAAATTTGAGGGACCAAATGTGTAATTAACCAAAACCCGCCCCCCTTACCCCGTATTTCCGGCAGGGACTCCGGCCGCCCTCCGGCCGAAGTCCGGCGAGTTTAAAACCCCAAAATCCTTCGTTTTTGTAATCCAAAAACCGTCCCAAAACCTCCTGGAACCGACCTCGAACTTGAATGCAACTTGTAATCGAGTTAAAGCATCGGTTACAAAGCTCAATCGAGAGTGTAACCGAAGCTTTAAACACCATAGCCGTTCGGGCGTTTAATCTTAATAATAATCTAATTAAACTAACCTAAGTAATCATCTAAGTAATCCTAAGTATTCAAACTCTCAATTTCACCTGATAAACTCATTTCCTTGACATTCGAATCATCATCCTCGTCGCGACCTGCTACACAGTGAACTTCAACTTTCGTTCGATTATAACCAAAATTGGGTGAGGGCTTTTACTTAACAGCATCATTGGAAACTTCTGTCGCGACGAATTCGTGTTTAATCATCATTATCTTCTCGAACCGGATTTACCATAGTCGTGATTGTTCTTCATCTTGTTTTCATCGATTTAAACTTCAAACCAGGTAATTAATTGTACCAATACACTCGGTTTTACTTGGGGATCAAAAGCCCTAAGGTGGATTCCATTACCATTCGTGATTCGGTGTTCAATTTGATCGAATCTATTTCTAGGGTTCATGTGAAATTTGGGGGTTTGTTTAAGTTTGTATTTAACAATTAAAACGCGGATTCTAACGCGGCTGGAAGCCTTTGGTTCACTGGTAAAACACATGACCCCTAAACAGGAGGTCCCCGGTTCGAATCCGGAAAACCTCATGTATTTTTTTTAGGCCTTTTTGACCTTCAAATTTAATGTTAAAAATTTCTAAAAATTATGAAAAATCAATTCATAAACTTTGTTTCTTTTAAAACTATCTAATCATTTTTTTCTGTAATTTATTTATAAAAAAATATCTTTATATTATTATCCTAAAGTTAATAATATAATTACAATATTTTTTGTAGACTTTAAATACTAGTTTAATGTACACAAACTAATATTTCAAACATTGCCTTTAACCTATTGTTTAATTTTATGTTCTTTTTATTTAATTACAAAATTGATCTAAACTTTATAAACATTACAAAATTATTATAAAAGTTATTATTAATCCATATGTTTTTATAAAATATAAATAAAATCGTTCCCACGAGAATATAATTGAGTTCTTATTTGGCAAATATAATCAACAAAACCCCAAACATCAAGTTGATTCCTAGTCCTTAAACTTATTGTAGAGCTTTAATATTGTAAATATATATATTTAGGTGTCTTGTGACGATACATCTTGGAGCGACGCTTGTTATTATTCTTATTAATCGCCATTATATATTTATTGTCACGTGAGTTTTCCTTGCCCCATTTTATTTTATTTCACACTACTTTGGGGTGAAACATGATTATCTATACATTGTACACTTATTAACGTTTGAGACTTGTAATCACATGCAATTCATCTTATTATTATGTCATGGTTATTTGTGTATTGTAAGTGTTTATATGAGATACATAGTTTGTTTACAATCATTAACTATTGCTAGCCTGGCAACGTCTTAGATCTTTGGCCTGACAAGCCTATTTGGTGCTAAAGTCGATGTATTGCCGACTCCTAGGAGCCGTATGCTTGTGCACTAGGGAACCAAATACACTTAGCCAATCTTTTATACTTGTAATCAAGTCGAGGTTTGATTGTAACGTTATGTGTTCTATAACCTTACTAGCTTATAACCTATGACATGAATTGCTACTCGTAACCTTTTTCTTATTATGTATGAAAACCTTGGAAACTCACCAACTATTTTTAGTTGACTCTTATTTTTATCATGTTTCAGGAAATCCCCAGTTTAAAGTGGACTTTTGAAGCTTGGAAATAAAACTAGGACTTGGACCTAGTTAAATAAATAAATGTTATGCTACGTTTTGTTTATTTGGGATTATTTCATGTTTTGAGACTTATGTTTGTAATGACTTTTGAAACTTATAATTTTAATAATTACACTTAAATATAGCGTTATGTGGCTGTGAACAATCTTAACCCTCACATCTCGACGATTCCGCCGTCAAGGTTGGGGTGTGACAGATTGGTATCAGAGCCCATAACTATAGGGATTTAGGTTATTAGTAATGGTGACCTAGACTATAGCTTATGCATGAACCTCATAGGATAATATTTATATTCTTGGAAATATATATATGTTACATGCTACATAATGCTATACTTTATGTGCAACTTGATGCCTTAGCATAGGTTGCCTTGTAATTGTCTAAACTTTGTTACTTGTCTCCCTAAACTTAACTTTGACTCATTGACTCTCCCCGACAAATGAAACTTCTTAATCTTATTCTCGTCAACACGTGGAATCGTATACTTATGCTTAAGAATTGAACCTTTAGACTTATGTCTAATCTATGTAAATCTCATCATGTTTTGATTTCATGAACCTAAGAAATTTGTGTGACACATGGACACCTGTATTCTAGATTTCCTGGCAAAAGGCCCTCGGGCTAAGGCAAGCATATCGCATAAATCCTACGGGACTAGTTATGCTTACCTGGGGATTTCTGGGATAAGTGATAAACCATGGTCAACATACACAAATTTCTAAGGCGAATGTGTCAACTTACCTTGATGTGTCAACGTTTCCAAATGGTAATGCGTTACCAAATGGAACCATTCCATGTGCCTTACAACTTTTTGCCTTATCCTTGTTGAACATTAATCCTTGTTATTCCAATTCTCATATCTAACTCATTTGTATATTCCAGCATGTCTCGTCATCATGGAAAGCGTGAAAGTTCCGATCGTAAGTTAGCCGCCATGATTGCTCGACAAATGGCTGCTGTCATTCCGACCATGGTTGCTGAACTTAATAGCACCTTAATGACCAACGCTAGCAACAATGGAAATGGTCATGGAGAGAATAGCAACAATCAAAACGGGAACAATCAACACGGGAATAATCAAACTTGCACCTTCAAACACTTCAGCTCTTGCAAGCCCACTAGTTTTAGTGGCAAGGAAGGAGCCACTGGCCTTCTTGAGTGGTTCGAAAGCATGGAGAATACCTTTATCAATTGTGAGTGTCCCGATGCACTCAAGGTTCGTTATGCCACTAGTATGTTCCAACAAAGGGCTCTTACCTGGTGGAATAGCGAGAAGAGGAATCGTGGACCCGATGCCATTCTAGCACTTACATGGGAAGAGTTCAAGAACATCGCCATCGCGAAGTTCTGCCCAAGAAGTGAATTGCAAAAGTTGGAAGAAGAGTTTTGGAATTTGAAACAAAATGATGGTGATCATTTGGCCTACTCAACTAGGCATCATGAGTTGAGTATACTGCTGCCCCATATGGTCGACACTGTTTCCCGCAACATCGAGAAGTTCATTAAGGGTGTACCACCCTAAATTCAAGATGCTGTGGTGGGTAGCCGACCCACAACCTTGGAAGAAGCCATTACAATCACCGCTCAACTCACCGAGAACCATATAAGAGCGGGCACCATGTCTGTGAAGGGTGCAAAGAAGGTGGAGAAGACGGCTACCGAGGCGGTTAAGGAGACCAAAGCTGAACCGTCTAACAGCCACAACAACAACAAGAAGCGCAAGTTCACACCGGCGCGTAACTATGCCGTGGCTGCACCCAAACAACCCCAAAGGCAACTTGTACCTGCGGCTACATCTGTGGCACAAGTGCCTGGGGCTAGGGCTTATGCTGGTCCTCAACCGATGTGCAGCACGTGTAGGTATCATCACCCGGTGAATCAACCATGTCGCATTTGCACCTTATGCAGCAAATATGGTCATTGGTGGCGACTTGCCACCGTGCACCTAACAATGCCGCTGTGGTCACAAACTGTGTTTGCTACAACTGTGGGGAACCTGGCCATTTTCGCCCACAATGCCCTCGTCTTGTGGGTAATGTTCCACAAGCTCGAGGACGTGCTTTCAACATCAACGCTAACCAGCACAAGCAAACAACGATGTGGTGAATGGTACGTTAACTCACCCTTAAATTTTGTGATCAAATTCATTTCATATTTTACTTGTATTGTTAAATACCTTAAAAATTGAACAGGTATGTTCCTTATTAACAAAACTTATGCCTATGTCCTATTTGATTCTGGAGCTGATAAAAGTTTTGTTTCATTAGAGTTTGAACCCATACTTGCTAAGCCACATACGAAACTAGAAAGACCTCTTACTGTTGAAGTTGCCGATGGAGAACCAATTACCGTTGATGTTATCGTTCGTGATTGCATCTTAAGTCTTGACACGCATGATTTTCTTATCAATCTTATCCCTATGAAACTTGGAAGCTTTGACGTCATCATTGGTATGGATTGGTTAGCCAAACACCATGCTGAGATCATTTGTTTCGAGAAGTGCATTCGTATACCGTTACCCTCTGGAGATACGTTGAAGGTGTTCGGTGAAAAATCTTCTAAAGGGCTTAAACTCATGTCTTGCACTCAAGCCCGAAAGTGCTTAAACAAGAAGTATATGGCCTTCTTGGCTTATGTGGTCAACACGAAAGTCAAAGGGAAAGAACTTAAGGATGTCCCTATCGTACGAGACTTTCCTGAAGTATTTCCCGATGACCTTAGTGGTTTACCTCCCGTGCGCGAAGTCGAGTTTAAAATTGACTTGATACCGGGAGCAAACCCCGTGGCCAAGTCACCATATCGGCTTGCACCATCGGAATTGCAACAACTCTCTTGTCAACTGCAAGAGCTGTCCGAGAAGGGCTTCATCCGTCCTAGTTCTTCGCCTTGGGGTGCACCTGTTCTTTTCGTGAAGAAGAAAGATGGATCGTTTCGTATGTGCATCGATTATCGCGAGCTTAACAAACTTACCATCAAGAATCGTTATCCTCTTCCTCGCATCGATGACTTGTTTGATCAACTTCAAGGAGCTGCCATATTCTCGAAAATTGATCTACGTTCTGGATATCATCAATTACGAGTTCATGAGGATGACATCCCAAAGACCGCTTTTCGTACTTGTTATGGACACTATGAGTTTATGGTGATGCCTTTTGGTTTAACCAATGCTCCTGCTGTCTTCATGGATCTCATGAACCGAGTATGCAAGCCTTATCTAGACAAGTTTGTGATCGTCTTTATTGATGACATACTTATCTATTCCAAGTCCAACACCGATCATGAGCTGCATTTGAGAGTGGTTCTTGAGTTGTTAAAGAAAGAGCAATTGTACGCAAAGTTCTCGAAGTGTGATTTCTGGCTCGAAGAAGTTCAATTTCTAGGACACGTGGTGAATAGCCAAGGAATTCACGTTGATCCTGCAAAGGTGGAAGCTGTGAAGAATTGGTGTGTTCCTACAACTCCTACCGAAGTTCGTTCTTTTCTTGGTCTTGCTGGTTATTATCGGCGATTCATCACCAATTTCTCGAGGATCGCGAAGCCGCTCACTACTTTGACACAAAAGAATAAACCATTCGAGTGGGGTTCCGAGCAAGAAGAAGCTTTTGAAGCGTTAAAGCATAAGTTGTGCAATGCTCCTATATTGACCCTACCCGATGGAAACGACGATTTCATCGTGTATTGTGATGCATCTAAGCAAGGCCTTGTTTGTGTTCTTATGCAACGAGGAAAGTCATAGCTTACGCATCGAGGCAATTGAAGGTTCACGAGGGAATTACACAACTCATGATCTCGAGCTTGGTGCTGTTGTATTTGCTTTGAAGATTTGGAGGCACTACCTGTATGGTACGCAATGTATAGTCTACACCGATCACAAAAGCCTTCAACACGTTTTCAATCAAAAAGATCTCAATATGAGACAACGTCGTTGGGTGGAGTTGATTAGTGACTATGATTGTGACATTCGTTACCATCCTGGTAAAGCAAACGTTATGGCCGATGCACTCAGCCGAAAGATTCACACAAGATGATCTCATTTCAAGAAATTCGAGATCGACGTCAATGGTTTGACACCTTGGGTGAGTTCGATACTGAAATTCGACTAGATGTCAATGAGACCACCGTACTACTACAAAACCTGAGAATAGATAGTGACATCGAGTCTAGCATCCTGGAGGCTCAACAAACGGTTCAACGAGAAGGGAGAATGAAGGATGAGTGGGAGCATAATCTTCTAACCCAATTGGAAACGAAATCCAATGGATTGATGTACTTCGCCAATCGTATTTGGGTTCCAAATCGCGATAACATTCGTACCTTTATTATGAACGAAGCTCATCAAACTCGTTATTCTATTCATCCTGGTTCCGATAAGATGTACATGGACCTACGTGGTCAATATTGGTGGCCTGGAATGAAGAAAGACATAGCAACTTATGTAGCTAAGTGCCTCACATGTACGAAAGTTAAAGCCGAACATCAACGTCCAAGTGGATTACTTGAGCAACCCGAGATCCCTATGTGGAAATGGGAACACATATCCATGGACTTCATAACAAAGCTACCCCGAACCTCTCGAGGACATGATAGCATATGGGTGATTGTTGACCGATTGACCAAGTCGTCACATTTTATACCCATACGTGACACTTACAAGACATATAAGTTAGCTCGTATATACATTGATGAGATTGTAAGTCGTCATGGGGTACCTCTGCACATCATATGACCGAGATGCTCGTTTCACTTCACATTTTTGGTCGTCTATGCAAGAACTTTTGGGTACACAATTGGATCTAAGCACGGCTTACCATCCTCAAACTGATGGTCAAACCGAGCGAACGATCCAAACTTTGGAGGATTTGCTACGTCTCTGTGTTCTTGACTTTGGTGGCGATTGGGATACGCATCTACCGCTCGCGGAATTTTCGTATAACAACAGTTACCACTCGAGTATCAAGATGGCACCGTTTGAAGCACTTTATGGTCGTAATGTCGTTCACCGATCTGTTGGACCGACATTGGTGAAAACTTCATCACTGGTCCTGAACTTATACAAGAGACGACCGATAAGGTTTCTATCATTCGCAAGAACCTTGAAGTGGCGAGAAGTCGTCAAAAGAGTTATGCTGACAAGCGACGTAAGCCATTAGAATTCCAAGATGGGGAGATGGTTCTTCTCAAGGTTTCACCGTGGAAAGGTGTGGTTCGCTTTGGAAAGAAGGGCAAACTGGCTCCAAGATTTGTAGGACCTTTCAAAATCCTGAAAAGGATGGGAAAGTGGCTTATAAACTAGAGTTACCTTCCGACCTTAGTGGAATTCATCCTGTGTTCCATGTCTCAAATTTGAGAAAGTGTTTGGCCGACGAAAGCTTGTATGTTCCGCTGGAAGACATTCGGATTGACGAGTCATTACATTTTGTCGAGAAACTGTTGTGGAGATCATGAATCGTATAATGAAGAAGACTAGAACCACAACAACCCCAATCGTCAAGGTTCGATGGGAAAATAAACGTGGCGTTGAATTTACTGGGAACGTGAGGAGCACATGAAGAGGAGATACCCATTCTTATTTGTATAGTTTCATTTCTTTTAATTTCGGGACGAAATTCTTTAAAGTTGGGGAGACTGTAACATCTCGTATTTTTTTTTGTTAACTAAAAGTTAACTTCGTTTACTCTTACAAGGTTATTTTTGTAAATTTTGAAACTCATGTGTTGATTGTGCTTATTCATTATTGTCATTAAGTTAAAAATATAATACAAAAAAAATAATAAAAATAATAATGTTAATATTAATAAAAGTGACAATAATAATAAATAATAATAATAAAATTTTGTAATAATAATAGAATAATAATAACAACAATAATGTTAATATAATAAATAAATAAAATTTTAACTTAACAATGTTTAAAACCTTAAGTAGTAAAGATTAGGGGGTCTTAGTGTCAATTTATAAACTTCATATGAAGTTTCTGCTTAAAATAAAAGAAACTTAAATTTGAGGGACCAAATGTGTAATTAACCAAAACCCGCCCCCTTACCCCGTATTTCCGGCAGGGACTCCGGCCGCCCTCCGCCGAAGTCCGGCGAGTTTAAAACCCCAAAATCCTTCGTTTTTGTAATCCAAAAACCGTCCAAAACCTCCTGGAACCGACCTCGAACTTGAATGCAACTTGTAATCGAGTTAAAGCATCGGTACAAAGCTCAATCGAGAGTGTAACCGAAGCTTTAAAACCATAGCCGTTCGGGCGTTTAATCTTAATATAATCTAATTAAACTAACCTAAGTAATCATCTAAGTAATCCTAAGTATTCAAAACTCTCAATTTCACCTGATAAACTCATTTCCTTGACATTCGAATCATCATCCTCGTCGCGACCTGCTACACAGTGAACTTCAACTTTCGTTCGATTATAACCGAAATTGGGTGAGGGCTTTTACTTAACAGCATCATTGGAAACTTCTGTCGCGACGAATTCGTGTTTAATCATCATTATCTTCTCGAACCGGATTTACCATAGTCGTGATTGTTCTTCATCTTGTTTTCATCGATTTAAACTTCAAACCAGGTAATTAATTGTACCAATACACTCGGTTTTACTTGGGGATCAAAAGCCCTAAGGTGGATTCCATTACCATTCGTGATTCGGTGTTCAATTTGATCGAATCTATTTCTAGGGTTCATGCGAAATTTGGGGGTTTGTTTAAGTTTGTATTTAACAATTAAAACGCGGATTCTAACGCGGCTGGAAGCCTTTGGTTCACTAGTAAAACACATGACCCCTAAACAGGAGGTCCCGGTTCGAATCCGGGGAACCTCATGTATTTTTTTAGGCCTTTTTGACCTTCAAATTTAATGTTAAAAATTTCTAAAAATTATGAAAATCAATTCATAACTTTGTTTCTTTTAAAACTATAATCATTTTTTTCTGTATTTATTTATAAAAAAATATCTTTATATTATTATCCTAAAGTTAATAATATAATTACAATTTTTTGTAGACTTTAAATACTAGTTTAATGTACACAAACTAATATTTCAAACATTGCCTTTAACCTATTGTTTAATTTTATGTTCTTTTTATTTAATTACAAATTGATCTAAACTTTATACATTACAAAATTATTATAAAAGTTATTATTAATCCATATGTTTTTATAAAATATAAATAAAATCGTTCCCACGAGAATATAATTGAGTTCTTATTTGGCAAATATAATCAACAAAACCCCAAACATCAAGTTGATTCCTAGTCCTTAACTTATTGTAGAGCTTTAATCTTGTAAATATATATATTTAGGTGTCTTGTGACGATACATCTTGGAGCGACGCTTGTTATTATTCTATTAATCGCCATTATATATTTATTGTCATGTGAGTTTCCTTGCCCCATTTTATTTATTTCACACTACTTTGGGGTGAAAACATGTATATACATTGTACACTTATTAACGTTTGAGACTTGTAAGCACATGCAATTCATCTTATTATTAGTCATGGTTATTTGTGTATTGTAAGTGTTTATATGAGATACATAGTTTGTTTACAATCATTAACTATTGCTAGCCTGGCAACGTCTTAGATCTTTGGGCCTGACAAGCCTATTGGTGCTAAAGTCGATGTATTGCCGACTCCTAGGAGCGTATGCTTGTGCACTAGGGAACCAAATACACTTAGCCAATCTTTTATACTTGTAATCAAGTCGAGGTTTGATTGTAACGTTATGTGTTCTATAACCTTACTAGCTTATAACCTATGACATGAATTGCTACTCGTAACCTTTTTTATTATGTATGAAAACCTTGGAAACTCACCAACTATTTTTAGTTGACTCTTATTTTTATCATGTTTCAAGAAATCCCCAAGTTTAAAGTGGACTTTTGAAGCTTGGAAATAAAACTAGGACTTGGACCTAGTTAAATAAATAAATGTTATGCTACGTTTTGTTTTATTTGGGATTATTTCATGTTTTGAGACTTATGTTTGTAATGACTTTTGAAACTTATAATTTTAATAATTACACTTAAATATAGCGTTATGTGGCTGTGAACAATCTTAACCCTCACATCTCGACGATTCCGCCGTCAAGGTTGGGGTGTGACATTAACCATATGTATAGGACCCTTGCAGCTTACCCTAGGTACTGGAGTCAACTTCGTGCATAATGTTCGGGGTCTTTGAAAGACCTCAGGCCCAGTACCGGCTTTATGCATGATGGTGGGGTGAAGCGCATAGCATTGGTCCGAATGAAAGTAAAGATTTAATGACGAATGTACGAAATGAACGAACGAATGATGAAGATAATAATGATATTATCTATGTGTACGTATGATGTGTGACCACATACAAAAGTAAAGAACGGTTTTAACGAAAGATAAAGTATGTTTTATTTTAAAACTAGAACTCACTCAGCAACGTTGACTTTTATGTGTTTCCAGTTGGCAGGTAAAGGTTGTTGAGCATGGCACGGGGCGGCTACTTGACTCCTTTTTGGATGGCATCCATTTTTTTATAATGCTTTTGTGATGTAATGCAACAAGTATTTTGTAATGTGATAATGATGTATTATTTTACAAAAGCCTTTACAATGAAATGAAATGTCATTTTTGAATGTTTCTGGTGCAGTATTTAAATTAAGTTAAACATAAAAATATGTTTTAAGTGCAATGATTGACCAGCTGTGAGCGTCTCGGGAACGGGGCCTTACACAAATTCTCCAAGTGCGCCTTCTGGTTGCGCAAGGTTTAATTTTTAGGTCATGTGGTAAATCTTGAGGGGATAATGGTGGACCCGGCAAAGATGAAGGCGGTGATGCAATGGAAGTCACCAAAGACGCCATCCGAGATTTGTAGTTTTTTGGGTTTCGCGGGCTACTACAGAAGATTCATTCAAAACTTCTCTAAGATAGCTTATCCATTGACTAAGTTGACCCGTAAGGATGTAAAGTTTGTATGGGGTCAAGCTCAAGTGAAGGCGGAGCATCAGAAGCCATATGGAAAATCCAACCCCGGAGGATATCGAGGTAGATGAACGGCTCAATTATGTGGAGCAACCGGTGGCGATCATTGATAGTAAAGAGAAGTGGTTAAGGAATAAAGTGGTTCCTCTTGTACGTGTACAGTGGAAGCATAGGAAGGGATCTGAGTCTACGTGGGAGACTGAAGAGGAGATGAGACAACATTACCCATGATTGTTTGAGGAATAACAGGTTTCGACGACGAAACCTATATAAGGGGGGTGGACTTGTAACACCCGGTTATTTTCTTTGAAGCCAAAGAAAGAATAATAAGTGAAGAAAAAGAAAGAAAGCTTATTTAACCCAAGTTGAAGGTTAAAAGTATCAAAAGGACAAAATGGTTTGAAAGTTGGTGAATAAAGGCGGTATGGCCGCCCATCTCTTTCTCTTGCTCGTATCACTCAAATTTTAGAGAGAGAGAGGACGAAAGAAGAGCAGAACTCTCGGGTTTTGAAGAAGAACAGAAGAGATTGACTTCAAGGTAAGAATTCATAGTTTATGAGTGTTATAAACTGGCCTTGCCTCGGTTGTTTGCTCATACGTGTTATATGTTGTTGGTGTGTGTGTGTTTGGTGGGTTTTAGTTGATTGAGCTCAATTTGCAAACGGGTTTGAAGAAGTCTTACCCATAGAGCTGCAAAGGTGAGTTATAGAACCCCTCTTTTTACATGTTTTAACTGATTTTGGGGCTGGAAATGCATGTATGAACATTTTTATTAAATGGGTTTTATACCCGTGTGTATATTGTGTGTATGATGTGGGTGGGGTTTGATTTTGGGTCTATGTTTGGGTTTTATGATGTTATGGTTGTGTTTCTATGGCTTAGAATGTATGATTTAAGCTTAGAATAAGTTTGAGAATGATTGGAAAGCTGATTGTTCTTCTACATTAACAAATACGAAAGACTAGAAGTGATGCGGACAAGTTTTGCTCTTGCGCATTGACAAATGCGGATGAGTAGAGGAAATGCGAATGAGTAAGTGGAAATGCGGATGAGCAAGAGGAAATGCGAATGAGCAAGAGGAAATGCGGATGAGTAAGAGGAAATGCGGTTGAAGCCCATACGCCCGAATGCCATGCGACTAAGGGTCATACTCATGGGAGTCATACAACTGAAGGCTATGCGACTGAGAGTCCATACACATAAGTGTCCATTCGCCCCATAGTGTTCATACGCCTAAGTGTTCTCATGCGCCTGGAAGGCCATGCTACTGAATAGTGTTCATACGCCCAAATAGGGCTCATGCGCTCGAAAGAACTTGGTCTATTTTTCTGATTTCGGAGAAATGGGTAGATGTAGGCCTTGACTTGGGAGGTTCCCGGGAGCTATGTAAGTTGACGTTTTGAGGTCATAGATGATGTGGTGGGCGATGTGTGATGAATGATTGATGCTTATATGATGTGTGATTGATGATGTATGATGATTATGTATGATATGTTTTTATGTTCCTTATTACGTACTATGATGTAACTTTACGTGGTGTGATATTGTCAATGAACGTAAAGTATTATCTTAACGAAGTGAAAGATTTAAGATAATGAAAGTGGAACATAACGAACGAACGGATAAAAAGCCTTGCAAGCAACTGGAAGGAGGTTCACAACTCATTGAGAGTTGTTACCTCAACTGTGTGTGTCTACAGCGTGCGATTTTGGCTACTCATAAGGGTTCATACACACAGTAAGAGTTCAGTCTGGTGACTGCTCCAATACGTGTGAATTCCTAATTATTGTGCGTTATATAGCGTGCGATACTGGCTAACCCATAAGAGTTCACACACACAGGGGGAGTCTGTCCTAGTGACTACTCCATACGTGCGATATGTGCGATATAGAGTCCTTGTCGCTTAACCCTAGATGATATGGCCTTGTGCTTAAGAGGGGGGTTAAGCATATGACAGGACCTAGATAAAAGTAAAAAGATAATAATAGTTACCTTGATGTATCTATGATGTGTGATCACGTGCGATGATAATGAAAATTTTTTAACGAATGAAAGGTAATATAATATATTTATAAAACTAGAACTCACTCAGCAACGCTAACTTTTATGTGTTTCCAGTTGTCAGGTATAGGTTGCTGAGGATGGCACGGGGCGGCTACTCGGCTCATTTTGGATGGCATTCTTTTGTATAATGTTTTTGCATTATAATGCGAACAAACGATATTTTGTAATAAATGTTGTATTATTTTGCAAAAGC
Organism: Flaveria trinervia; assembly: GCA_025506515.1. Lineage (NCBI taxonomy): Eukaryota > Viridiplantae > Streptophyta > Magnoliopsida > Asterales > Asteraceae > Flaveria > Flaveria trinervia. The sequence goes on from CM046453.1 coordinate 64,168,284, forward strand.
TTTTATTTTAATGAAATGAAATGTCTTTTTATTGATTCCGCTGCAATGTTTTAAGGAAGTTAATGTAAGTATATGTTTTATGTGAGATGAATGACCAGCTGTAAGCGTCCCGGGAACGGGGCCTTACATGCATACTCCCCTCATCTTCATTGGAAGAATCATGAGGGGATGAAAGTACATGACCAAAGTCATTTCCCTTATCACTAGATATTGTTTCTTGGTCTCTCGATTTCCCCTGCTTAACGACAGCTTCATAGGAAGTGCCAAGGAGTTGGGTTATTGTGGTTATGGTCTTAAAGATGTAATCACTGGCAGAAGTGAGAGCCTCTTCCACATGGATCTCTTGAAATCATTAAGAGAGGTCCACCTCATTCATGGGTGAATGATATGGGCAACATATTGGAGTAGCATTAGCACTTATATCTCCTTAAGCAGGGGAGGAGAAAACAGACTCATGGTACTCACTGAATCCTATATCCTTATCATTATAGAATTCTAGGTTAGGGATTGGTTGGTTTAGGTCTAAAGGCTTAGGATAATAGCTTTCCATTTATGGTTGTTCATCTAAGTTTATAGACTCGGCATGAAGGCATAAGGATAGGGTAATAAGCTTATCAGGCTGAGATAAGGAACCTCAGCAGTGATCATTAAAAGAATGGAATTGGTTTGCTCCTCAACGGAAGTAGGAGCTCTTGGTTCCACTTCCTCCTGCATGGTTGAGTATATAGGGGTGTGCTCAATCTGAATAGATTGAGCAAGGGTTCATTTGGATTTTCTCGGGTAGGTGATGCTAATTTGAGGTTGTGTGGGTGTTGGAGATGATGAAGGTGTGGGTTCAACATTGGCTGGTGCTGCTAAGTTGTCACCTTAAGCGGGGAGTTCTAACATTTTTGGAAAAAGGGTTGTTTCTATCCCAGAAAAACCAATAGTGGTTTTCCTTATTATCTTAAAGATGTTAGGCTTCATCTGTCCTACTTTAAAAACATTACATGTTCCCCTCAACTGTGAGCCTAGTTCATAGTTGAGAATGTGTTGGACATATCTTAGGAACATGTAATATTCTAAAAATCTAAAGTTAGCAAATAAATTTGTATATACAAACTGTGATAACTTGAACTTGATCCCTGGACCATCCCATTGATTATCTAGGAAAGGTCTATAGGAACCTAATCCCAACCTTTATGTTTGTTGGATAATGAGTGGATTATAACATGGAGTAGGTACTTCTATTGACAAAAGACTTTCCTTTTCTTGAAGAAAATGACAGAATATTCACCTTCATAGCCCATTAGCTGGAACGAGTTGTTTACTGTCTCTTTGAGAAAGGACAGTTAACCTTCTTCATCATCCAGCCTAAGATGTTGGTTGATGGTGGCTAGAGATATGAACACAATTTTCCCCTGCACTAATGCATATAGTGCCTTCTTACCGTTGAAGATACCTCTGGGCAGGTCCTCCATAACTCCAGCAGTTGATCTTCGTAAAAGGGAGTGATGTGTGCAGATAGTATATAATAAAGGTTTTTTGCACAGATTAATTTTAATTAGTTATTACTAATACTAAACCACACAACAAAAGGAAAGTATACCTATCGTGTGGTAATATAGTGTTGGTAAAAATCGAGTATCAATCCGTGAACCCACTAAGCCTACTCAACAACCTCATAATTGACTATCAGTTTTATGTTTTAGGAAATAATAAGCTAAACAAAATAGCGATAAATAAAGATATATAAAGATAGATTGAGACTTTTGGTGATTCTTTTAGTGAAGTAACGTTGTTATACTAATTTATATTACACTTATGTAATTGTGATGAATTGATGGTGTGATTAAAGATATTGATTAATGAATTATGTTAATGTTTATAAAGGTGAGCTAGCACGATTTCTCGTCTATCCGCTCTGTAGTGACTAGGATCATGTTAGGATGATTCTAGATCAAAGACCTAGTAATGTAGGTAAATCTTTTGTGACCGTTTTGACATACGATTTCTGAAAACATAACGTAATTTTAAAAACAGAGTTGATTAGGTTCCTTCCTAACATACCATTAATTTTAGAAAACCATAACAATTATTGTATATTTCTCAGACTAATAAAAGGGAACCCGCAAATTATCAGAAAGTTAAGGTGATATGATTTCTAATAACCATTTCTAGTTCAATAGCCATGGATTTATTATAAAGACCGGTTTCGTGAATGAAAGTTGATCATACGTTTTTCAACCGTGTATGACAATCAAAATCACAAATCATAAAGTTATAACTTCATGTTCAAATGTATATGCTACCCATCAAAAGTTTTCCCAAGACTACCATATTAACATAATATAAATCACACCATTAGTTCATCACAAATTACATAAATTTCATTAAATTAGGATAACACATGAAGGTTAGCTCATAAGGAGCTTGAACATAACAACAAATATAAAAGATAGTAATGAAATCATCGGTAAATTAGAACAATCAAACCGGTGATCCACTATGGATGATGTTAATGATCCCAAGCTTCTTCTAAGTGTTGAATGAACCTCCAAAACCTTTTAAGGATCTCTAAAGGCTGGATTCCCAAGAGGGAACACCAGCACTTCACCTCCTAAAAGCTCATCTTTAAGTTGCAAATAAAGTTCTATTTATAGGCTTTCTAGAGTGTTTAAGCACGGCCCCATGCTAGTATAATGTACGTAAGAGTTGGTCGGCTCGTACACTCAGATGTTGTTGGGCACGGCCCCGTGTTTGTGGTGGGGCACTCCCTCGTGCCTCGAGTCGAAGAACAACACTTTTTGTCATGTTGGACTGACAAACACAGGGTTGTGTTTCAAGATGGGCAAGGAGGCGTGCCTCATGAAGCACGACCCCATGCTTGAATTCCAAAACTTTGTTTTCTTTATATTCTTCTTTTTTAAGCTCCTTTTATTCATCATGGTCTTTTCCAAGCCTGAAAACATAATATAAACGATTTAAGTATCAAATTATCATACTCAGTAAGAGTTTCTAGAATAATTGATGTGCAATTGATGTGTTTTATACGTATAATTTGGATCACATCAAATATCCCCACACTTGAACTTTGCTTGTCCTCAAGAAAAATCACACAAAATAGCAACACTACCAAAAACTAAATAAATCAAGATATAAATATGTCTTTAGAGAGCTATACAAGCAAACTTGGTTTACCCATATATAAACAGTTAAGCACATGTAGAATGATATCCTTTCAAGCAATAGAATGGTTTCTAAACATTTTTAATATGTAAAAATTCACACTTCTCACAAGGTGCACTCATACTCGGCTATATATGTGGAAACATACATAAGATATAGTATGACTAATATGCTCAATTGCCTAGTATGAATACACATGAAATCATATGTTTGATAAGCGATCAAATCTCCACCTATGTTAGGTATGTACTTGCATAAATAATTAGGTCTTTGATCGGTTGTAATTTGGATCGAGTTCAGGGTATGGATTATTGTGAAAAGTGACTAAATACTAAAAACAGTGGTCTTGGCTTATTTCATAAACTAAAGGGAAACCAATAAAATGGTTCATTATACAATACTCAAGCTAGAAGTGATATGCTAACTTGAGGACTTGTTTATGGTCAGATCATCAAGACCATATTGCATTTTCAAAATTTGCACCTCCTCCTTAGCCCGGTGATATATGTAGCTATCCTTTCTTTAAGGGTCGTTCGGCTTGGAGCCTAAAAGCACCCAATGGATTTGGATGTCAAATTCTTGGATTCGGTTTGTTTTTGCTTCAACTTCCTTCACGAAACTAATTCCCCACAAGTTAGGAATCTTTCACATCAAATTTCATTTCTTGATCACATATTTTGAAATACCATAAAATGATAGAACTAGTTTTCCTTTTCTTCCTTTTTTCTATCTTTCTTCCTTTTTTTAAAAAATAAGCCAAAACATGTTTTTAATGAAAAAAGGTATTGTTGAAGGATTTTTTTGGTTTAGTGGCTTAGTGATTTGGGTGATAAAAAATAAAAATATTTAATCTCAATGGGGCTAACTATGGATAATATTTGGGTAAGGATATTTGAAAATGATAAAAGCTCGAATGTCGGGTTTTCCTAATTGCCTAAATCATTTTTACGCAAGAAACACTTATAAGGTTTTGAAATGCATACCCAAAACAAGTTCTAATTCACACGCAACATAAGGCACCCTCAATATATCCATAATGAAAGCAAACAAATGCATAAATGCAAAGCTTGTTTAAGGCTCAAAAATAAACACACACATTGGATGTAATTAGGTATAAGTGTTTCATTTACGTGTTTGAATATTTTCACCAACTCTTTTTGCTTTTCAAGATATCACAAAAAACATTTTCAAGATTATTTGGGTTTGCTTTATTTGCTTATTTGTTTCTCGAAAACATATTTTTATATTTTGTTATATCATAAATTATTTCAAGTTTCCGGTGTTGTTGCCATAAACTAGAGTGACCTCGGACCTATTTATAAACAAAGTATCAAGAATGTATTACCCTTCCCCACACTTAAACTTCACATTATCCTGAATGTGATTCACAATAAATCATAAGTAGAGAAAAACAAACAAAAACTCCCCTAAAATGATGAGTCACATGCGTGCAATCATTTTTCCACATCCGCCTTGAATGAGCTCAACAGAATACATCGGGATTAATCGAAAACGTCACCAAATTATTTAAACATGAAATTTAAGTCCTAAGCACACATTACAAAATAAAAACAAACAAACTGAAAGTAACATAGAGCCATGTTTTGGTTATGGGTCCTTGGCTAGACCCTTCCCCATACTTAGATTTTAATAAGGTAGAGGTTTATCACCTTTAAAAAAATCTTAGTTGTACATCGATTTGGCCATTAACCGATTACCATGACTTTGAGCTCAGTCACTCATTGTTTTCAACCTTGATAGCATTATGTGGATAGACTTCTTCTTCCGTTTTTTTCATATTTCTAAATTTTTTTGAAATAAAATAAATTTTTTTGAAATAAAACAAAATAGTCAAAAATTTGAATCGTTTTTTAAACTACCATGTGTCCCCCGGCAAAGGCGCCAAAAACTTGACACGTACAGATAGTATATATTTTGATAAATGTTTTTCGCACAGATTCAGTTTTAATTGGTTATTACTAATACTAAACAACACACAAAAGGAAAGTGTACCTATCATGTGGTAATATAGTGTTGGTAAGAACCGAATATCAATTCATGGACACACTAAGCCTACTAAAAACCCTCATAATTGACTATCAGTTTTATGTTTTAGAAAATGATAAGCTAAACAAAATAACAATAAATAAAGATAGATTAAGATAGATTAAGACTTTTAGTGATTCTTTCAGTGAAGTAAGGCTGTTATCCTAATTTAGATTACACTTATGTAATTGTGATGAGTTGGTGGTGTGATTAAAGATATTGATTAATGTAATTATGTTAATGTTTATAAAGGTGAGCTGGCACGATTTCTCATCTATCCGCTCCGTAGTGACTAGGTTCACGTCAGGCTGAGTTTACTGCTTAGATCAAAGCCCTAGTAATGTAGGTAAATCTTTTGTGAAATTTTTGACATACAATTTTTGAAAACATAACTTAATGTTAAAAAGACAGTTGATCAGGTTCATTCCTAACATACCATTAATTTTACAAAACCATAACAATTACTATAGATTTCTCATACTAATAAAAGGGAACCCGCAATTGATCAGAAAGTTAAGGTGATATGATTTCTAATAACTATTTCTAGTTCATTAGCCATGGATTTATTATGAAGACCAGTTTCGTGAATAAAAGTTGATCATACATTTTTCAACTGTGTATGACAATCACAATCACAAATCATAAAGTTATAACTTCCTGTTCAAATATAGATGCTACCCATCAAACGTTTTCCCAACACGACCATAATATTAACATAATATAAATCACATCATTAGTTCATCACAAATTACATAAGTTTCATTAAATTAGAATAACACATGAATTTTAGCTCATAAGAAGCTTAAACATAACAACAAAGATAAAAGATAGTAATTAAATCATCGGTAAATTAGAACAATCAAATCGGTGATCCATTATGGATAATGATAAACGATCCCAAGCTTCTTCTAAGTGTTGAATAAACCTCCAAAACCTTCTAAGGACCTCCAAAGGTTGGGTTCCCGAGAGGGAACATCAGCACTTCACCTCCCAAAAGCTCCTTTTCAAGTTGCAAATGAAGTCCTATTTATAGTCTTTTCAGAGTATTTAAGCACGACCCCGTGCCTTAAAGACATAACCCCATGCTAGTACAATGTATGTAAAAGTTGGTCAGCTCGTATACTCAGATTGTGTCGGCATGATCCCATATTTTATGGCACACGGTCCCGTGATTGTGGTGGGGCACGACCCCGTGCCTCCTGGGGCATGCCTCGTGCCTTAGGTCGGGGAACAATACTTTTTGTCCTGTCGAACTGATAAACACGGGGGTGTGTTGATTTAAACACGGGGGTGTGTTTCAAGCAAGGCATGGGGGCATGACTCATGAAGCACGACCCCATGCTTGAATTCCAAAACTAGGTTTTCTTTATTTTGTTCTTATTTAAGCTCTTTTTGTTCATCATGGTCTTTTCCAAGCCTGAAAACACAATATGAACGATTTAAGTATCAAATCATCATTTTAGTAAGAGTTTCTAGAATAATTGATGTGCAATTGATGTGTTTTATATGTATAATTGGATCTCATCAAGGAGGGTCTATTATGATGGCGATAAGGTATGAAGAGTGAGAAAGATAGTTGTAGATCCCTAAAAACCAGGTCCTTTATCAGAAGATAACAGAGCAACCTGATTGTGTTGTCTATGAAGGTGCATGACAAAGGGTGGTTGGTTTGTGGGTGATTTAGGACTTGAAGATTCCGGATGAAGAAGAAAAGAGGGAATCATTGTAAAGCCTATTTATATGATTGGATGTGAGACAAAGTTATTGAAAAAGATAAACTTTAAAATCCAGATGTCGGTCTCACCTTTGAAAAAATACCCAAAAATATAGTTATCTTGGAAGATGAAAATCTTCCGAATGTAATTTGCCTTTGAAAGTTTTAAGGAAAGCTTTCGAAGCAAAATTTACTTCGGAAGATATTCCTTAAATTTGGAAAAATTACTTCGAAAGAAATTATACTTAGAGTAATTTTGCTTCCGAGACATATTTGGTTTCGAAAGATATTAGACTTTAGAAGTGTTACTCAAGAAGAGAATGAAACTTTCGACACTTAATTGCTTCCGGAAGAAAATTGTCCTTCAAAAATATAAGTACTTAGAGACATATTTAAGATTCAAAAGATATATTAGAATTTCTTCCAATGCTAAAATCATTAGAAAGTAGTTAGTAGTTTTGAAGACATAATGTTATTCCGAAGTCAATTTAATGTCTTCTGAAAGAAAATATGTTCGTAGTTCTTCAAATTTTAAGAAATATATAGTTTGAAAATTTTCATCCAATATAATAGGGTTTATATGAGTGATATTTTAGACAACTTAAAAAAACACATATGTTTGAAAAAACAATTTTGAAATGAAATTTAAAAAAATACCTAAAGTTAATCATTCCAATAACTGACATATAATATTTAAATCTTTGTTTATTAAATGTTTTTGTGAACAGGTCAACATATTATTAATTTATGTTAACTTTGACTAGCTTTGTTAATCCTTTTTTAAAATTATCTTTAATTGTGATAGAGATAGGTGGTTGCTTTTAATGAACACAAACAAATGCATACTAACATAAAAAAATATTCATGAACATAAACAAACACAAATAAAAGTTTATGAGATTTTAACACAAACTTAAGGGGTGTTTGATTTCGGCTAACCCGGCTGACCGGCTGACTCGATGTGCGTAAAACCCAAGCTGACCGGGTCAAAACATCTGACCCGGACCTGAATTATCATAATACTGACCCACCCCACCCCTACGTCGATCCCCCCTCCCCTGCGCGACCGAGGTTCGGCCGACCCCTTCCCCTGCGCGACTCAAGTTCGGTCGACCCCCTCCCGTGCGCGACTCCCTCCCCTGCCCGACTCCCTCCCCTGCCCGACTCAAGTTTAGTCGACCCCCTCCCCTACGCGACTCCCTTCTCCGGTCGTGGCTCCCCTTGGTTGCGGTGGCGTTCATGTCAGCTTCGAAATCACCAATGAGATTGAGGTCCACAATATCAATGGTGATCGGAGGTCGTGAATGAGTGTGAATGTTGAATGAACATAGAGAATTAGGGAAGATGATTGAAATGAGGTGAGAGGGGTAGTTGAAGAAGATGATGACTTGGGGATTTATATCAGTGGGTAGGTGAGTTTAGGGGTGGTGCTAAAGAATGGTTAAAATAAAAGTTTGATTGTTAGAGCGTTTTAATTCTATTTTATGTGTTTCAAATAATGTTTGGAAAGTTAGAGAAAACTAGTTGGTTTATTTTTCTCGTTCAGCAGAGTCAATTAGATACTAAATCAAACAGCCAAGTTTCAGTCAGATGCAGACTCAATCAGAACTTCTTACTGGGTCAGCTTCTGACTCAGTCAGATCTTACTGAGTCAGTTTTATCAAACAACCCCTTAACCTAACATACTTAACATAATTATTATAAATTTAATTAACACAAAAGTTAAGATGTTTGTCAAGTTTAAGAATACCTAAAGTTGAAAATTATTTATGGGAGATGTTAACGAACACATAAGTATAAACGAACACATAAGTATAAACGAACACATTATTGAATGTTAACAAGCATAAACAAACGAACGCAGTCTATATTCATGTTCATTCGATTAACTTAACAAACTAAGTCTTTTTGTTCGTGTTCATTCATTTATTAAACAAATGAACATGAACAAACTTCTCGCCGAACGGTGTTTTTGTTCGTGTTCGGTTTATATACAACCTTATGTTGTTTACATGAATTAGAAATTAAACAAATGCCATGGCAGGTGGTCATATTTGGCCTCCCTTCTTGAGCATGGCTAGTAAATGGCACATTTTCTTCTTAAACTGAGGCTAAAGGTTTTTTAAATAAATGTGTTTTTGAACACATGAATAAAAAATTCAAATAAATACTATGACATTTGGTTATATATGGTCACACTTTTTGATCGTGGCTAGTTTTTTTTAAGTGTGGCTAAAGGTTTCGAACTTATGTGTTTTTGAACACATGAATCAAAATAAAAACAAATATAATAAAAGTTGGTCATATTTGGTCATACATTTCAAGTGTGATTAGTAAATGCATGTAGTCATTTTTTTGTGAAAGTGTGGCTAAAGGATTCGAGAAGGTGTATTTATTGTCATATGAATAAAAAATATATGGCAAAAACTAGATTTAGTGACATTTATCCACATATTTAATCGAAAGTGCGGCCGGACGGTTTTTTAAAAAGTGAATCCAAAGATCATATTTGATGTAGTGTTGATTTATTCGTTTTTGTTGTTGTTTATTATTTTATTCAAACAATACTAATCAAAAGTTTTACTGAAACGTCTTTGGCTTAGTGTTACGCATGTCTTTGAAAAGGTGTTTCTTTAGAAGAGATTAAAGATTATAGTCTTGCTATGTCAAAAATGCGTAGATTTTAAAGTAGAATTTAGTAAGTGTGTAAGTTGGCCATTCTATAAAAGATAAATCTAATAAATATTTTCACTCATATATTTTGATGAGTTGACCATTTTATGAAAAGAAAAATCTAATAAATAGTTTTACTCCTATATTTTGATGGTTATTCTGATCTAAAAGTACTAGTATGTGACTTAATTTTTATTTTTCAAAAATCTTACAAGAATCAGATTTAAGGTAGTATTTTTGATAGTACCGACACAAAATAAATGGACTCGGATTGTATTACATTTAAGTTGACTAGGAAAGGTGGGCCATGCACGTATTATATGTTAACATTTGATTAATAACATTTGAAGTGACTCCCAACAACTTAAAATAAGACTATAAGAGTTTGGAAATTTATTCATATATTTTAGGCAAACTCAAACATACGCATTCCAAAGAGTTTTCAGAAACTCACGTATAATCAAGTTACAACTTTAATGAAGGTGGAGATTTTAATATAACTTGAAAGTATGCGTGTAAATGAAGATTTTGTTTTTTAACGTAAACTTTTATTAAAAGGAGTTAACTACAAGAAGTTAAAATCCCAAACAATGTACGTGTCAGAAATCACAAGAGAAAGCAACAACCTATAGCAAAAACCAACTAGATTAACACAAAATCCTTAGAGGTGGTCTCTTTCGAATGCATGTCTTTAATATATACTTAACCGAGAACCCTTTATCATCTTTTCCCCATTGTTAATAGTCTTGATTACCCGAGGCAAGAAATGCAATGAGGCAAGCATCAGGTCTCAATACTAAGTGAATCTGATGTTTACCATGAGTTTTGATTGCATTTCCATGTATAGTTAGTTTGTTACACGAATGGTTTGTACTATACAGTTATATTGTATGGAAACATAGCCATTTTACAAATACACATCACTTTTATATTTCTTAAGACCTTTGCATATAATCACTTCTATCATATGAAGAGAGATGAAGAGACCGCCACCCAACCACCAGGACTGTATAGTGATGGCGCGAGCTGGGGTTTCTAACAGCAATTTGAGGTTGAGCGCCACTACCTCAAAGAATGGCAACTTAAACATGTCATTGAAAACAACGATTAATTAGGGACTGGTTAACCTTTTGGGGGCATAAACCAAATTCAAATCTTAGGGCCCTTCACAAGACTTTGTTTTCGTTAGGGTCACAACTTCACTATTTAGATACCTATAATTTTTATTTATGTTTTTTGGATTTGGGTCGTGTTTTACTCAACTGACGATTATATATAACCCATTTATCAAAGCTAGTGGCTAAATCTAGGGGTGTTCGAAAATTTCTGAATCCGAGATTCCGAAAACCTTAAATATCCGAATTTTCGAATATCCTAGAATCACCATCCGAATCTGAATCCAAATTTTCGGATATCAAAAAATATCCGGATTTTTGGAATCCAAAAATCCAAATCATATGAGATTTTCCGATATTTGAAAATCCGAAATATCGGAATTTCTGATATCTAAAAATATGGATTCAGATTCGGATAGTTTTCAAAAGTTTTGGATATTCGGATATCCGATTATCCGAAAACTAAAAATTATTTTTTTATTTTTTTTAAATTTTAGATATATTTTTACTTTATATTGAGAGTTTTTAGCGTATATTGTGACTTTTATAATATGAGTTGGTTTTTATATTATTTTTATAATAACATGTGTCTAATTATTGTAAAAAACTAAAAAATAAAAAATGCATTTCTGATATTCGAATCACTATTCGTATCCATATCTAAAATTTCAGATACGGATAGTGATTTCTACTATCTGAAATTTTCGGATATCCGACTTTAAACACCCCTAGCTAAAACCACCAACTTTGATACTAGATAAATATTCTTATTTCACATACTTTTAACATAGAAGGGACTGGTATAGGTTTTTTTTTTAAGAAAAGGGACTTGGCCCTGGAAAATTTTATTAAACTCAAAATTGTGTTACAAAAGTGCAACCCCCTCCTAATCATGAATTCATCAATGGTAAAGTATGAGCCCACTATATTTCTTCCATAAAAGCCCACTAATATCATTCCACAGAAGCCATATAAACATGAAGTTAGCCATTGAACAATCCATCAAATTATTTACATATATTCCAACTAATTATTAGAAGGTGGCCATGCAAAAAATAAGTCTTTTCAACCCAAGGAGGTCTAGATGAAACTATATCCCATATTGTTCCCCATATGCATGATTGCATGCATTCAACCTTATTAATCCATTTTCAAGATTCCAGCTAAAGCCATACTAATCCAAAACATTACCCTTTTTCAAAATTCAAATATCGAATCCCGACTAACATGGAAACAAATCGGTTCAAACACAATGAAGATTAAACACCTTAATCTAAAACAAAACTTCTTCAATCTTGAAGAAGAGCATATGAACTTGATGAACGTGATTACCATATACATTATAAAAAATTCAACCAACGCAAACAATCCAACAAGGGTTTTACTCAACTGCAATATATATTGTTTCTTGAAAATAATTACGGTGAAAATCCTTTTTGTTTCATGGTAATAATCATAGAGTTCCCTATAATGTTATTATTTTATTTTTTTTAAAGTACTGTACAAAAAATAAATAAAATATTATCATGTTTGCTTTGAAAATACTTCACATAAGACTAACATTAAAATATATTTGCAATTGGTTTTTTTGTTCTGTTTTATAGTTGTTGCTTTGATAATATTTTATTATGACGTGTAGCATGGTGAAATGAATGTTACACGTATCCTTTACACTTTACTTTGTTTTTATATTACATTATACATTGACATGATGTATGACATATTATAAAAATCTAATTTTCTGACCCTTATTTTTTATGTTTATTTTTTCTATATTATCACACTATTTGTGTTGTTTAATCTGCAAGTTTTTTACACTATCCGATGTCACTTTTTTATAGAATCTTGATATATTGTATCGTGATTATACAATCAAGCGTCACGTAATTTGATTGTCAAAGAGACCAATGTATAACAATTCGTCAGACATTTACTTTATTGAGTTCATACTCAGAGTCAATCAATCAAGAGTTGGTTTGTTTCGGGCAATTGTATGTCGCATTATCAAAAGTTACAAAACGAGATGGATTAAAATTGGTTATATTATACGGTAATTGATGAACTTTCAAATACAACCTCATATGTAGCATACAAATAAGTTTTTAATGATTTGTAAACATATTTAATGTAATATTATATAGTACATATTTTTTTTAATTCTCACATTTTTATACATTACAAACTAATATTCCCATGAATACTACATTTTAAATGTATTTAATAATAGTTTTATTTTTCCAACCCGTGTAATACACGGGTCGTTAAACTAGGTAAATATATGCCGCCCCTACAATCAATACACAAGAAATATATGGTGTAAACGGGATTAACAGTTTAGATAAGAAAAAAAGTTGTTTTAACACCCTATACAAACATAAGATAGAGTTGCATAAGTGATGTAATCTGTAATTCTTATAATGTAGCATCTCAAATTTCGATTGTAATACTATTCGTATATTATCGGTCAATATAAAAGATGAAATTCCAATTTATTTTTATGTTCACTCACTAGTAAATTTTGAAGTTTATCAAATGACTAACAAGGCTACAAAAGCTAAACTATAGGGTCAGAATCAACTAAATTGTAGGCTTTGTACTCCGTGTATGTTTGGATATTTCTTCGAATCCTATTGAATACTTTTAGATTGAAATACTTTTTCTACACATGAAGTTTTCAACCGAATAAGATAAAAGAACACTATCATAAATGAGTATGGAAATTACATTGTACCATGATTCATAATGATTGGATAATTAAAATAAAAAATAAATGATTCTTTTATAAAACAGTGCAACGAATCAACATAACAAACCACATGAAAGCTTTATTAGTAGTAAATATCATCAATAGCAACAAGGATATTATTGTCATTCTGGTCATCAATAGTAACAAAGTTATCACCGAAGTTGACAATTGCTACTGAAACAAAATTTTCTACCAAATATCATTTTAAATATCATTTTGTCAATAATACATCACTACCGAATGTAACAGTTTGATACCAAACTTGATACTGATGATTAGTTGTTATCAATCATTTAGTTTCCTACCAATTACAATTATTCAGATTAATCCAAAGCAATTTATAACACGATCGTCATGAGGGACTTTACCCCTTGGACTCAACAAGGGTCCCGCCCCTTGGACCCTACTACCAAGGGTTATTTTAGAGGCTTCGCCCTCTCGAACAAAAACATTATTGAATGATTGTATTTTGTCTCATATAAATGTTTTTTCGAATTTCTCGTTTGGTCTTAAATGAATCTAATTATACTAAATGATTTTGATGACACTTAAATCAACCACATGATCTCTAAGTTTGGTATTTAATAAAAGGAAAAGAGGTATAGGGAGTATTATGTCATTTAAGCAAATATTTATCTCTAGATATATGTCAAATGGAGCGTTTAGTAGCCTCCCATTACTCCATATCATGTAATGTGTTTTGTGTGTGTTTTCCAAGTGATGGGCCTAATTTTCACCATCCATGAAGAGTTTAAATGGTTCAAAAACATCTCCTAGCTTGCTTGTAGTTTGAATCACATACTTCCAATTCCTAGATTAAGTGCTCTTTGAGCTCTATAGATAGTTTTACAGTTTTTAAACCCGATTGTGACACCATGCTTAATGTTTTTGTCATGATACAAGTGTGTGAATTCAATTATATATGATATATAATTTCACGTATATCAGTGTTCATGGTAAAAATGACTAGTTTTGGCTTAAAATGTGTTATTGCATAAATTTGTGTTTTAAACCATAAAATTTACAAAAGACTAGAAAGATCATAACATTTTGTTTAAATGCAAATGTAAATGACTAAATAGAGTAACAAGATCAAAGGTAACTTGTATTGATTGAATTTGAAGCTTCAAGAGAAAAGATGAGATATAGAAAATGTAAGATGAGAAACAGAAAATCGTTCACATAACAAACGTGTGCACTCTCCTTCCCTATATATTTCATTGGTTGTTAGTTGTTACCTTTGTAGATTAATTGGTGTTGGAGTTATTTCATTTACTAGGTAGTTTTTGTGTTCCTTGTGAAGCTTCATGAACAATGATTAGTAGTATTTGGATTGTTTAATTGGGTATTGTTTGTAGCACAAATTCTATCAAAATGTGTTCATATTATATATTATGTGTGAAAATTGATAAAATTGGCGTTTAGTTACACGAACTGTGATCCTTTTTAGCAGAACATTTTTAAACAAATTTAATTTACATGTTATTATTCATATCACTATTAAAATATGTGAATTATGCTTGCCATGTATTGCCAAATGTAGAAAATAAATTAGCGAAAACCAATATCAAATTTTTAAGGCAACTAAAAATTGAAAATAACATGTTAAACGTGAACAAATAACAAAAAAAAAAAAAACAAACTATATCCAGTCGTAAAGTTATGTTGATTTCTAGGGTAAACGGTAAAAGAATATACATGAAAGCAAGAAACTATGGAGCTAATTTGACTTTCTATTTACTAAAATTCTCGTGCAATGTTTTCTAAACAATACCTGACACAACAAGTTGTTTTATCGGTCCATTGGCTGGACCGTATTTATGAGCTAGTTCACACCATAAAAATCTATACTATATACATAAAATATGAATACGGAGTTGTTATAATGTTATGCATCTAAGCTTAGATATGAAACCACTAAGAGTAAATGTTTTGATTTAGATCAATTAAAAAATATACATATTTCCTCTCCAATAAATTGGCACGCATTGTCATCTGATAGAAATTATGTGCTAGTCTTAGTTTGTCTTTTGTAATTGTAGGAGGGAGATTAGTGTAATTTCTAGTTCTATAAATAAGAGTCATTTGTTTATATGGTAAGGTAAGAAAGATAATAGTTAGTGTAAGCCTCGTTACATAAGGATAAGCAGGGCATAGCCCTGAAAACCTTTTGGTTAATTATATTGTGTAGATCCTTTGGATCATCTTTTTCAATTCTATAGTTAAAGTATTTGATTTCATCAAATCTATATTGGTTCTTATCACTATCCCTCCAACTTTTTATAAATACCCTCAAAACTAATTCAATCAAATACCTTCTCTAACATTGATTTGTGGCATTCTACAATTTCAATTCTATCACTAGTTCTTCTTGTATGCTTTATGTTTGTGATTTCAAAGTGTCGTTTCCTCGTACAATTCTTAAAAACAAACCATGGTACCGTAGTTTTTTTTATTAGGAGTCTTTGATACTGATTTAACAAAATACAATTATATTAAACAATGATATTGCAATAGCTTTTCCACTGCTAGATCGGAGTATTATATGACCCAATTGTATCCACATTAGCAGATTTGACGCTCCTTAGAGCACACGTCCAATCTTATCGAGATTCTTGAGTTGAATAACAATATATATATATATTATATATATATCATAAAAATAGAAAGAAAAAAAATAGATGTCTATGAGAAAAAAAATTAACAAAGGAGACGTTAATTTAAAATTGAGTGAACTTATTAGGGAACGTAGTTTCAAAGGTAACCAATCAAAACTATATAGTTTTAATATTAATGTAAACAAAAGTACGTAGTTTTAATAACTTAGATGTCTCATATTCACTTTCCCAATATATATATATATATATATATATGTTTGTGTGTGAAACTTGAAACAAAGTATGAAAATTAATCTTATGTTTTGGTATAAATTTGCAATTTTAAAGGCTTAAATAAATAAAATGTAGAGTCTGAAATACCAAAGTAATTAATAAATAACATTTTAATAGAAAATATAGAAAAGGTAGTTAAAATCTTGTTCGACAAGTCCGGTTAATAGTTAAAATCTTGTTCGACGAGTCCGGTTCACCAGTCTACATAGGGCCTAACCGGTTCACCAGTCTACATAGGGCCTAACCGGTTCACCAGTCTACATAGGGCCTAACCGGTTTCACCAGCTTATATAGAGCCTAACCAGACAGTTAGCCACCCGGTTCCTACCCCATCCCGCTGCTCCGGTCTGATCATAAACACATTATTCTTTTAATTTTAAATTTTTTTCTCATAATACTATATTGTTTAAAATAGAGTATGGACAGAACATGAAGATATGATCATTACCATATTCCATTGACCAAGAAGATGCCACTCTTGTTGTGGTTCCCACTTGATCAAAAATAAAGCATAACCACCAGAGTGTGATGCTTAAAGGATAAGATGCAATAGACATTCACATTAGGGAACCCTATTTGCTACAAGTATTTAAATTGCCTACTGCAAAAACCACAAGTTCATATCAGTCACTATAGAAACTCAATCCTTCTCCTCAAACAGTGTAATTTGATACCAAAATGAACCACATAAACAACACCACCAGATCTCTGAATGCAAAATTTGGGAATTTCTAATGCAGGAGCTCATTTGATGTATTTGTAGCATTAGAATGCTAAACATAGTGAAAACTGATCAATTAGCTGACAAGATGATCAAATTTGGCGGAGATTACCGTTTGCAATTCTTAAATCCAATTTGGTTTTTGAAACACTCTAAATCCTCCAACTTTGGTGGAAACTACTGGTAGTTGATTGTTTACAAAGGTTTCGTAAAGATTCTAACTCAATGAATATGAGCAATATAATTAGAATAAAGGACATTTGCAGTTTGTGTAAGGATTCTACAGCAATTACCATAGACTGTTATCATCTTCACCTTGAACAAAAAAAACCTAATTTCTCACTTTACCAGCACCAAACCAGAGGAACTCAGCAAATTCAAGATCTCAAATAACTAAAACGCCTTGAAAGCATTAAAATTATAAGAATCTAATGAGTGAAACAGAAACATTGTGATGATTCGTAATCAAACAAAAGATGCATCATAGACGAAAGAGCATAATCTTGTTTCATGTTCATGTCGTGTGAAATATTCACATCCCTAGATAAGATGCAAAACACATTCCCATTATGGAACAGTGTTTGCTACAAGTGTTTAAATTGCCTACTGCAAAAACCACAAGTTTGAAATATCAGTAATTACAAAAACTCAATCTGGCTCTTTAAACAGTGTAAATTGATATCAAAATGAATTAATGAACCACACGATCAGATCTCTGAATGCATAATTAGGGAATTTCTAATGCGGGAGCTCATATGATGCATTTCATAGAAGGCAAAACATAGTGAAAATCAATCAATTGGCTAGCAAGTTGATCAGTGTGCTGGAGAATACCGTTTGCAGTTCTTAAATCTTATCACAAAACACTCTAAGTCCTTCAATTTGACGGAAACTACTGTTAGTTGATTGTTTAGAAAGGGTTTGTAAAGATTCTAACTCACTAAATCCAAGCAATATCATTAGAATCAAGAACAAGTGCAGTTTGTGTAAGGATTCTACACCATTACCATAGATTATTATCACCCTTAATCTTGAAAAAGAGCATACCCGATTCTTGACTTACCTCTTACTTTCCTCAGGTCAAGAGATAGCAAGATATACGCAGCCTTACCCTACACCATATGCAATCGCCTGTTTCCAACCGCTTAAACTCATGATCTCAAGATCATAAACCATTACTCTTGAAAAAAATACCTAATTTCTAACTTTCTTCAACACCAAACCACAAAAACTCAACAAACTCAAGATCTCAATCATCTAACAACACGATAAAGAAAAAGCATTACAATTATAATCATCTAACAAGTAACAACAGAAATAGAAACACGGATTCATAAGCAAACAAAGCAAGCATGACAAACAAAAAGCCAAAACACCAAATTGTACACACCGAACGCCCCAAATCAACAACAAAATCACCTATCATCGTAATCAACGATCTCGTTAGCCGTGACTGACCTCGAGTGCTGCACAATCGATCGCCCAATCGAATTGATCCAGTCCTCCTTCTCCTTCTCCGAGTCCGCAACAAAGTACATGGTGTCAGATCGCGTGGATAGCTCAAACGCAAACTGCTTATTGAGGACGTCTTCGGCCCCTTTGACGGTGAGACACGTGGCCACCGGAATAACGCCGCGGGGGCGGGAGCCGCGGGTGACGATGGCGTCCTTGAACCAGAAGAGTTTGCCCTGTTTGAGGACGAACCAGCGCCGGCGCCAGGTCTTGATGTATTCGCCTTGTTTGGTGAGCCAGCCGGTGCGCTCGGGGTGCGACCAGTACTCCACGCCGTCGTAGTCGTCGGGGTTAGGTGGTGATTCGCCCATCACGGCTCGCCAGAGGCTGGCCATTCAGAGATCGTGGTGGTGGTGTGGTGGTGGTGTCGTGGTGGTGTCGTGGTGGTGTGGTGGTGGTGGTGGTGGTGGTGTGTGTGGGGTTGTGAGGGAGATGTGTTTATGTGTGATGTATTGATTGAAGGAAAGAGACGAATAATGTGTTTCGTGTGAGCATTTGGAGTGGAGATATTTTTTTATTCTAATCTTACTTTTTAAGAATTTATCATTTCATAAAATTCGTTAATTGTATTAAAAATAGTATTTAACCTTACGCGTCGCAGTGAGAGAGTAAACCTTATCAAATAGCATTAATGTCACACCATCGCTAGTGATCACTAACACCAGAAAAGCTCACAAACAAAAGAAACAAAACCGAACATGAAAATAGCGTAAACTTTAAAACATACATGTGCATTACGACGTGTTAATGTGTATAAAGTAGAACGAAGTGTATTACACAACTCGGTCATGAAACAAAAAGAAATAGATGTAAAATCATTAAACCACATGTGTCTATATGTTAATTCGAAATTTTAAATTGAGACGTAAAACAAAAAAATGTAAATGATAAAGTATATGATACCAAAGTTGAAAACGTAAAATTTATTAAAAATAAATGTAAAATATGGAAACTATAAAGTTAAAAGTGAAAAATAAAGAAAAAACAAAATGAGATATAATTTATAAAACATAAAGTACAACTCACAATGCACGACTAAGTTGATAATTAGTATTATATAAATGTTTTAGAAGTTGTTTGATTATTGCTTACTGAGTAGGATCAGATTGAGTTAGAAGTTGATCAAGTAATTCTGAATGAGTCTACATCTAACTGAAATTTGACTATTTGACTTAATATCTAACTAACTCTGTTGACTGAGTCCACATACACATATACATACACATCTATATATCTATATACATATAATAAAAGAGAGTTTTCCAATCACCTAAGATCACACAAAAGGAGGTTTTCTTCTCACTCAAGATTACGTACACATACACATCTACATACATACACATCTACGTGAATACACATACACAAAAGGGGGTTTACACCCCACAAGTTTCATTCATCACATTTCACCCCAATTTAGACCTCAAAAAGTCTAGCACAATCGAATACTCATCTATCGCTTTAACATCCACACCATTCCTCAACATCTGCGACAAAAAAGCCAACGACCAGTCACCACCACAAACGCCATCGTAACCACCGCAAACACCGTCGTATGCAACCAAAACCTACCACCAACCACGTTCTTCACCACCACCTTCACTGCCGTACACACCCCATGCACCACAAAAAACCACGTCAACTCCCACGTCGGTCGTACACGCGTAAGGTAAAAGTAAATCAACTCATGCATCAGCCCCGACACCACAAACGTCAACACAATCGTCGGCAATCGGCTCCACAACTTTCCGATCACTGGTGACGAAGGGGTTGGTCGCACAGATGGGTCGGTCGCGCAGAGGGGCTGGTCACGCAGGAGGGTCGTCGATGGTCGTTGGTGGTCACGCTCGAAGGGTGGGTGGGGTGGTGGTCGTTGATGGTCAAGCAAGGAGGGTAGGTGGGTGGATCTGCTAGGTTTGTTAACAAAGAGAATGGATCAGCCTATTTTAATTTCAGGTTTGGCTTAGCTCTTGGACCCTGTAAGCTAGACATAAAATGCATATCAAACGGGTTGACCCGCTGACCGAGTCAACCAGTCAGTCGGGTCAGCCCGGTTAACCACAATCAAACACCCCCTTAATTTATGATGAGTACATGAAAAAGTGAGCTTGTTGCTAGAGTATCTACTTTTCTACGGGTTTTATTTTATTATTTCTATAAAACACACGAAGCTTTTAGGTTGTTTAAATAGGATTGATTGATTGAACTTAGATATCGTGTTCTAGCCACCTCTTGACAAACTAGGTTGCTAGAAAAGCCCCCTCGTATCTCAATGATGTGAGGCGTCAGTCTTAGGAGTAGGTTTTTTATTAAATGTTTGTAAACTCATGTTCCAAACTTTCTATCGTTTTTCAATGCTAAATTAAAGATGCTTATGCAAACATAACTTACAAAACTAGAACAAGTGAAGTTAATGATGATGATATCTGATGGAGTTGTGTACCAAAGAAAATATTTTACCAATATCACTATACAGTATCATCTTTTTTATGTTCAAACATAAACCCTTGCTTTAAGCCTTAAATTATATGATCATCAATTCTTTTATAGGGTTATGATCATCTTTGTATGTAGCAATATTATCTTTTTGGACAATAAATACTCGATAAAACTTTGATTTTTGCATATTTATGTTATAGATATTTGATCAGTTTGATTTCATAGGTTCTAAATCTAAGTTGTTTGTCTTATTTTATTTTCAATTAGAGGTCAAAATGGGTCGGGTAAAAGGGCTATCACCTAGAGCATCTCCAACGTTTGTTAGCTGCCACTTTCTGTTCCTCATCCCCATGAGTGACACTCCTTCTCTCTTCCTCTTATATATAACCCTTACAAACACGCTCTTAAAAAAGACGTGTGTCTCTTTCATATCATCCTTATATGTTTCTCTTTCATCCACAACTATTAAAGTTGTTGTATTATCATCGTTAGAGATGTAACTACCAGTGAAACACAGGTAGTGATGGAATCAAACTTTACAAGCGTACCTTTATTCTCCATGGTTTTATGTTAGAAAATAATGAATGCAATCAAACAAATGAAGAAACCAAATCAATACCCTAAAAAATTATTTTTGATTTCACGAGTAAATTACTATTTACATCCCTGACTTTTGTTCATTTTAACCGATTGCATCCCTATTTCAAAACCTTGAATCGACCTCTATACTTTTATTTTTTTCCTTGTTTGCATCCCTGAGACTGACGCCGTTAATATGAATCGTTTGTGATAACGAGGGTGCGATTGCCCAAATCAAGGAACCTCGTGCTCATCAAAAGACTAGGCACATTGAGCGAATATTCAACTACATACGAGATGAAGTTGAAAAGGGAAAGATATGTATTCACAAAGTTCACACGGATCAAAACATTGCGATCCTCTCACGAAGCTCCTTGAAAAGGCAAAGCATGAAGGTCATACTTGTGCCATGGGACTTCGATATTCTAGTGATTGGATTTGATCTGTAATTTTGTATTTGGATAGTGGAACCTTTTATTATTTGAATAAAATTATTTGGTTATAATGTTTCAATTAATATTCCAATTTAGCATGTTTAATCCATGAGTAAATTGTTTACTCTAAATGTCCGTAGTCGTTCAGACTTGTGGGAACAAGTGTGAGGGTAAGATTATTATGAACTTGGATTGGTTGATATTCATAAGGATGAATATAGAGCAATGAGTTGCTACCAAGGTTCATAGATATTTGTGGGATACAAATATTGGACTAACCCGCATCTCAAATTTTACTACATGGAATCTTATTGATTGATCATAAGTGAATTTGAGTAAAGGCGAATATCATTTGGTATCCTCAGACCTGAGATACATATTGGGTTTTGATATTCATCAAGTGCCATACCTTGATCTGGTTATCCGCTGTTCTGAAATAATGGACAGTACATGAGACTATGTTCAGGTGTGACACAAGGTGATTGTGAGAAACGTATGTAGTCAAGATGGGATTTGTTCCCCTTATTCGTTGAGAGTTAGATGTCTAAAGCCTGGATAAGTTAAATCAACAAGGAATGATCACTCTGTGTCTTTGAATTTAACATGACATCTGTAACAAAAGGATAGATGATTAATTCACCTAAATCATTTCAAGTAGGATACTTGAATGGGATGATGTTATTGAATGGCTATAAGTCATGCGTATTAAGGGTAGTAAACCGTTGTTAGGCGGTATTTACTGCTTGCATCAATCTTCTATGAATCTTGTGCAAGTGGGAGATTGTTGGATTCTATATGCCCCAAACAGATAGAACATTGATGCGGTTAGTATGTCATCATCCAAGTCGGGTTATACCCAATAACAAGCTTTGCAATCACCGACAATTATTCAGTTGATGATATGATCATGCAATTAAATAATAACACCAAATTTAGAAAAAGGGTTTTCTAAATAAGTTGCATATGAGATGGAACAACTTATTAGGATATTTTGTTCAAGAATATTACTTAGTGTTATTTAAGTTAGTTAGATAACATTAAATAATAAAAGAGTGTATAAGTTATACAATTAAAAATTAATTGTACAACTTATAAGGGACTAGTTTATAAAATTATTTGAGAAGGTTTTTGGGGGGAAAAACTCTTATCTTAGAGCTTTTTCGGCCGCCCCCTCTCCTACGAGAGGGTTTTACTTTCTTGTGAAATACAAAACTTTAAAGACTAGTCCAACACTCAACCATCCCATCTCTTTCACACATGCAAATCAAAAATTAGAAGCTCTCATCTCTCTCTCAAGCTCTCGGGTTCCAGCAGCCTTTGGAGAGGTTTTGGAGTCATTTTGGTGTTCATCTCCCTAGCAAGAAGAGGTGTTTGCAAGTTAGCTTGGGGTATAAAAGCTTGAGGGGTCCTTTCCTTGGAGCCTTGGCCGAGTTTTGAGCATCCAACATCCTTTCTTGGTCGGTTTTAAGCTGTTGTAAGGTAGTTTTTCACAGGTTATTGTAGCTGTGATTTTATGTACATTTACATATGTTTCATAGCTTGCTTATTCACATATAATGATCCTTTGATTTTGGGTTTGTTTTAAACATATATATGTCACCATAAGAACATGAAATTTCAGTTTTATAATCATGTTTCTAAATATATTTCCGCTGTGTTTTTCTGAAAGTTTAAGAGGTTAAACTTTGGTTTTATGGACAAACAAGCCCTTCAATGGCATCAAGAGCCGGTTATGTGGATAGCTTGCTTGTTCTTGTCCTTTAAAAATCGGTTTTAAAGGATGTTTATTCACTCATTAGAGGCTGTTTTGGTTGATTTAATAAACCCCATGTCTTTCAAAGTTATATCTTCATGCTTATGATTAAACTTTGAAAGATAGGAATGTCAATTGGTTGATATGTTTGGTTGTTGTTTGTTTGGACAAACAAACCCTAATTTTCAGTTTATGTTGGCTGAAAATTTGGGGTTTGATGGGGTTTATTTTGTTTATTGTATGATGTTTATATTTGTTCATTTGATAGTGCATAACCTAGCTTGACCTTGTGTTGTTTGGTTTGAAAGAATGTATTTATTTGATTATATTTATTCAATTGGGTTGTAAAGTTTTATGCTTGTAATTTATCTATTTATTCATTGGGATGTAATAATAGATTAGGAGTACTTTTCTTTTACTAGAAAATATGTATTAGGATACATATTTTGTAAAAGAAGATGCTCGGAAGGAAGCACAAAAGGTAGACACAAAGTGGACTTGAAGCATACGGATGTGACATCAAGTGGGAGATCCATTGTAATCTCTATTTTGTGTTTTTTGGAAACCCTTAGCAAAGACCAAATGACCACACTTGTGATGGCAAACAAGTGTGGTCACAATAGTAGCTATGGTTATGCACATGTGGTTGTTTATATTATGCTTGTTTGATTGTGATTTTGTGAATGATTGTATGATATTTGGATATGATAAACAATCTTAATAAAAATGATCTTAACAAGCTATTATAAAAATGGTTCTTAATCATTAAGTGTTAATAAATGGTTATTAAAAGGATTAATGATTTCATAATAAAATGGGTTTTATTAAAAGAACCATTGAGTACCAAGTATTTGTAAGCATGCAATTACAAGGTACATAGAGTTTTCAAAGTCTAGAATTAATGAAAACTTTAAATTCTTTACCAACAAGTTTAACACCGTCCTTTTGCACAACACTTGAGTCATTTGGAAACTCTTAATGGGATAAAGGTCACCTAACCATTTAGAGGGAACTTGTGACTTAAGGTGGGGATACCACATTGGTGGGATAAAGGTCACCTAACCACTTATGTTGGTAAACTCACATGTGTGTGCACATAGGGTAACTTGATTTGCAAACCATGTTAAATGGATCACCTACAATATGGTTTCCAAATGGTGTTGATGTGATTAACATGCCGACTTTACATATGATGTTTCAAGTCGATCCCATATCTTTAGAAGTTGCAAATGGTTGCAATCGTCAATCGTTGACCACCTTATTAATTTAAATCGTGGGATAAAGGTAACCTAACCATAATTTAAATGTAATGTTGGATTCTAGATTTTAATATAAAATGGCCATAAAAGGTATTTATTATTAAAATAACAATATCGAAAATACTAAAATTGATATTTGTTAAAATTTTGTAGATGGCCTCCAATAACCATGATAACAATGAAAATTCATCCGCGTCCGCACAATCATTACGAGCGATTCTTCAAAAGGAACGTCTAAATCATAACAATTTCATTGAGTGGTCTCGAAACTTGAGAATCGTTCTCAAGCAAGAGAGACGATCATATATTTTAGACGACCATATCCCCGATCAACCTACTGAGGATGATGAGGAGGCATATAACGATTGGCTGAAGTACACTAAGGACTCCGTCCAAGTGTCTTGTCTCATGCTGGCGAGCATGACTCCGGATCTCCAAAAGGTGTATGAACATCACGGAGCTTATGACATGATAACCCAGCTAAAGGAAACGTTCCAACAGCAAGCGAGGGTTGAGCGCTTCGAAACGGTTCGAGCACTCCATGCATGTCGTATAGACGACAACCAATCGGTTTCATCTTATGTACTTAAGATGAAAAGCCATATTGACCGCCTCGAAAGACTTAATTGTCCTGTCTCGAAGGAATTGGCCACAGATTTGATCCTCAATGGCCTTACCAAGAACTTAGAGACATTCGTGTTGAACTATAACATGAATGCTTGGGACAAAAGCATTGGTGAGCTTCACTCAATGCCCAAAACGGCCAAGGCGGCCATGGGTAAAAGGGTTTTACCCGTTCTCACCATCAATGAAGGTGAGAACAAGAAAAGGTCTCATCCCACACCCAAGGCAAAGGTTGCCAAGGGCAAGGGACCCGTATGGGGAAAAGGGAAAGGGGTGGTAAGGGTGCCACCCAAACCATAGGAGAAGAAGCAAAAGGTTGCTACTAATGACCCATGCTTTAAGTGTGGGGAGATTGGACATTAGGCAAGAAATTGTCCTGTCCATCTCCAAGAGTTGAAAGCAAAGAGGGATGTTGGGCAAACCTCAGGTACAATATACATGATCCATATTGATTTAAACATGACATCCTCTAACACATGGGTATTAGATACCGGATGTCGAACTCACCTTTGCAATTTGTTGCAGGGGTTCAAAAGAAGTAGTAACTTCAACAAAGGGGATGTTAGCCTCTGCATGGGCAATGGGGCTAAAGTTCAAGTTGAAGCCCGTGGTGACTGCATCTTGAAACTTCTAAATGGTTTGGAAGTAATTTTGAACAATGTTTTGTATGCTCCTAGTTTGACTAGGAATATTATTTCTGTAACCCTATTAAAACAATTTGGATATGTATTATCATTTGTTGAAAAAGATATTCATGTTTCTTTAAATGATATGTTCTACTTTAAAGCTATTCCCATTAAGGGTATTTATGAATTGGTTCATGAAAATACTTTAAATAGTTCATTGTACCAAACTAGCACTAAGAAACTCAAGTTGGATTTGAGTGATACCTATCTTTGGCATTGTCGTCTTGGTCATATAAACAAGAAAAGAATTCAAACACTACAAAAGAATGGTCTTTTAAAAACAAGTGAATGTGATTCATTTGATGTGTGTGAGTCTTGTTTACAAGGAAAAATGACTAAGGCACCCTTTAGTGGAACTAACGAAAGGGCGAAAGATTTATTAGGAATCATACATTCGGATGTATGTGGTCCTTTTAAGCCAATGACTAGGAATGGTGAAAGATACTTCATTACCTTTACCGACGATTATAGTCTCTATGGGTATGTGTACCTATTAAGACACAAAGATGAAGCTTTTGAAATGTTCAAGATCTTTTAAAATGAAGTACAAAATCAACTCAACAAGTCGATTAAAGTTCTCCGCACCGAGAAAGGAGGTGAATACCTAAGCGATGCTTTTCAAGATCATCTTAGAAGTGGGATTGTCTCACAACTCACTCCACCTGGAACACCACAACATAATGGTGTGTCTGAGAGGAGGAATCGAACCTTATTGGATATGGTCCGATCTATGATGGCTAGAAGCACATTACCTTTATCATTTTGGGGTTTCACTTTACTCTCCGCGGCCCGTATTCAAAATATGGCCCCAACCAAAAAGGTGGAAAGGATACCCTTTGAAATATGGCATGGAAGAGTTCTATCACTATCATATTTAAAGGTTTGGGGTTGTGAGGCTTATGTTAAGACTCCCACCCCAAACAAGTTGGAAGTCCAATCCACCAAGTGCATCTTTGTTGGATATCCTAGAGATTCTATGAGATATTATTTCTATGATCCACTGGAACAAAAGGTGTTTGTTGCCAGAAAGGGTGAGTTCTTAGAAGCAAAGTTCCTTATGGAAGGAACTAGCAGTAGAACAATGGATCTTGAGGAGGATCAAGAACCATAACCGATGCATGTTTGGTTGAAACTAGCACTCAACATGAGGATGTTGAAGATGATCAAGTGGTTGATCAGTACACACAAAACGTTCACAAAAGTGGTAGAACTAGTAATCCACCTGAAAGATACGGATTTTTCATGGATGGATGCTATGTGGTAGATTCAGATGAACCAACCACATACCATGATGCAGTGTCATATTCAGACTGTGACAAATGGCTCAAGGCCATGAGCGTTGAGATGCAATCCATGCATGACAATCAAGTATGGGACTTGGTTGTACCACCTCTTAACTCCAAAGTAGTTGAAACAAGTGGGTTTTCAAGAAGAAAACCGATATGCATGGAAACTTGGATACTTATAAGGCTAGACTTGTAGCAAAGGGTTTCACTCAAACTCAAGGAGTTGATTATGATGAAACCTTCTCACCTGTTGAGATGCTAAAGTTTATAAGAATATTGTTTGCCATAGCTGCTCATTATGATTATGAGATTTGGCAAATGGATGTCAAAACCGCTTTCCTAAATGGATATCTTGAGGAAGATGTCTATATGGTTCAGCCTGAAGGTTTTGTCGATCCACAACATCCTAATAAAGTATGCAAGTTAAAGAAATCAATCTATGGATTGAAACAAGCATCGAGAAGTTGGAATCACCGTTTTGATGAAGAAATAATTAAATTCGGATTCATCAAGAACGCTGACGAAGCTTGTGTATATAAGAAAGCTAGTGGGAACATCATCACTTTCCTAGTATTGTATGTTAATGACATACTACTATTTGGAAATGACATTCCAACCTTGGAAAGTGTAAAAACCTAGCTTGGAAGTTGTTTTTCCATCAAGGATCTTGGTGAAGCCGCCTATATTCTGGGAATAAATATCTATAGGGATAGATCAAGGCAGTTGATTGGTTTAAATCAAAGTGCATACATTGATAAAATCTTGAAAAGGTTCAAGATGGAGAACTCTAAGAAAGGTACGGTACCTATTCAAAGAGGAATAATATTAAGTACGACTCAATGTCCTAGCTCAAAGGATGAGCAAGATAAAATGAAGGCAATCCCATACGCATCTGCTATTGGATCCATCATGTATGCAATGATATGCACTCGACTGGACGTGTCATGCGCCTTAAGCATGACAAGCCGATACCAGAAAAATCTTGGAAACAGTCATTGGATGGTTGTTAAGAACATACTTAAGTACCTAAGGAGGACAAAAGATATGTTCCTAATCTATGGATCTGGTGATAAGGAACTCGTTGTAAAAGGTTACACGGATGCGAGTTTCCAAACCGATTGTGATGATTCACAATCACAATCGGGATATATTTTCATTCTGAATGGAGGAGCGGTCTCTTAGAAGAGCTCCAAACAGGATGTGGTGGCTCTATCAACTACAGAATCAAAATACGTCGCCACCTCATTGGCAGCTCAAGAAGCTGCATGGTTGAAGAAATTCATTGCCGATCTAGGGGTTGTCCCTTCCATTCAGGACCCCCTAGAGATCTTCTGTGATAACGAGGGTGCGATTGCCCAAATCAAGGAACCTCGTGCTCATCAAAAGACTAGGCACATTGAGCGAAGATTCAACTACATACGAGATGAAGTTGAAAAGGGAAAGATATGTATTCGCAAAGTTAGCTTGGGGTATACAAGCTTGAGGGGTCCTTTCCTTGGAGCCTTGGCCGAGTTTTGAGCATCCAACATCCCTTTCTTGGTCGGTTTTAAGCTGTTGTAAGGTAGTTTTTCATAGCTCATTGTAGCTGTGATTTTATGTACATTTACATATGTTTCATAGCTTGCTTATTCACATATAATAATCCTTTGATTTTGGGTTTGTTTTAAACATATATATGTCACCATAAGAACATGAAATTTCAGTTTTATAATCATGTTTCTAAATATATTTCCGCTGTGTTTTTCTGAAAGTTTAAGAGGTTAAACTTTGGTTTTATGGACAAACAAACCCTTCAGTTTGTTTCTCTAAGTCGACACAAACTTGATTCATCCATGGTCCACTTACTTGGTATTTTTTTAACTCCAGCCATGATAACATTATACTCACTTGCTTGTTTCTTAATGAGATCCAAGATTTTAGCTGCAAAGGGTGTAAGGGGCCCTGGACACTTTGAAATCAACTTGTGAACAACAACAAGCCTCTTTAACATGTATTCCCTAACATACTCAAGACATGAAATTATAGGCTTGTCTCTACCCCCAACCAACTGTTTGTTAAAGACTTCACAAATATTGTTTAATAAAATATCACATGCCGGCCTACCTGTTTTATAAACAAATATTGTGTAAGCTACTAATTCTGGGTTTTGAAAAACATCAAATGTAAAGACAAGTAACATATACCACTAAAGTGAGACCTACTCCAATGCGTTGAAGGGATTTGCTTCAACCAATCATACAGGGATGGATCTTATTTCCTTATGGTCTCCATGTGTTTTTCAAATTTAGGGATTGTGGTTGAACTTGCACATTTCCATAAAAGATCCTTATACATGTGCCCTCTCCATTTTGCTTTCATGTTCTCATGAATGTGTCTTAGGCAAAACCTATGCTCAGCTGCTGGAAACACCTTCTTAACAACAAGTACAATTCCCTAAACAGATGATATAATTTCATTTTTAAAGGTTTATACATATTGCAATTAATAAAAGTATGTACAATTACCTTCTGCCTGTCACTTATGAAAGTGAAGTTTGACTTTATGCCCAGATCTAGATCATCACCAAGAAGTTGTAGAAACCATGTCCATGAATCTGTTGTTTCAGCCTCCACCATTGCATATGCTACTGGATAAATTCCATTATTGGAATCAACACCAAGTGCAGTCAACATTTGTCCTGGGAATGGACCTTTCATAAAGGTCCCATCTAGACCTAATAGGTCTCTCCCACATGCTTTAAACCCAACTTTCATAGCAGCAAAGCAGATGTAAAGCCTTTTAAATTGTCTAGTTGAACTACTAGGGTTACACTCCATTTCAACCTCTAACTTAACTGTTGAGCCTGGGTTAGATCTTAACAACTCTTGACAGTAATCCCTTAATAATCCATACTGAGATACATAATCACCCTCCATTTTCTTTAATGCCATCATTTTTCCCACAAAGATTTTTTTGATAGATATTTGAATCTGGTTTTTCCTTTGTAAGATGTCTTGTAGGGCCTTTAGGGGTATATTAGGGTTACACTCCAGTATGGGTTTTGCTTCTTTAGGAATCACTGAAGCTGTGTAAAGCCTGAGCTTTCTTGTTTGCATACAATTATGATCTTTTACAAAAGTCTTCACAACAAACAATTCATCTGTATTGGGCCTTGATATATGCAGTTTCCATGGGCAAGTGGCAGGTGGGAACCTTTTTTGACCCATCTGCTTTTGAACATTCCCCATTTTGCCCTTAACTGATTCCCTTCTTTTGGACCCATCTGCTTCTGAACATTCCCCATTTTGCCCATCACTACAAAAAGAACCAACATTTTTACCATAACACACCACACAAATTCTTAGTTTATCATCTTTTACAAAAACTAGTTGCCTCCTAGTTTGCACAGCAATTGACTTAACAATGTCTTTGACCTCTTCTTTATCCCCAAAGGTTTGACCAACATAGAATGATGATGATACAACAACTGATTTCCAGTTTCTATTCTTTCTATTTAGCTTTTTAATTGCCCTTCGAGATGGAGCAGCATCTTCATCACTTGCACTGTCAAAGTTATCTAAGTCAACCTCTGCAGTATCATCTTCATCACTTTTATCATCTCCAGGCAGATCATCTACATTCATGTCAACAAATGCTCTGTATTCTTCCATATCAACCTCCACGTCCTCTAAAGGATTATCTACATCTACAATAAAATCTTCATCATCAAATGAAGATCCACCACTAACAGATGCACTAGAGGAATTGTTATGCTGATGTTGTGGCTCAGTCTGATCACTAGAAACATTGTTATGTTGATGTTGTGGCTCAGTATGATCACCGGAAACATTGTTATGCTGATGTTGTGGCTCAGTCTGATCACCAGAAACATTATATTGTTGATGTTGTTGCTCAAGTTGTTCTGTACGAAAGGGTTCCATAAAATTAGATAAGAAAACATCATCTTGCAACATGTCAATAGAACCAACCCCTTCTACTTCTACCACTGGTTCTGCCCCTTCATCCGGACCTGGTTCCGCCCCTTCATCCGGACCTGGTTCTGCCCCTTCATCCGGACCTGGTTCTGCCCCTTGATCCTCTTCACATTCTATCACTGGTTCTGCCCCTTGATCCGGACCAGGTTCTGCCCCTTCATGTAACACCCGAATATTTGTTATTTTGAAGCCGGTGAAGAAAGAAAAGAAAATAAAATCCAAAAGTCGAGGGACCAAACTCGCCAATGAGACAATAGGCAGGATTGCCTTTGAGATCTATCTTCTTAGAGAGATCTAAGGCATACACTCTTCCTGTCCTGTTGGCTTTCAGGAGAGTGTGATTATCCAACACCTTGTCAATCAAGTGCAAAACTTTGGATGACAGAATCCTACAGTTTTGACTTGTGAAAAGGGCAACATGGCCTTTATCACACATTTGACTGACACTCAAGAGGTTGTACTTGAGATTTTCCACATGATTAACATCATCAAATTTGATTTCTCCATTAGAGACAAAGCCCTTACCGATGATGTAACCCCTAGCATCATTGCCAAAAGAGACAAATCCCTTCTTTCCTTGAGAGTAGTCATGAAGAAGAGAGATGTTCCCAGTCATGTGCATAGATCCCCCACTGTCTACATACCAGATGCTACTTTGGCATGTTGAAGAACCCTGCAATAATAAACAATCAGTTAGTTTTAGAGACCCAAACCTTTTTGGTTTTGGGCCTGGTCTCATCAATAGATGGTAAACTAACATGTTTATTTGTAACAACAGCCTGAGAAGAAGAAGATGGTGTAGAAGAGGAGTCCTTTGGCTTAGACCTCCTTTTCTATGGTTTCAACATAGGAGAATCTAGTTGGTTAACTCTACCCAACAGATGTTGTACCATCATCACCAGCTGTGTCTGATTTTGTGATAAAGCTTTCAGCTCATCAGACACATTGCTAGTGGAGTTAGATAAGGTCCTATGTTGCACCTTCTTCTTTTGAGCACCCTCAGCTGTCACCTGTTTAACTCCTTCCTTTTTGGATTTCTTTAAGGACTTAAGGGTTACAGGATTTGATGTTGCTGATACAAATGTGGTCTCAAACTCAGTTTTCATTTTTACCATTTTCTCATTAATTTCTTCTTTTTGTTTGAGTTTGGAACCTCTTTTGTACCAACAATCATCTGTAAGATGATTGAACAAACCACATACTTCACATGGTTTCTTCTTCATCTTAGGTTGATCATCAACTAAAGATGGTGAAGCAACAGAAGACTTGTTCTTCAATGCTTTGGAAGCATTGGTTGCTTTCTTGACAACCTCTTTAGTAGTCTTCAAACTCTTTCTACTGCCAGTTTTCTTCTCTTCAGTACTGACAGCAGTTGAAGTTTGAACTTCAGGTGTTAAATCCTGCTCTCCAGTCCTTTCAGGACCTTCAGGATTAACTCCTGAGTTGATCAACCTATTGATCATGTGAATGTCAGCATTTGGACCATCAACATCAACTGATAGGTTCAAAGAGGGCTTGATGCTGACTGCTACTTCTGATTGTGCTATATCAGAAGGTAGATCACATGATGTGATGGATTGGTTATCACTCTCACCATCAGATTCTACCTCTGCTCTTGGGGTAAAATCTGTAGGTGGAGCAGTGTGATTGTAGCCAATTCCAAACTTCACATTTGAAGCAGATTGCTTACTAAGAAGCATTTCAAAACCTTTGCATGATTGTACCCATCTATCACACTCGACCTGGGTAACTGCAAGGGTTTCTTTGAGATCTTTGTACTTCTCTAGAAGTACATCTTCTCTAGCCTTATCATCAATTATTTGGCAATTCAGTTTATAAACCTCATCATTTTTATCTTTGAGCACAACTCAAACTCAGCTTTGTTTTTGGAAATTATTTGTTCTAGCTCAATGTTCTTATTAATTAAAGCTACATTTGCTTCTCTAATGGAAGCAAATGCTGCTATGCATGGTTCAGAACATAATTTGGCTTTTGCCTCAGAGGATACCTGTGATACCTGAGGAGTAGAGGCATTGGAAGATGAAGTATCAGCAGACTCCAAAGCCATAAGAGCTAGATTTCCAAAGGGACTGTCACCACCATGTTGACCAGCACCTGAGAACAGTTGATCATGACCAGACAAGTCATCTGGTAAACTGCTCCAGTCAACAACTCCTGGGGTGAAGAAGCTGTGTTGTTGAGATTGAGGTTGTTGATGAGATAGGGAAGGCTGAGGTTCTGGTAATGCATGAGGTTGTGGTGTCATAGGAACTTGAACTTGATTTGACTGTGGCATGTAATAACAAGGGTACTGATATGGCATTTGACCCTGAGGAACAAAATATGCCGGAGATTGTTGTTGAGGATGATGACTAGAGGTGACAGGATGTTGCCCTCTGTGTTGTTGACTATTGCCAGGAAAAGTCACAAAGGGTGCAGTAGAGTTAGATCCAGTTGATCTACACTCTCTTGCAAAGTGTCCAAGCCGTTGGCATTTGTGACACCTCAACTTGCTCTTGTCAAAACCAACTTTGGTTTTGCCAGAGAGTCCTGGGAATTTTCTTCCAGTTCTTTTGTAGAACTTCTGAGATCTGATATTTATCAAGGCCATTTGGCTCAAAATATCCATCTCTTCTAAGTCATCATCAGCAATCCCCTTGAGATCATCCATGATGAAACATAGATTGTCATTATTACACCCAGTAAACTGACCATCAACACTTACAAATGCAGAATCAGAAGTGCTTGAAGAGAAATAATATGCTCATCATACTGGCATTCAGATGAAGCATATTCTGACTCATGACCCACCAAGGCAGTGTTGCCTTGTATAAAGTCTTCAGTGAGCTTTCCAGATGAAGACAGCTTTCTTTCTGTTCTATCTCTCTCTCAAAAGTGAGCAATTTCCCATGGAGTTGGGTGAGAGATAGTTTGTCCAAACTTGCACTGGAGCGTAGGACAATAGTATATGTGTCCCATCTCTCAGGCAGTGATCTGAGAAATCTGTTATTCATCTGAATATTGGTGTATTCAAGTTTGACCATTTTTAGTTCAGAGATCAAACAAGAAAACCGCTCATATTGTTGAGTCAGTGTCTCACCCTTTCTATGAGAGAATGTCTCATATTGTTGGGCAAGAATTTCTCTATTATTTGCCAAGACCTCATCTGTTCCTCCAAATTGTTCTTTCAAAGCAATCCAGAGGTCATGGGCAGTTTCATGATGCATTAGCCCAGAATAGATTTCATTGGGCAATGCCATGGCCAGAATTCCATGGGCTTTTGCATCAATCTCAAGCAACTTCTTATCCTCATCTGAGTATTGCTCCCTCCTCTTCAGAACCATTTGATTGGTTTCCGGGTTATTCACCATAGGCTTGTGTGGACCATGTACCACTGATGTCCAACACCCTGCGCTGTTAACAGACAGGTGATGGAGCATACGTCTTTGCCATATGTTATACTCATTCCTAACCAGCATAGGTGGCTTGGTTGAGGAACCAGTATTGTGAGGATCATTGGAGGGAGTAGTCATTTTCAGTTCAAAAACAATTTAGTTCAAGTTTTAAAAAGTTTTAGACAAACCACAACAAACTCAATGAGAACCAAGAAAAAGATCTCAGGATGAATGAGCAGAAATACAGAAAATTCAATCTCTATAACCGTTTCTTGCAAAAACAAAAGCTAATTCAATCAAACTTGGATCTTGAATAGCAGTTTCAATGATCAATTATTAGATCGATCAATGATTAACCTGCTCTGATACCATTTGACAGGATCAGAGATCACAAGTTTGATGTATCAGAATACAAAGCAGCGGAATACAAACTAGAATTAGACAAATTGTAGCAAGCAATCGATACTTGTAAGCATTAAGATCGCATACGGTTATGGGGAGAGAATATGTATTTCTGATTTCTAGGAATGTTTATAGATGTAGAATATTTCTACATCTAATCAATCATTCATTCCATTCAATACTCATTCCTCATTGATTACAATAGGTTGTCACTCCTTATATAGAGTGCAACAGTCACTGCTGTTATCACGGAAAGTGACAACTGGCAGATCCAATACAGAAATAACTAATTCTTAACAAACTACTGAAATGTTCACAACTACTGAGAACATATCAGCATGTTAAGTACAAAAATATAAAACTACTGAAACTACAACGACTGAAGAACAAGCTCTTCAGTCGTTTTACAAAACTACTGAAACATAAAAATATAAAACTACTGATATCACAACTACTGAAGAAGTACTCTTCAGCAGTTGTGACAAACTACTGAGGCTTCAGTACTTGATCTTCAGACTTTGACCTTCAGGTGTTTCATCAGCTGATGACTTCAGTAGATATCATCAGCTGATGTCTTCAGTCTTTGTCTTCAGACTTTGTACATCAGTTGTTGATCTTCAGCACTTGTGAACTCTTCAGCTGTTGTACTTCAGTACTTTGGTCTTTCAGCTTCAGCACTTGTGTTCTTCAGCTGTTGTACTTCAGCACTTTGGTTCTTCAGCTGTTAAGGTCTTCAGCACTTGATCTTCAGCTGTTGAAGTCTTCAGCACTTGTCAAACTACTGATGAGGCTTTCAGCAGTTGTTGTGATACCATGTGGGACTTAGAGGTTTTCTGATCTTGGCTCATTGGTTCTTTTGGTCCAACAGTAATTTACTCTTGATTTCACCTTTCAATTTTTGCTTTAACTTTGGGTTTTTCTCAAGTACTCATCAACTATCATGGTGCTAAAGCAAATGATTATTACAATCAATAAATAAAAAAACAAACTAAATAAATTTGATTTTATAGATTATTCCCATTAAATTTGTAATTTCTTTTCTTAATATTTTTAAATCTCTTTGAAGGCTTTCTATTTAGCATCTTTTGTAGATCGGTAATTTCTTTACTCAATATTTCAGTTTATACCCATGTATTCTAGTTATTATCACGTCACGTCTCAGGCATCGAATTTCAGTACACATATCCATATTTAGTCACACTGATCACAACTACATCATACTCTCAGGTCAAAACCATTAGACTATCTATCTCCTTGTCTTTTGTTCTTTGATCAAGTCTCAGGTTGTACGCTTTACTACTACTAAAACACTGATGTTTGAGTTTGGGTATTTATCCTTATTCATATATCTCTTAAATCATATGTTCTCATACCAACTCAAAACCATCTCATTTATATTTAGTATTTTAATTTATAAGTGTTAATGGTTACGTGCATAAAACCATAATCGTTCAATGTTTTTCTTTTATAATATTTGTAAAAGGTGTACATTATATATATTTATGTGTTTCATTCATCTTGTAAGAGACTTGTTTTCCACTAGTCTTCCTACTAGTCACATCACTTAAAAATACATATATACATATCTTAGTTTTCGCTAAGTGAATATACATCATTCACATATATATTTTATGTCTCTTACGGACATATTTTCATTTAAATATATTTTCATTTGAATATTATTTGTGCGAGGTCAATATATGAGACTTAAAAAATCAAAAATCAAATTTATGCAAAAACAAGAGTTGGACTGAGAACATTATGGGGCGAAAACACTCTCATTTAAAATTTTACAGTTGTAACCACTCATGGGAAAACATTCTCATACGAAAATTTTACAGTTGTAACCGCTCATGCAGAAACATTCTCATACAAAAACTTTTGTGTAGTATAAATCGATGTGTTGCTTTGCATTTTATAAACACTTGTCATTTTGTCATATTTTCTTAAGTTTTGAGCAATCATTAACTAGAGAGAAAACTTATTGAGTTATTGATTGTCCATTTAATATTGAATTGTGTGAATGTTCACAATTCCAATCTATCATTGATTTCGTGTTGGATGAATTGAGATCAACCATATTATTGTTCCATTTTGGAGTTTACAATTTTCACAAAAAAATATGTTCTCTTTTGTTCTAGCTTAAAATTATTATTTTCTAAAAATAATCAAAATTTTAGGGGGAGAAATTAAAAAATATAAAAAGTTTTTTGGTCGTACGGTGAGTTAGAAAAATATTGTTAAAAAGGAGATAAAGGAAAAAATGAATATTTAATGTACATAAGAAATAATAGTATATTTATTGATTTTGATTTACAACTTATAAAAAACTTCAAAAAAAACTGATTTGAATTTTGTTTGATATATTGATAGGCTCTACTATCAACAATAAAAAACAACATGAAATTTGATTCATTAGAACTAAATCATCTATGGCTGAAGAGGTAACTTATTAAGATTTTATAGTAAAATTGATTTCATATTAAAACGGACTGATAGTTACAGTTTTATCATACTCAAACCAAAGAGTCATATAAGTATAAAAGATGTCAATATGCACACAAAAAAGAAAAAAAAATATGCTAAAGAGAATGCATACTGTAAGATAAAAAAATTCTCTTTGAGAATATGTTTTGAGACGAGAGAATTCGAAAGAGGGGTATTTAAGACCATATTGGCATGTAAGTTTTAAAAATCTTGAGAGGGCAATGTAAGACCGTATAGCTAGTAAGGCCTAAAAGTTTATTGAGTTTCGTGTTTAGAATGGTTTCTCGAGCAAGTTTTGTTCTGATAGTTATATTAGAAAACTTAATAATTAATGAGATTACTAATCAGACATAAAAGATTTAAGTTAAGTTAGGATAACTTGAAATCTCAATAATGTTTTGAAGTTTGATAGGTGTCGTAATTCGTAAAGGTTCCTGATTGTTTGATCCATTGAGTTCATATCATTAAATCAAAACATAATAATAATCACAGCACATTTGTCAAGATTGAGGCATGAATTTAAAAGGATAAAATATATTAACAATAAACTTAACCAATTTTATTTTAAAAACAGCTAAAAGATTATAATAAATTTTGAAAAATATGATTCTTTAATTGAAAATTCAAACTATATGTTATTTGGTCTAAGTGTTAGTTAAATTTTTTATGTAAACTTTAATAAAAATATCTCTTGGATAAACATTCATACTAGCTTGAACAAAAAATTAAAAAATTATGTCACTTTCTTATAGTGTCTTCTCAAGTATTGAAGATGAAAATAATGATAGCGATGTAAGAATTACACATAAGCACATATTACAAGTTAGAAATTTTAATTAAGAACCTCCTCCTAAAACATCTTCTAAAAGGTCAAAGTAAAGATTTGGATACAAATTATGTTTCAAAAGAGATTTTAAGAAGAAAAGACTGAAGATAAGGGCTAGATCAAAAGGAGGTAAAGACACAGGAAAAGTTTAAGTTCCTCCACATGTATCATTCATGTATTTCACGTAGCTTACATAACAAATCTTAGTCACCCATACGCATCAGACTTGCCCATTTTACTACTTTCCAAAACAATTTTACTCATGCTAGAACGTTCATGTATTTCTCATGCATATACACGTATACTTTTAATGTAAGTACACTAAGCTGATACCACACATATTTCTTAACTTTCTTTTCGGTTAATCTTCCCTATAGGATTATGCAAATATATCATAATTTATATGTCTTACATGGTTGGGCATCAACTTTAATCTTTTTTTATGTATTAACCTATATATAACATAGGGTGTAACATCCCAACCCGTCTAGGGTTGACGTGTCATCATCACAGACAATCAGAGACATAATAAATGATACAACTAAAATACTTAACCGATAATAAACCTTCCAATGGTCCAAAACTTAATACTAAATATCTTATATAAGCATGATTAAATCTTCATTAAATATATTGTTTCTAGTAATAATTGATCACTCTTCACACATTTCCCAGAGTCTCTTGAGTACCTGCCGTGAAACAAAGAAACACAACAAAAGAAACACGATTAAGCCAAAAGTTGCTCAGTAACAAAATTAACAATAGTAATTATAACAATCTCAATATATTACGACAATGGATAATGGTAATATATGTTTCAAAGGTTAGCAGAAGCAATATAATGTGTATATCATAACAAAGGTTAGAACAATAGACCATACATATAACTAATACACTTATACGAAGCAAACATTAAATCAAATAAGTTGTATGGTTAGGAAAATACCGATTTGATCACAAGACAAAACAAAACAAATAGTTGTACAAAGACCCATCAATCTATTGTACCAAATGCGAGTTGTATGTGAGCATACAACAACACTCACCAGAGACAAAACAAATAATTATGATCGATCCATACGCCTCCCTATAAATTAATATGGAAACGCCATGAACCAATCACACCATCACGGAAAGTGCTACGCCATTGATACCCCAATGACGCACCGGTAGAATCAACCTACTAGAGGCTTACTCAAGTATTAGAGTCACTACAATTACAGATTATGTTACAATCAAATGTATAAACAATAATTTCATAATTCTTAGTTAAGGAACATGTGATAATGTAAACAACATAATAATAATATCGCATGAATAGCAAGGTTGGATTAAATTTCAAAGAAACATGATCTATTCCCGAAGGCCAAATGGTTTTCTAATACTATGAAATAAAGGAAATAAAATCCATAAAAAATGGTAGAAGAAAACAAATGTCATGCTACGAAGTAAGAGAAAGAGTCTCTACTAGAAAACTCATACCATGAAGTAAAGGACATAATTTATACCACGAATGAAAGAACTAGAATTCGTACCTTACTAGCAAATAACAACAAACGATGAGTTTTAGAAATCAAACGCCGTAACACCTACTTATCGTCATGTTTATGTTCAATAATCATTAAAAATGAAACCCTTTTATGATACTAACATATATATATATATATAATATTGGGTTCTAGAGTTAACCCTTAATTAACGTGAGAACTCTTTAACTCAAATCAACTAATCACCATTTGACACATCATCCCCCTTCAAAGAAGCTGTGAGGGGTACTTTGGTCATTTCCACCCAACCACCATTTTGCTTGTCATACTTTTTCATAGTACTTGTTGTACTATGTCAACCCACTTTTCACTTACCAATCACATCCATTTTCTCTTTTTCATATTCTCGAGACTCCGTATTATTGTACTATATCCACACTTTTTTTTCCAAATCCATAATTCACTTTACACAATTTATCCAATTTCCACCATTTTGAAGCACTAAACTTGTTTCTTTCTTGACCAAGATCACCGGTAACCTTCTTCATGGGTGACGGTGATGTTACTCCTCCACCCACTTCACAACCATTGCAACCTGTAGACGTTAGTGTGCTTACACCCTTACCGAACCCTGTTCCTCCATCCACAACCGATCCTGTTGAGAATCCGGATAAGGGGGATTGTGTTCATGACGAAGATTCTCCTGCTAACGAAACCCCTCCACGTGACCCAGTTTATTCAATTTCTACTCTGCAATACGTCGGTTATGATCGTCGTGGTTAGATTTTAATTTTTGTGTTCTTATTTTCCCGGGCTAATTTTTGTTGTTGTTAATTTTTTTTTATTTTTTTCATGTTAAGTTTATTCTTCTTATTCTTTTTGTTGTTAAAGAATTTGAACCACATTAATCATTTGTAATAAATGCTCATCAAATTTTTATAATATTCATTCAATCCATTTTTTTGTTGTTCAAAAGTTTGTCAGGTTGTAGTTACAAACCAAAGTTTGTCAGGTTGTAGTTACAAACCAAAAGTTTGTTAAAGAAGTGTTTTTTATAACAATGTATTCTTTTGGTTTGTTTTTTTTATTGTGTTTTGAGTTGTTGTTTAAACCACCACCAAAACCCTAACAAGATAACATGTAATAAAAATGTAAGTATAACTTTGAGTATGTGTTAGCCTTTAGTTTTTACAATGTATGTG
Organism: Flaveria trinervia; assembly: GCA_025506515.1. Lineage (NCBI taxonomy): Eukaryota > Viridiplantae > Streptophyta > Magnoliopsida > Asterales > Asteraceae > Flaveria > Flaveria trinervia. Next base: position 64,209,700 of record CM046453.1, read on the forward strand.
TGATTGTATTTTAAGTTTTTTATTTTAATAATCGCATTGTACTATTTATTTTTGTTGTTGTTTTTTTGGTTGTTAACGCCCTTTAACATGTAAATTTTTTTAAATAAATAAATGATTACTTTTTTAAAAATAAGAACTTATCAGTACCATGTTTGTTGCTGTACTTACGAGTAAGCTCAATAGATTACCCCACCAGGTAGTTAAACAATAAGCACTTAAAACTTGGATGTAATAAAGTGGTACTTTGTATGTTAAAAAAATTTTGTACGCAGAAAGACATGTAATATTATGTAATTACATGTAAGTATATGTAAGGAAAACACTTTTTGATTAAATTTTCATCTACTTTAATGCAGTTTTTTCTATAAAAAACACATTTAAAGCTTTTGAAAGTAATATCAGTGTTAATGACTTTTTAAAGTGAAAGTCATGCAGTTTTAAGCCCTGCAAGAACATATAATATACTGTAAGAACATGTAGCTTTAGGGCTAACTACCATTTTTTTGTTTACTAACAGAAGGTTTTTGTTCAAACCATATGATTAATGGTCCTATAATTTTTTATTTGCAGGAAATCATTGCAGTAAAATTTTTCAGACTCCAAATGGAACTAAGTTTTGGGTTCCTGAGGTTTCTGTTGATGACAAGCCTTACGTTGGTGCTATTTTCAGTTCATGGCAACACGTCATGAAAATGTACCAACGCTACGCCGAGTTATCAGGTTTTGTTGTACGTGTTGGCGGTTTTAAGAGATGGAACGGAGCAACTACTCATCGAACATTGTTATGTAACAAATGGGGTAAGCCAAAAGGGAAAAGTGTAGATACCACAGATCCCGCCACCCTAATTCCAAGTCGTGGTTGTCCATTTAAAGTTACTGATTGTAAGGCTCTAATTCGGTTGAAAGCAATAAAAGGAAGCCCATAGTATGTTTTGTATGAATTCTCTGAGAAGCATAATCATGATCTTATATCATCTGATAATATGGAATTGACCCGTACCGGGCGACACTTGGACTTTCAAGATATTAAATTTATACACACGATGAGTTTACACCGAGTTGGACCTACTATTGCACATCGTCTGCATTCTGCGTTAAAAGGAGGTCACCACAACATGAAATGTACAAAATCTGCTTACAAGAATGTCAGTCGTGACATTAGAATGTTTATAGGTGACCTTGACATGTTGCTTGTACTTGGTAAGCTTGAACAATTTGCCAACAATCACCACAACTTTTCATATGACATTCATCATGTTGGTGGTGAAGTGAAAGCTATTTATTGGGCTGATGAATATCTCAGATCAACTATCGTTCATTTGGAGATGTCATTGCGTTTGATGCTACATATTCAACTAACAAGTATACATTCTTTTTTTGGAGGGCTACTACATCTAGTATCTTTATGTCCATAGTTTTTTATGTCAAAATAACTTTTTTTTTCATTCCTCACATTTGTAGGTACAACATGATATTTGTTCCTTTTACTGGCGTAGATCACCATAAAAATGTGTAACATTTGCTGCTGCTTTGTTGTCTGATGAAACGGCTGATTCTTACATGTGGCTACTACTTGTTTTTTGAAAACTCATAAGACTCATCCTTCTTTAGTGTTAACTGATCAGGATCCCGCAATGAAGGTTGTTGTTTCAGCTGTTTTTGTTAAATCTCATCACCATTTATGTATGTGGCACATCATGAAGAAGTTACCATCAAAGGTATATTTTTTAATACTATTTAAATGTTTTACCTTTTTAACGTAAGATTTATTTTTTTATTTTTTTTTACACTAACATATTTTTTATCTTCAAGCATATTTTTCTTTATGATCTTAACATGAAATCGTAAACATGAAATCGTTGTTTTAATATGACCTTAATTTTTTTTGTTTTAATTTTTTGTGAAAAAATGCAGAAGCAAATTGTTAAAAAAATAGAAGCAAAAAACACATATATATGTTCTGTTTTATCCATCTTTTGTGTTTGTTTTTATTAAAACCATTATTTTGAAGGTGTGTAATATTATGTAAGATGTTGTAACTAATTGTAAGTCACAATTTGATGTTTCAATGATGTAAGAATTACGTTTCCATAATCACAACCTGTTTTCAGTGGGTTCTTTTTATATTTTTTGGCAGATTTCTTCCGATATTTATGAGAACTCAAACATTAGGTCGGCAATTCATAAGTTGGTTTGGAATGTTTACATCACACCTTCCACATTTGAGGATCGTTGGAGTAATCTAATCAATTCTTACAATTTACTGGACAATGTGTGTTGAATGACATGTTTGCTATTAGACATATGTGGGTGCCTGCTTATTTCAGAGAGATCCCTATGTGTTGTCTCATGAAGACCACCTCTAGATGCGAGAGTTCCAATGCATCTTTCAAGGTTAATTCCAGTCATGCGCACACCCTTGTTCAATTTCACATGGCGTATGACACTGCTCTAGATACCAACGTTACAACCAAAGAACTGTTGACTATGTAAGTTGTACCACCCGTCTACCACAACTTAGCGGTTTACCGATTGAGAAACATGCAGAACGTTTCTATACTCAAACTCTATTCAAGGAGGTTCAAAAAGAGATATACAAGGGTTTAATGTGTTGTTTCATAACTAATGTTGATGTTCAGGATAATACGAAGGTTTTCACAATCTCTCACATGGACAAAAGAACGGATTTTGTGAATGAGTTTTATGTAAGGAATTACATTCAAACCATTTATATTTCCCTTTATTTTTTGATTGACCTGTACATACTTTTATTAATTAACTTTTTTGTCTAACTAATCATTGTTTAATTTTCAGGTTTATCATCATCTGGTTACCAAGTCTTACGAGTGTTCATGTATGGGTTTTACTCGGATGGGTTATCTTTGCAGACACATTTTCTGTGTTCTGCGTTTAAACAAAGTGACAGAAATTCCAGATGCTTATATATCTCCTCGTTGGTATCGTGAAAGCCTCCCAACTCAAGTTTTTAGTTTGCAGAACAGGCTCACAGTTTACACGAGCGAACAAGCGGTTTTAAGGAATGATGTATTGCAGTGTGTGAATGATTGTGTTGATAAATTAAGGGACAACATTGATGGGTTATCTGGTTTAGCTACCAGTTAAAGGAAATCAAGGAGGAAATTCAAGCTAACCAACCAACAGAAAATAGTTGTAAGAGTAGGACCGAAGTTATCAAGATGATAGTTGGTGTTGAAGATGTAGCTGAAGTTAATTTAACAGCACCTCAAGGTATTAGAAACAAGGGATGTGGCACAAATCGACGATTAATTGGACCGGGGGAGAAGCTATCGAGAAGAGTATGAAGAAGCCAAGGTTGTGCAAAATATGTAATGAGTATACGCACCATGATTCTAGGAACTGCCACAAGAAGGTTAAGCCTGGAGCTCCCGACCCAACCGTCTAGGTTTTCGGAGACACATCTGTTGTATTTTTTGGTTACCACTATCTTTTTGTGGGTAACGGAAGGTGTTCTCCTATTTCGATGACATTTTATTTTTTTGTGTACGGTTGTTTGTTATGTTAGATCATTATGTTTCGTTGCCATATGTTTTTTGTTACCCTTTTAGATTTTGTTTGGGGCAACGCATACATATGGTTTTATGAAACATCATTTGATTATTAAGATTTTGTAACAACCATCTTTTAATTTTCATGTTATGTGTTTATGTTTTTTTTATCCTCTAATGAATGTGAATGTATTTTTCATTGTATACGTGTTTTTTTAGAACCACAAAAAAAGAATTTTCACGAAATTACATCAAGTTACATGTTATTACAAGTGCCTGCTCATTTTTTTAAAAGTGTAACCTAAGTCTGTGTCAGCTTATATAACCATGTGCAATAATCTCCAATAACATGTAATTAACCGATAAGGGTTTTATATTTTTACTTAACACTAACATTTTCCCCTACTACACACGTCACATATTAAGATGAAATGAACCACTTTAACTTAACACTTATTAACGTGTTATTTATTAAAACTTTCATTTTTTCCATTAATATTTTTATTGTTGTTTTATACAACTAATTGTACGTAGCCAAATTTTTAATACTATTTATAAAAGGATGTCCTTTCTACTGTATCATACATATTAAATTCTTAACTTTCATGTAAAACTTCCATATAATACCATGGTGAAGTCAAACCTGTAACACATATTAATTTAAGTAACAATATTCCTAAACTTTGATGTAAAACTTCCATGTAATACCAAGGTGTACAGTACATGTAAGTTCAAGAAAAGTACAGGATATTTACCATATATTACATGTTCTATCAATTTTTCATTAGTAGTTATATTACCTCCCGTCAGGCTCATAACGTCTGTTTTCCTAATCTTCATGTAGTCCATTTTGATGTGTTTCACGTCACGCTCATAATTTACAACACAACTTATATTCATACAAAAATATACGTGTAAGTGTTACATCCAATTACCTATTATATAATACAGAATTTTTTTTTACAGCCTACATGTTAGTTTTCTATCAATTGCTTCATCCTTTCACTTCATATTACAATTGTTACATCCTGCCATTTTTAACAAGAACATCCAATGCAACAATTTTTGTTGACTAATACATCAAAAGCCTTTGAAACAAATCAACGCCCATTCGTCCCAAAATATTTGCACATCCAACTACAAGTCACATTTTAACATTCTATGACATTAAACAACAAATACATAACATTTTTCTCATTGATCATCATAACATTTTGTCCAACAAACACCACTTTAACCTTTCTGATTGTAAGCCTCCGCCAGCACTTTTTCCTTATGAACGTTTATATCCGATAGCAATATTCTAGCGGCATATTTCTTCCTTAGGATTTTAATTTGTGACTTCAATGCTCTTTCGTTATTCTTGAACCCGCAGTCAAACTTTGTCCCTGTTTTTCCCATGAACATCTCCATATGTCTCATTGTAAAGATTCCACAATCAGTGTAGTTTTTCTTAGTTGCCCATGCTAACTCTACTTTGTTGATGCTCGTTGTCTCAATTCTCCCGGCTTTGCAGTTCCCCATTTTCATTAAGTATTGACAGAAGATATGTTTCTGCATACATTTATAACAATTTTCTATTAGTCAACCATTTTTTTTAAAGAACACAAAATAAAACGCTTTAATAAAATTTTTGTTACTTGCATACTGTTTGTAAAAAATGAGCACTAATTTGTTATATTATTGATCTTACCACTTTGTAAGGTGTGCCTTTTTTTTATACTCATCGTCGTCCCCAGTTGGACAATGCTCTCTGTAGGGTCCATATTGTCAATTACAAAACTTGACGGGTTCTTTATATCAAAGACCACTAGGTAGAAATGTTTCTTTTCCAAGATTGGAAAGAAAACAAGATCAAACCCTTTTAGATCTTTTTGGCTTTCATCCCTGCCAACCCTTCGAAGATATTATTTGTAAAAGTTCTAAGGCATTTTGGCTCGTTCACGAACAACCATCTAACTGTAAACAAAAAGAATATCAGCTCAATAGTTTTTCTTACAAGCTGTTTAACAGGTTTACTTACAAACGGTTGATGGCAGACAAACAGCCGGCGTGGTGAATCCTTGCTCCTTAGTTTTTCCTCATTATTTAACACCACAGCCCAGCAGTCTATGATGTTTCCATACACCTCTCGACAAGACTCTAGTGTTCTTAATATAAAGATCTCTGTCCTAACCCCCATTTGTGTGTCAAAAACTTGTTTGCTGCAATAAAAGGGCAATTGAATTTTATTAGTAATACGTGGGTGCATTTGAAAGTTTTTATTTTTTACCTTGGTTCTGCTTTAAAGATTAATTCTCATATGGCGTCTTCTTCCTTGTTGAAAACTGGGTTTATTGTTGTCACCCTAATCCTGTATGGGGATTTTACTTTTGATGACACCATTCTTTTCCTTTGTGTATTTCTCCTTCCTTCTTTAGTTTCTTCTGCTTGTATCTCTGCACATTTCAACAATTGTTAACAAAAGTCCAAATGTATGTAACAATTTACTCGTAATTGATTTTTATAAAATCACAACAAAGCCTACAAATTTTTTAAATGAATGTGTTATTTTGTCATTACCTCCAACTGTTTTTGCATCTCCTCGTCTTCCTGTGTTAATCCTAAGCTATAGCTTGGTCCATCCAACCTTGTCAACTGTTCTGCTACGACTTCTTCAAATTTGCTAATTCCACAAACTTTAGGAAAGAAACGAATTATGTCAAAATTAGTCAATCCAATTGTTCTGCCGAAGTCGTCCCCCTACAATGTAGGGACATGTAATATATAGAAGTGCCATGTAATATTTAATTTTATTTCACCTTTGTCACTCGGCTCAATGTTGTCATTTGGGGTTAAACCCAAGCTGAAAGATGGACCACCAAACTTTTCTGTCTCTGCAACTACAACTGAAGAAAAAGTAATTTTATCACATATGAAACAGATTTTATTATAATTACAATAACATTTTCTTTTATCTAAATTATACCACAAATAATATTACTAATAACCTAACAATGTAGTATACAGAAGTCAATCTAAATATTATATACAAGTCGCGTTCCAACAATGTAGGGACATGTAATATATAGCAGTGCCATGTAATATATACAACTACAATAACAAATTTATAAAAAGGAATTGGTATTTTACCTTTCTCACTCGGGTCAATGTTGTCATTGGGGGCTAAACCCAAGCTGAATGATGGACCACCCAACTTTTGTGTATCTGCTGGTATAAGTGAAGAAATAAGTAATTTTATCACATATGAAGCGGATGTTATATGTAATTAGAATAACATGTTCTTTAATCTAAATTATACCACCAATAATATACCTAACAACCTAACAATGTAGTATAAAGAAGTCAATCCAATTATTATATGTAATTGGTATTTTACCTATTTCAGTCCCCTCAATGTTTTTATTTTGGGTTAACCCGAAGCTGAAAGATGGTCCCAACTTTTGTGTCTCTGCTGGTACAATTGAAGAAATAAGTAAATTTATCACATATGAAACGGATGTTATTAAAATTAGATTAACAGTTTCTTTTATCAATATTATACGACAATTAATATTCCAAAAAATAAACACAACTAATCAAGATCACTACAACACTGTACTAAATTATAAAATTAACAGCCTACATTGGAAAACTTACATTTGCTAAAAGATATTTTTTTAATATTTTTTTACCTAAATCTGTTGTAGCATTTTCTTCCTCTTGTGTAAAGCCGAGGCTGAACGATGGAGCCCCCAAATTTGATCCTGGATGTACTATAAAACACACGTCCATATACAAAACGAAACGTTACCGCATAATTAATTGTTTAACTCTAAAAACACAGTAACCTTCCGTGACATGTAATAATACATTTACAATTCAAAGGGTAATGTATCTCAAAACATTTACATTTACCTGTTATCATTTTCCCAACCTCTTGTGTCAAACCCAGACTGAAAGACGGTCCACTCAAGTTGGCTGATGTGTTATGTGGCACTACAAGAACACAAACATTGGAATAACAAATGGTTTTTTAGTAATTGTTTTATGTTTGTAACAAATTGCGTAAAATGATCTACAAAGTTGCTAACCTTTTATTCTCTTTTCGTCCAACTCTTTCGTGACCTTCTGTATCATATTCTTTTGTATCATAGCTTCATTCTCCTGCTGGCTTGCTATTTCTTGCAAACCTACGATAAAAAGATACTTTCAATTGTTTTTTTGTAATGTTACAAGTTTAGGATTAATCACCCAAAATATATCAGTGATCTTTTTTTGATACACACCTCGATTTCCTGTTTTGATACACACATATTATCCCGTTTAGTATAACCTGCCGTAAGTAAAGATTATACTTTAACGTAACCCAAGATGTCTTGACCAATTTAATAATAACACTTTTAGTTGACATGCCTCTTTTGAGCTTTGGACCAACGTCTATATTAACCTTTTTGGATTTAGCAATTTTTACTTCTATTCCTTCTTTTCTTCCCCCCTCTTTCTTTGATGTAAGGACATGTTAAAACATTTAATTCTGCCCCACTATGTCTTGTGTAATAAAAATTGAAAATTAGACGTACATTTAAATACAAGTGTGTTGGAGAACAAATGGTCCCTGCTACCATCTTTTACATGTTCTTACATCTTGCTACAATATGTTACACTACAGAAACTATACTAACAACACATCAGTTTTGTTTGATAGTAATCAGCAGATTACATTTTTCTACTACAACCCTTTAATTTTTTTTAACACACCCAATCAAATTTTTCCATATTATATTTCCTTACATTAACTTAGGCTCGTATGTACAAACTGTTATGTGGTATTTTCTTAAAAACATATAATGTTAACTGCTATAATCTTACATATTTCTACATAATGCTACAATATGTTACATTATTAAAACCAAAATAAACACATCACTTCTGTTTGACTCTAAGCAGCAGATTTACATTTTGTTAAATACACTTTAGTGCACCTTTTTTTTTGTAACATAATGTATTCCAAATTACATCATATATTACCATTTTTTTATATTTAGAATTTTTACCTTCATCATTGATGTTTGCCTTCCCGTCCATACTCTGTACAATTTTCCCGCTCTTATATGGATTAGATATTATATCCCGTTTAGTATAACCTGTCGAAATTAAAGTTTATACTTTAACGTAACCCAAGACGTCTTCACCAATTTAATAATAATACTTTTAGTTGACATACCTCTGATGACCTTTGGACCAACGTCTGTATTAACCTTTTTGGATTCAGCAATCTTACTTCTATTCCTTCTTTTTCTCCCCCCCTCTGTTTCTTTGATGTAAGGACATGTTAAAACATATAGTTCTGCCCCAGTATGTCTTGGTAATAAAATTGTAAATTAGACGTAGATTTTACTACAAGTGTGTTTGAGAACCAATGGTCCGTGCTACCATTTTTTACATGTTCTTACATCTTGCTACAATATGTACACAACACAAACTATACTACAACATCAGTTCTGTTTGATAGTAATCAGTAGATTATATTTTTCTACTACATCCTCTAATTTTAATTTTTGTTTTTTTAACCCACACAATCCAATTTTTCCATCTCATATTTCGTACTTAACTTAGGCCCGAATGTACAGACTGTTATGTGGTATTTTCTTAATAACATGTAATGGTAACTGCTATAATCTTACATGTTTTTACATCACTACAATATGTTACATTATTAAAACCAAACTAAACACTCACTTTTGTTGACTCAAAATAGCAGATTTCATTTTGTTACATACATTTTAATGTACCTTTTTGCAGGATCGTTTAGGGTTTGAAACCCAATTACACACAACACACAATGAGGGATTATCTAAACTCTACTCAAACAGTAAACTGGGTTAACCAAAAGTGATACAGAACACAAGTAAGCCAGAGACAGAAATGAGACTATGGTTTTCAGGATGTAACACCCGGATATTATTATTTTGAAGCCGGTGAAGAAAGAAAAGAAAATAAAGTCCAAAAGTCGAGGGACCAAACCGCCAACGAAGCAAAGTTGGGAAATGTGGTGATATAGGTAGAGGGCAGCCCACTCTCCCCACATCCACATTTCAGCTTCATAAAGGGAGAAAGAGAAAGAAGAGGAGAAAAAGAGGAAAAAGTGTTGGTTCGTGTCGCCAAAATCGTCGTGAAGCAAGCCGAATCGAAGCTCTTGTCATTGTGCTCGTTTAGGTGAGTTCTAGGACCCCTCTTTTACTTGTTTTCAAACGATTTGGGGCTGGAATACATCTGAAAATCTTTTTCGCGTTTTGGGTGAAAACCGTATGTATGCGTGTGTGTATGTGTATGACGCGATTGTGACTTGATTTCTTGCTTGGTTGTGCTTGAATGATGTTATGGTATGCATCCCTAAGGTTTAGGATGGTCGATTTAGGCTTAAAATGGGTTTAGATGAGTTTGGGGGCCGAAAACCCTCGGCTGCAGTCGGGTTGAACTGCACTCTGCACAGTTAGGGCTAGGCGACCGACTGGAGGCCGAATGGAGGCCATACGGCCGATTAGGGTGCGATTGGGGTCCATTCGCACGATTGGGGTTCATTCGCACGACTGGAGGGCCAGTCGCATGGGGGTCATGCGACTGGGGGTCATTCGCACGACTGGATGTTCATTCGCATAGGTGTTCATCCGTATTAGTTCATCGCATGATGTTCAGTCGCATGGAGGCCATGCGACTGAGGGGTGTCCATACGCCCGAATAGGGCTGTTGAACCCGAGGAAGGTGTAGATTAACTTCTGACTTTCGGGGGAAAGTGCAGATGTAAGTGTTGATGTAAAGGTTCCCATAAGAGTTTTTTAAGAGACGATCGAGGTCTTAGAAAGCATGTTGGGCATGATGAGGGTGATGATTGGTATGTTATGTATGTATGATGTTGCCATGTATGATGTGATGTTGATGCATGTTTATGTTCCTTATGCGATGTATAATATCTTTCCTGTGGCTTTACTTGTTATGATGAATGAACGAAGTATATGTAACGAAAGTGAAAGATAAAGGAGAGGAACATGATGAAACGATGACAATGAAACGTCTTGCACACATCGGATACGGGGTCCCTCTTGGTGATTGACCCCAAATGTAGGACCTCTACCGCTCACCCCTAGTACTGTGGCATACGTTTAGCTGTCATTCGTTGACTTCGGCCCAGTAGCTAAGACTGACGGTTACTCCTAGTACCGCGGCATACGTTTAGCTGTCATTCGTTGACTTCGGCCCGGTAGCTACGACTAACCGGGGTGTAGCACATGGTATTGGTTCGGGATGATGTCCGATGCGCAAGTAAGGTAATGAAAGAAGGATGAACGAATGAGGAAGATAATAATGATATTATCTATGTGTACGTATGATGTGTGATCATGTAAAAGTACGAACGGTTTTATATGAAAGTAAAGTATGTTTTATTTATAAAACTAGAACTCACTCAGCAACGCTGACTTTGATGTGTTTCCAGTTGGCAGGTAATGATTGCTGAGGATGGCACGGGCGACTACTCAGCTTTTTTGGGATGGCATTCTTTTGATTAATGTTTTTGCATTGTAATGCGAACAAACAATTTTTGTAATGAATGTTGTATTAGTTTGCAAAAGCATTTACATGGAAATGAAAGTTGTTTTAGTTTTCCGCTGCGATTTATTAAATACAAATGTAATTATATGTTTTATGTGCGATGAGAACCCAGCTGTAAGCGTCCCGGAACGGGGCCTTACAAGTTGGTATCAGAGCCAAAGTTTAAGTGAAATGGGTAAATTTTCAGAATAAACCTAATCTTAAACTGAGAATGGGACGGAAAGGGAATGGGATGCCAAATTGAGTAGTTGCGTGCCATCAGGTATTTTCGTAAAGTTAACCGGTTTTATGTGCGCATGGTATGTGTTATGTGTTATATGTAGGTTTAAATACTGATGTAGTCAGGACAGGTAATACTTGGGGTATGAAGAGTAAAGTAAGTGGCTAATCACAACTGGCCACTGTAATTAGGGATACTATACTTGACATAAACTGAGTTGTTTCCTTGAATGAGCGTGTTGGTGTTTGAATCTTTCAGTGTGCGTGTGATGGCCGGAGGTAGATCTTCGAAAGCTTCTAGGGGTGGAGGTCAAGGTGTTGAACCGCGACCAAGAGAGGGAGACCCAGAGTTGAGAGGGGGTCATGAAGAACCAGAGACCCCTCATCCGGAGGGTGGCGACGAAAGCGCCAATCTGAGAGCCTCAGTAAAAGAGGCTGTTGTAGAAGAAGTACATCAGGTCATGCAGACGATCTTACCGTCTGTGGTGACGAAGTTATTAAGGCTGTACGAGAAGGGGAAAGGAAAGAAAGAAACAGATCCTCTGGGGAACGGGAACAACCAGAGCCGGAAACGGTTCTATCTGATGATGATGAGGAGGAGGAAGAGCCTGTGCATGAAACGGCACGAGGATGTAATTATGGGCTTTATGAGATGCAAGCCCCCTACTTTTGATGGAAACGGCACCGCTGCAGCTGCTCACCGGTGGGTGAGGGAAATGGAAGCTGTTCTCGATATCAGCGAGTGTCGAGAGGACCAAAAGGTGAAGTTTGCTACCCACTCTTTTGTGGATTCAGCTCTGTGTTGGTGGGATAACATTGTCCAAGCAGAGGGTAAGTCGGGCGATCGGGAGAATGAAATGGCCCGAGTTGAAGAAGATGGTGATTGAGGAGTTTGTCCTCACAGGGAAATGGATAAGTTGGAAAGGGAGTTTTTACAGTTGGAGGCTGGAACCATGACACACCAGCAGTATACCACCAAGTTTAATGAAATGGCACGGCTTGTGCCTGATCAGGTGACGCCTCTGTCTCGGAAAATTAAGAGGTACATTCAGGGTTTACCGGTGGATGTTCGTCGGCATATGATCGCCGCCCGCCAAGCACGTTTAGGTCGGCGGTTGATTTGGCAGGGAGGCTGTATGATGAGCGGGAGGTGGTGGTGACTGAAGCAAGTAAGAAGGGTGGTGGTGATCGGAACTGGAACGGGAAACGGTTTGGTCGGGGTGATGCCCCGATGGGTAACAAAAAGGCACGGGTGGATGAACGCCGTGTGGTCACATCAAGTGCGGGGTCGAAAAGGTGTGGCAAGTGTGGAAGGGAGCACAGCGGGGAATGTAGGTTTGGGTCAAACTTGTGCTTCAAGTGTGGGAAGACAGGGCATATGGCGAAGGATTGCATGTCGAGCAAATGTTTTAACTGTGGGGAAATGGTCATATGAGCAGAGATTGTAAGAAGTCGAGGACTGAGGGTTCAGGGGTGAAGAAGACGGGAAGTGATGGACCGAGGGCGAGCGCCAGGGCGTTCACCATGACACAGGAGGAGGCTAGGACGGACCCTGACGTTGTGTCCGGTACGTTTCTAGTGAACCAGACTTTAGCTTCTGTGTTATTTGATTCGGGTGCTAGTAAGAGTTTTATTTCTGCTGCTTTCTGTGCTAAGCTGCCTGTTAGTAGTAGACGTGTTGATGCGCCCTTTGATGTAGAAACTGCCATAGGTAAGTCTACCAGGATTTCTGAGATGATAGAGAATTGTGATGTGGAACTTGAGGGTCACAAGTTTCCTGTTAGACCGTTTGTGATGACCTTGGGTGGTTTCGATTTGGTTCTTGGGATGGATTGGTTGGCGGATTTCGAGGCAAACATTGTGTGTCGCAAGAAGATGGTTCGGTTGACAGCGCCTGACGGAAGTTTGGTAACGGTTTATGGTGATCGGGTTACTACGATTCCGAAGGTGATCTCAATGGCGGTGGCGGGAAAGTGTATGAGGCGTGGATGTAGCGCCTACTTGGCTTATGTAAAGGATGTGGATACACCAACACCACAACTAGCCGATGTACCGGTTGTGTGTGACTTTCCAGACGTGTTCCCAGAAGACTTATCAGGAGTGCCACCTGACAGAGAAATTGAATTTCAGATTGATCTGATACCGGGTGCCCAACCTGTTGCCAAGGCACCGTATCGATTGGCTCCAACCGAGATGAAAGAGTTGATGGAGCAGCTGCGAGAGCTGCTTGATAAGGGGTTCATTAGACCGAGTATCTCTCCTTGGGGTGCTCCGGTCCTATTTGTAAAGAAGAAGGATGGTAGTATGAGGATGTGCATTGACTACCGCGAACTGAACAAGTTGACAGTGAAGAACCGCTACCCCTTACCGAGGATAGATGATTTGTTCGATCAGCTTCAGGGTGCTAGTTGGTTCTCGAGGATAGATCTTCGATCTGGTTATCATCAGTTGAAGGTGAAGGAGCAAGATATCCCTAAAACAGCTTTCCGTACGCGCTATGGTCATTACGAGTTCTTGTCATGTCCTTTGGTTTGACCAACGCGCCAGCTGCTTTTATGGATCTGATGAACCGTGTGTGTCGGCCTATGTTGGATAAATCAGTGATTGTGTTTATTGATGATATCCTGATTTATTCAAAGAGCGAGATTGAGCATGCCGGTCACATTCGAGAGGTTCTAGAGACGTTGAGAAGGGAGAAATTGTATGCTAAATTCTCCAAGTGCGCATTCTGGTTGCGCGAAGTTCAGTTTTTGGGTCATGTGGTGAATCCTGATGGGATTATGGTTGACCCGGCGAAGGTGGAGGCGGTTATGCAATGGAAGTCACCAAAGACGCCATCCGAGATCCGTAGTTTCTTGGGCTTGGCGGGCTACTATAGAAGATTCATCCAAGACTTCTCTAAGATTGCTTCTCCACTAACTAAGTTGACCCGAAAGGATGTGAAGTTGTATGGGGTCAAGCTCAAGAGAAGGCGTTCGAAGAGCTGAAAGCAAGACTGACTCAAGCTCCTGTTCTGTCATTACCCGATGGAAGCGAAGATTTGGTGGTTTATTCTGATGCTTCCTACTCAGGGTTGGGGTGTGTGTTAATGCAGAGAGGGAGGTTATAGCCTATGCATCTCGACAGTTAAAGGTTCATGAGGTCAATTATCCTACTCATGACTTGGAGCTAGCAGCCGTGGTCTTTGCATTGAAGATCTGGAGGCACTATCTCTACGGGACGAAGTGCACCATATTCACCGATCATAAGAGCTTGAAGTACTTCTTCGAGCAAAAGGATGAACATGAGGCAGAGGAGATGGTTGGAACTTATAAAGGATTATGATTGCGAGATCCATTACCATCCAGGCAAAGCTAATGTGGTGGCGGATGCCCTTAGCCGGAAGGAAAGGCCCGAACCGATTCGGGTGAAAGCTTATCAATTAATCATGACCTTCGATGTGATGAAGCAAGTTAAGGAGTTCAAAAAGATCATTAACTCGAAAGAATGAGAGGTGGTTGGGGAATTGGGTGAAAACACACTCGGTGTTGGAACTCGATTCGGTCGTGTGTGGATTCCTCGTTTTGGGGATCTACGGGTGAAGATAATGGATGAAGCCCACAAGACTCGATACTCCATTCATCCTGGTGCCACGAAAATGTACCATGACATGAAGAAAGATTATTGGTGGCGGGGTATGAAGCGCGACGTGGTGGAGTATGTGAGTAAGTGCCTTACTTGCTTACAGGTGAAGGCAGAGCATCAAAAGCCGTATGGGAAGATACAACCTTTGGATATACCGGAATGGAAATGGGAGCACATCACCATGGACTTCATTACGAAGCTGCCGCGTACCCCGAAAGGGTATGATGCCATATGGGTGATAGTTGATCGTCTGACGAAGAGCGCTCATTTTCTACCGATCCGCGAGACGTATTCATCTGAGAGGTGGCTGATCTGTTCATCAAGGAAATTGTAGCTCGTCATGGTGTGCCGGTGTCTATTGTGTCTGATCGTGACACTCGGTTTACATCTAAATTTTGGAAGAAATTCCACGACGCTATGGGGACGAGGTTACATATTAGCACGGCTTATCATCCCCAGACTGATGGTCAGTCAGAAAGGACCATTCAGACACTGGAAGACATGCTCCGGGCATGTGTGATCGATTTTGGTGGAAGTTGGGATGACCACCTGCCGTTAGCGAATTCTCATACAACAACAACTATCATGCCAGTATTGGTATGCCACCATATGAGATGCTATACGGTAGGAGATGCAGAACACCCGTTTGTTGGGGTGATATTGGTCAGAAGGAATTGGGGAGCGTCGAGGTAATCGAGGCTACGACAGAGAAGCTTGAAAAGATTAAAGCCTTCATGAAGGCAGCCAAGGATAGACAGAAGTCGTATGCCGATATAAGCGACGTAGGCCAATTGAGTTCCAGGTGGGTGACCGGGTTATGTTGAAGGTCACCTTGGAAGGGTATTATCAGATTCAGAAAGCGGGGCAAGTTGAGCCCAAGATATATAGGCCCTTTCCGAATCATTGCTCGAGTAGGGGAGGTGGCCTATAGATTGGAGTTGCCAGATGAGTTAAGTGGGATTCACCGACATTCCATGTATCTCATTTGAGGAAGTGTATAGCTGATGAAGACATGATTGTTCCATTGGAAGACATTGAAATAGATGAAAGGCTCAATTATGTGGAGCAACCGTGGCAATCATCGATCGTAAAGAAAAGAGGCTAAGGAATAAAGTGGTTCCTCTTGTGCGTGTACAGTGGAAGCACAGGAAGGGATCCGAGTCAACGTGGGAGACTGAAGAAGAAATGAGACAGCATTATCCACGTTTGTTCGACGAATAACAGGTTTCGGGGACGAAACCTATTTAAGGGGGGTGGACTTGTAACACCCGGATAATTATTATTTTGAAGCCGGTGAAGAAAGAAAAGAAAATAAAGTCCAAAAGTCGAGGGACCAAACGCCAACGAAGAAAAAGTGGGAAATGTGGTGATATATGTAGGGAGAGGGCAGCCCACTCTCCCCACATCCACATTTCAGCTTCATAAAGGGAGAAAAGAGAGAAAGAAAAGAGGAGAAAAAGAGGAAAAAGTGTTGGTTCGGGTCGCCCAAATATCGTCGTGAAGCAAGCCGAATCGAAGCTCTTGTCATTGTGCTCGTTTAGGTGAGTTCTAGGACCCCTCTTTTACTTGTTTTCAAACGATTTGGGGCTGGAAACATCTGAAAACTTTTTCGCATTTGGGTGAAAACCCGTATGTATGCGTGTGTGTATGTGTATGACGCGATTGTGACTTGATTTCTTGCTTGGTTGTGCTTGAATGATGTTATGGTATGCATCCTAAGGTTTAGGATGGTCGATTTAGGCTTAAAATGGGTTTAGATGAGTTTGGGGGCCGAAAACCCTCGGCTGCAGTCGGGTTGAACTGCATTCTGCATCAGTTAGGGCTAGGCGACCGACTGGAGGCCGAATGGAGGCCATACGGCCGATTAGGGTGCGATTGGGGTCCATTCGCACGATTGGGGTTCATTCGCACGACTGGAGGGCCAGTCGCATGGGGGTCATGCGACTGAGGGTCCATTCGCACGACTGGATGTTCATTCGCATAGGTGTTCATCCGTATTAGTTCAATCGCATGATGTTCAGTCGCATGGAGGCCATGCGACTGAGGGGTGTCCATACGCCCGAATAGGGCTGTTGAACCCGAGGAAGGTGTAGATGACTTCTGACTTTCGGGGGAAAGTGCAGATGTAAGTGTTGATGTAAAGGTTCCCATAAGAGTTTTTAAGATGACGATCGAGGTCTTAGAAAGCATGTTGGGCATGATGAGGGTGATGATGTTGTATGTTATGTATGATGTGTTGCCATGTATGATGTGATGTTGATGCATGTTTATGTTCCTTATGCGATGTATAATATCTTTCCTGTGGCTTTACTTGTTATGATGAATGAACGAAGTATTATGTAACGTAAAGTGAAAGATAAAGGAAGAGGAACATGATGAACGAATGAACGTCTTGCACACATCGGATACGGGGTCCTCTTGGTGATTGACCCCAAATGTAGAACCTCTACCGCTCACCCCTAGTACTGTGGCATACGTTTAGCTGTCATTCGTTGACTTCGGCCCAGTAGCTAAGACTGACGGTTACTCCTAGTACCGCGGCATACGTTTAGCTGTCATTCGTTGACTTCGGCCCGGTAGCTACGACTAACCGGGGTGTAGCACATGGTATTGGTTCGGGATGATGTCCGATGCGCAAGTAAGGTAATGAAAGAAGGAATGAACGAATGAGGAAGATAATAATGATATTATCTATGTGTACGTATGATGTGTGATCATGTAAAAGTACGAACGGTTTTATATGAAAGTAAAGTATGTTTTATTTATAAAACTAGAACTCACTCAGCAACGCTGACTTTGATGTGTTTCCAGTTGGCAGGTAATGATTGCTGAGGATGGCACGGGCGACTACTCAGCTCTTTTGGGATGGCATTCTTTTGATTAATGTTTTTGCATTGTAATGCGAACAAACAATTTTTGTAATGAATGTTGTATTAGTTTGCAAAAGCATTACATGGAAATGAAAGTTTGTTTTAGTTTTCCGCTGCGATTTATTAAATACAAATGTAATTATATGTTTTATGTGCGATGAGAACCCAGCTGTAAGCGTCCCGGGAACGGGGCCTTACACAAGGATGAGTAATTGCTTTCTCAAGTCTTTTACAAGTGTTACAAAGTATGTTAAAGATACAAGAAACTTTGAAATATTATACTACAACCTACATCTGGCTATACTATTGAAAGCCAGCTGGATACAATTGAAGACATAACAAAATCAATTGTAGAATCAAAAGGCATATTGCCTTTGACCTGTGGACTATGACATGCCATAGCTAACATTCTTTATACATTACAAAAGGATAAAGTACATAAAGTGGATGTTTCAGACTCAAGACCTCAATGTACAGTTACCAAAAGCAGGGACCTTTTCACCAATCTTGTAAGTTGGTGACTTATCAGAGATGCAGCGGAAAAGGTGCTTATGGAACAGTACATCAGATAAAGCATGTGTACTAAAAGTCTTCGGAAGAAATCTGTCTTCATATGGTGAAGTTCGGAAGACTTTGTCTCTTGAAGCTTTGGAAGACTTCATGTTTGGCTTCGGAAGATATTGGTCTTGACTTCGGAAGATTTTACATTTAGAATGTTTTCTAATGTATTGTGTAAAACTTCCGAAGCATTCTTCACTTCAGTACTTAGTGCATGTTGCTTAGACACTTTGGATGTTTTGGGTTGCATCAGACTTAAGGAATCCTTACACTTTTTTTGGTAACATAATGTATCAAAAATTAATCATATATTACCACTATTTGTATTTAGAATTTTTACCTTCATCATTGATGCTTGCCTCCCATCCATACTCTGTTCAATTTTCCTGCTTTTATATGGATTACATATTATATCCCGTTTACTATAACCTGCCGAAAATAAAGTTTATACTTTAACGTAAACCAACATGTCTTGACCAATTTAATAATAACACTTTTACTTGACATACCTCTGATGACCTTTGGACCAACGTCTATATTAACCTTTTTCGATTCGCCAATCTTTACTTCTATTCCTTCTTTTCTCCCCCCCTCTGTTTCTTTGATTTAAGGACATGTTAAAACATTTAATTCTGCCCCAAGTATGTCTTGGGTAATAAAAATTCTAAATTACACGTAGATTTAAGTACAAGTGTGTTGGAGAACAAATGGTCCCTGCTACCATTTTTTACATGTTTTTACATCTTGCTACAAAATATTACACTACAGAAACTATACTAACAACATCAGTTCTGTTTGATACTAATCAGCAGATTTCAGTTTTCTACTACAACCCTTTAATTTTAATTTTTTTAACACATAGAATCCAATTTTTCCATCTCATATTTCCTTACATTAACTTAGGCCCGAATGTACAGACTGTTATGTGGTATTTTCTTAAAATCATATAATGGTAACTGCTATAATCTTACATGTTTTTACATCATGCTACAATATGTTACATTATTAAAACCAAACTAAACACATCACTTCTGTTTGACTATAAACAGTAGATTTACATTTTTTTAAATACACTTTAATTTACTTTTTTTTGTAACATAATGTATTCCAAATTACATCATATATTACTACTATTTGTATTTAGAAATTGTACCTTCATCATTGATGTTTGCCTTCCCATCCATATTCTGTTCAATATTCCTTTCTTTCGGTTCTCCTTCTCCTACATTGTTTTTCAAGAACAAAGTATTTTTTGTGACAGAAGTGTAATTACTTTTCAGCGTTAAATATAACACAGACTATACTCCCAAATTTTTGTTGTAACAAATATTAATGCATCACATACCTCTCCTCCAATTTCTCCCCCAACACATACCACTTTTTTCTTACCTTCAAAATTTACGTGTTCATCATTTGCACTTGTTCCATCTACTACCTTCTTTCTCAACAACTCTCCTTCATTTTTTAAAATTGTTACAATGACGGTTGAAAGTACTTTTACTTTACAAAGTTAAATAATAAAGGAAAAACAAAGAACAAAGTACCCGATGATGTCAAAGCTTCTTCAGCATTTGTTGTTTCAGACATTTCTTGCACGTTCACCGACTCATCATCTTTAAACATCCGATCAACTACACTACTGCGTGACAGGTCTCCTCCTGTGTCAATTGTAATCGTTACAGTATTTGCGGAGTAGAAAAACCTAAAAATATAATTATTGTTTATCAAACAACAACCCACATACCAGATTTACATTGGTTTTCATCATTGTTAAAATCATCATCTTCTTCACTCTCAATTAACTATTGTCTCTTTTCATTAACTTCCATACAAACCTTAAAAATCAAGTCATCCAACATTTGTTGGTTTAGGTTGTCCCTTTTCATCATCCACTTTCATTGGCGAGCACAGTGGTCTTGGTTTATGGTTGAACACGGCTTCAAAATTACACAACAATTTGTCTCCTCCATTAACATTCTTCCCTCCACCTTGCATTTCCAATATTCCCACCTCTAGTTTTGTTTTTAGCTCCATAACTTTCTTCATCATTTTCTCAAGACGCGCCAAAGCCCCCTGAGTTTTATGTTACAAAACATTAAGAAAACAAAAACATGGTAATGTTTCTCTTTGGTATTACATTGTATTACAATTGAAAAATATTTAAAATTTTATAAATTATTACCTCCTTATCCACACCAGAAGCAATATTATCATCTCCCATTCTCACAACTTCTTTTCCTTTACCTCGAAGATCTACCCCAATCTATAACAACTCACCTCTACCAAATCCCCCATTTGTTATTTCAATTTTCTCTCTTATTTTCAACTTTTCAAAATTCCAACACTGAATAGCAGGTTTTGATTTATCATCATCCACACCTCTACAGGTCATCCCACGCACGTACAACAACTATCCCAAAAAAAAGATTTGTTTAATATAACATAGGAGTAACTAGAACCACCTTTAATTCTATTGCAGTCCCATATCTCATTAGCTTACAATAATAAAAAAATATCAAATAATACGCGTTTAATAGATTTAGATTGTGTAACATACCGTAAGTATAGTTAGCGGCCCCGTGTATGGTTTTTTGTTTTTCCTGTCCCAAGTCAGTTTGCTTGTTTTAAGTTTGCTACAAACATAAGCACACCAATTGACTTGCATAAAGGGTAATCGGTTGTTAAGATGGTAGATTGCATTCAGTTTACATTTCCCATAGGCATGACATTCAACCATTGTAGACAAGAACAACGCCAAAAAATCAAGTTCAAAATGATGGATGTTATTGTCTACTCTATTGCATATCCTAGTAACGATATCCGCCGGTGAGATGTATGAATCCCCATACAAACTCCTCCATTCCTCAACAACTGTATTTCTTTCATCTGGTTCTTCAAGACTATCTAAAACAATTCCTTCTTTAGGAATGCCAAGTAATTGGTGTATTGCCTCCTCATCCACTTTTATTTTCCCACACGGCAATTCTAATTGCATTGTTTCTTTATTTAAAACATCTAAAACATAGTATCCTAGTTTTTGGGGTATTCCATCAACCTTCATTAACAAAAGTTTACGCTGTTCATAGTTAAGCAAGGTAACCACTTTGGTCACTGGTGTTGGAGAACATCTATTAAGTATCATAGGATAGTTTTTGTATTTCTTATGCCCAAAGTTTTTTTCCTTACGTTTTTTACTTTCCTTATCTTCCTCACTATAATCTATCTTGCGCTTAGTACGACTACTACTTCCCACACCCAACTCTTCTTTACCTGGAACAGACAGTATGAAATCACGACTAAATAGAAAAATTTGAATATACATTTAATTCCTTAAATGATAATAAATGAATTATTTAATCCATAACAAAACTATCTTTTTCATAGCAATTATAAATTATTTTTTACTAAATTTGACAAGTCATTTTGAAGGTAAATTCAACTATAAATTTTGACTTACCTTTTAATGGTGTGTTCTCTTTGTTCTTAGCAGAGTCGCTATCAGTCAAATTCCACAAGACACAAGACCCTGTTTTT